>QMIH01000247.1:438691-482497 GCA_003987875.1 Clarias batrachus | reverse complement strand
ATGCTCTATTGGGTTGAGATCTGGTGACTGTGGGGGCCATTTTAGTACAGTGAACTCATTGTCATGTTCAAGAAACCAATTTGAAATGATTCCAGCTTTGTGACATGGTGCATTATCCTGCTGGAAGTAGCCATCAGAGGATGTGTACATGGTGGTCATAAAGGGATGGACATGGTCAGAAACAATGCTCAGGTAGGGCGTGGCATTTAAATGATGCCCAGTTGGCACTAAGGGGCCTAAAGTGTGCCAAGAAAAGATCCCTCACACCATTACACCACCACCACTACCAGCCTGCACAGTGGTAACAAGGCATGATGGATCCATGTTCTCATTCTGTTTACGCCAAATTCTGACTCTACCATTTGAACGTCTCAACAGAAATCAAGACTCCTCATCAGACCAGGCAACATTTTTCCAGTCTTCAACAGTCCAATTTTGGTGAGCTCATGCAAATTATCGCCTCTTTTTCCTATTTGTAGTGGAGATGAGTGGTACCCGGTGGGGTCTTCTGCTGTTGTAGCCCATCCGCCTCCAGGTTGTGCGTGTTGTGGCTTCACAAATGCTTTGCTGCATACCTCGGTTGTAATGAATGGTTATTTCAGTCAATGTTGCTCTTCTATCAGCTTGAATCAGTCGGCCCATTCTCCTCTGACCTCTAGCATCAACAAGACATTTTCGCCCACAGGACTGACGCATGCTGGATGTTTTTCCCTTTTCACACTATTCTTTGTAAACCCTAGAAATGGTTGTGCGTGAAAATCCCAGTAACTGAGCAGATTGTGAAACACTCAGACCGGCCCGTCTGGCACCAACAACCATGCCACGCTCAAAATTGCTTAAATCACCTTTCTTTCCCATTCTGACATTCAGTTTGGAGTTCAGGAGATTGACTTGACCAGGACCACACCCCTAAATGCATTGAGTGTACTCCGATAGGTTAGACTAATTGGCGTCCCCAAATTACCCTGTAGTGTGTGAATGACAATCAGGCATCGAGCTGGCAACCAAACCTCTTATATCTCCAGGATGGAGAGTATCCGTCGTCAGATGGCAAGTGGACAGACCAGAATACCATACGTTCGTTAAGGATATTTTTCTAAACCCGTCACAGATTACCTCCTAGATTTTGTTTAACTAACATACAGCTAACATTTTATACAAGTACTTCTGACCTTAAATGCAAGGCAAAAAAAATTATATTTGTGATGTCATACATGCATTAAAACAAGAATTTTCTTTCTTACTTTTTTTTTTTGATGAGGCATGTTCAAGTGAAACAGGACATGATGAAATCTGAAATCTTGGAGGAAATCCACACAAGCATGGGGAGAACTGCTACCACCCTGTTGCATGGGCATGTTGTACATAATCCTGTAGATTGGAATTACTTTTCTGAGGAAATCCATGCAGTATTGAAACAGGACAAGGTGACATAGCAGTGTAGCGGTTAGCACTGTTGCCTTGCACCTCCAGGGTCTGGGTTCGAGTCACGCCTTGCATCTGTATGCATAGAGTTTGCATGTTCTCCATGTGTTTGGTGGGTTTCCTCCAGGTACACAGATTTCCTCTCACATTCCACTGACATGCAGATTAGGCTAATTGGCATTCCCAGATTGCTGTAGTGTTTGTGGCAGGGGGTAGATCAGTGGTTAAGGCATTGGACTATTGATCGAAAGGTCCTAGGATCAGAAGGTCAGCACCACCAAGTTAACAATGAGATAACAACATAAGTCACTCTGGATAAGGGTGTCTGCCAAATGCCGTAAATGTAAGTTAATGAATGAGGGTGTGTCGTGCCATGTATTTTACCCCACCCATGACAAGAGAGTCATTATTTGTCCATCTGCTATCAGACAAGATGGTAGTGCTCTTGATGGTAGTCCTTTCATTTCATTTTGAGAGAACCAGAGGTTATCCTTGGTACTGTAATATCATGCCAGTCTTTTTTTTTTTTCTTTTTTTTTTGGATGTCTCTTAAACACCCGAGTCAGTCCATCAGCATTTTACTTGGCTCTAGTGTATTTAGGATGAAATCTGATTAAACGATTGCCACCATCCAAAAAAAAACTCAAGACTGAAGACTGAAAATTGGATTACATCAATCCTCCGAAGAACAAAATGATCATTTAGCCAAAACACAACCCACCCCATGTCAGTCTGCTCCCTGCTCCCATTATGAGCCATAAGGCAGTACGAGGACAGCTCTCTAGTGACACTTATAAAGAATTCCAGTTGGTTATGAAACTCTATTGCTCTAAGCATTCTTTTCGAGCTTGTTCGGCCCATATGGCACACAGAGACCCCTGGGCACCTCGCAGTCCTGCTGGGTCTCCGTTTCCGCCTTGCCTCTCCTGATCTCTACATATAACGAATATCTCTGGCATCTTCCCTTTCATCACTTACTCTCTCTTTGCAAACATGCCATCTCAAGGTGACGGAGGGAGAGCAGGCGGAGAGAAGTCTGAAGAAGAACAGAGATTCTAGACTTGAGTGTTTAGGAAGGAGACACTGCCAAATGAAATCAATCAGTTAATCAGTTAGGCTATTAGAGGAAAAAGAGCCTTGCAGTCTGTTATCTGAATCGGTACAACAGATTCTGCTAACATGTCCATGTCTGCCAACTTCCCAGTTGTTTCCTAAGTCCGATGGATGTCCAATTGACTTCTCCAGGATACAGGTCTAGGAATGAAGTATGGCAGGTCATCAGGAAGGAGTTTATGAAAATCTAGAATCTAGTTTGGCTGGAACAGTGATACCAACCTGCCTTTGAGGCTAATCTCCACGTTTGTAAAGTTTACACCTTTACACATGGCTATTGATGCAGCTCATCCACCCAGTGGTGCATTGTAAACACCACTCCCTTTATGTGGTGTACCAGGCTGTGGCACTTGTCTGTGTGTGAGCCAGTACATAAAAGATGAAGAAGATGAATGAGAACCAGTGTTGACTGTCCCTTCTATAAGTAGCGTGCAGCTGCCAGGCAACAAGAGTACTATCTCTATCCAGCGCCACTTACGCCCTAGAATTATCCCAGATAGAATTAACCGTTCAGAGAAACTCGCTTTTTGCTGTCCTTTGATTTGCACCCTTAGTGAGCGTTAAAATTCGGGGAAATTATATTGAAATGTCATAGCTACATGTAGACATTTGGAATGTCTAGGATAAACCTAGTGAGGCTAGAAAGCAGAAATGATGTCTCATGTGGAATGAAGGCTTTTCACTGGTAATAGCTTTGAGAAATGTTAAGACTGCTGCAGAGGCACTGCTGGGAAGCTGTCAGCAAATCTTCTTAAACGTCTTAAAGTAGCTGAATGAGTGATTTCTTTAAACCGCATTTAGTCCTAAACCGTCATCTTTATCGATCTTATTAATAAGCCATCATTCATTTGACTCATTTTGATGGATTGCACTGTAATTGAATCTACCACTCCATAACGTCTCCCGACAGTCTGCCACAAAAGGTTTACCGTGTTTAATCAGCAGAAAGTGACTCTAAACACTTGTGAATTGCTTTGTACTGCAGTCTTCTTATGTTCTGCCACCACAGATATATTAAAAAGTATTGCAAATAAAAAGTCTTCAGATAGACATAATTTCACCTGAGCTCTGACAGCTAAAATAAGCTATCTGCCAAGTATGGAAGGCATATTCTTTTGGGAATATTAAACCAAGATGATTCTCTCTCATCATCCAGACTGGCGTAACTTTGTATGATTGTTTTTTTTGTTTTGTTTTTTAATGGAGCGTAAATGTAAAAGCGACTGATTCAACAAAGTACTATTTGTAAGGATATCATTTGAAGTAAAATTACTACAACAAATTACAGCATAATATGGAATATTCTTTGTTCAAGATAAATGAGAATCTCATGAAAGGAAACTGAAGAAGGAAAGGTTGAGAGTGAAGGAAGATAAAACAAAACAGAAACTTAAAAGGAAATAGAAAAAGACAACAAAAAAAAAAGACAAGTGAAAAAGTAGAAAAAAGATGATGAAGTACAAGAGGAGCTTGATTCCAGTGGTGGTAACAGGGATGAAACAACAAGTCTAGCCTAATTTGGTCGACAGCTACACCCTTAAAATATACTTCAAACAGGAAGGAAACAGTTGAAGAAAAGTGAAGTTTTTGAGACATCTATGAATCATGGTTTTTAAGCCTCCAGGGGCCTCAGTGTCATGGCGTGTGTATGTTCCAGTAGCTTCATCATACTGCAAGCAAGAGTGCCGTCATGAGGCTTAAGCAAATTTCAGGCAGGAAAACTGCCTGAACTGATAAGTAAGGACTAACACATGACAGAGCAATTCATTCACACATCAATCCACTGATTGATTCATCTATCCATCAAAACAGAAATACAGACAGGTTTACTGTCTGTTTAATTCAACAATGGAGTTCTGCTGTGGTACGTTACAGCAATATCAGAATTATTTTATCACTTAGGAAATTGCAACTCAATCAAGGTTCATTTATTAAAAGAATGGCATCTCATACTTCCAATCCTTCCGTAAAAGTTATCACACAAGAACAGGTATGCTAATTTAAACCCCACGGTCAAGGAATTATTGGAATTTACAGATTTATATTTTGGTCAACTAAGGATTAGATTTCACCAAGTGTGCCAACAGTTCATGAACCTACTGTATTTATTTATATTTCTTCATGAGTCCAATATTCCTTTAAAACAAAGCACTAAGCACACATTTCAGCACTTATACGATCACCTGTTGTATAAAAATTCAAAAAGACACGAAAGACCTGTTTTTCAACATTTTACTGTACAAAATCTTCTTGTACTCAGATATAAAAAATATTAACACACAACTACCAGTGTGACAAACTGTTTTTGATGGGGAAACATTTTTTCTTTCCCCTGTACAAAACATTAACCAAAAAACAGACATGACAAGAAGTTACAAGCATAATGTAAATTAATGGCTGACAATCATATCTCACACTGTGACTGCCTTCTTTACTCGTCAAGTTAAGCCAAAAACAAAAAGAGAAACTTGTGAGCCAGACTAGAACATGGCCTAATGCTGGCATTGGGGGAGGGAGTATTAAACAGTATCTGTGGCGAATCTCACTGCTGGATGTTGAGTGGAACGGCACAGGGTGATGCCAATAATTGAACCTGTTCTTTTCTGTTACATGGGGTAATTCAACACCACGTCCTGCTTGGCCAGTTCCAACAACATAGGATCGTCGAAGAACTTGCTGATACTGACGTCCTCGCTTAAACCCTGTGGGCAGACAGAGAAGGAAGAAAGAAGGGTAAATAAAAAACAAAACAAAACATGTATTTATTTTATAATTATATGTATTTTTATGGTGTAAAGTATGTGCAGAATGAGAGTGAAAACACGATTTCACTTTATAATCCCCTGCTATACTAATGCATGTATCTCAGAGTTTCCTTTAATGAGAACTTGTGGAACTGGCTTGGATTGAGATCAGGACTGTATGGGGGATTTGGCAATAAATTCCAGCGGACTTCCTGTTCCTTTGGTGAGCGTTTGTGTGTACAGTTCCCACAGACAGATAAGCCTCTTCTGCATGTTATCCATCGAGGCGTTCCACTCGCTGAATGTTCACAGGAATGATTACAGCGGGCTCTGTGCCACATTGGCCCGGATTGCCGTCATTCACAGATGTACGGCCTGTGTTAAATGCAAATGTTTTACTGTGGCTAAGTGTCTCATCATCGTACTGTGCTTGAAGTCTTCTGTGAATGTTTTCTGAATCAGTTTTACATCTTCATTAATGAGAAATTTCATCACAGGGCCCGTTTTGACTTCTATGCATTTTGTAGTAAAACAAAAGAAGGAGAGAAATCAAAACCAAAAAAAAAATGTATTTTTTTTTTTAGAAAAGTTGGGGACGGGGACTAGAGAAAAGATCATGATAAAGGAACATGTAGAGCTCGATACCAAATTGTAACAAAAGATGCGTCTTTCATCAAGTCTAGTCCTTCTTACTAATAACCTCAAAAATATGCTCTAAACAGGAAGGAAGCTATTATGAGAAAGACTATTTCAAACATTTGACCTTGCTGTGACCTTGAATACGTTTGGATCCGTTTCAAAATCTAATCAGTTCTTCTGCTGCTTACAGACGTAAGGCCACTTGAACCCTACAAAAATAGAACTACTTGACAAAAATGAAGGGGGAATAAAAATAGTTTAAAAAAAAAAAAGCATGAGAAAATGATTAGTTCCATTTACATCCAACAAACATTCAACCACTCGCTCTTGAGATATGGAGCCAACAATCACAAAAAAAAAAAAAAGAAAAGAAAAAAAACGGAAAAAAAAGAAGACTAAAAAAAAACATGAAATAAATATGGCAAAGCTCTTCCTGGCACTTGTGCGTTATGTTTGTTTACAGGAAATACAGTGACTCAGAAGCTTTCCCATATCAGCAAAGCTTACAGCAGGATTGCAACAGTAGGACTTGATGCTCCAATGACATCACCGATATTTTAATCTAGCAACAGCTTCTTTATTGATTACGGTCAGCAGCCGATTAGGTAGCAGCATCGCTTCAGTAAGTAAGGAAAGCATTTAGATAACGGAGGACAGACTATGTTGTTTGCGCCAAATTCTGACCCTAACATCTGAATGTTGCAGCAGTAATTGAGACTCATCAGGCAACGTTTTTCCAATCTTCTACTGTCCAAATTTGGTGAGCCTGACCTCAAAAAGGTATTCTTATGACGCTTCTTCTGGGAACTGATGCTCACTAGATATTTTCTATTTTTCAGACCGTTCTCTATAAACACTAGAGATAGTTGTGTGCGAAAATCCCAGTAGATCAGAAATACCTCGTCTGGCACCAACAGCCATACCATGTTTAAAGGCACTTCATTTGCACATGATGATGCGTGGTTTTTTTTAGCAGATCGCCTTGACCATGAATACATGCACTGAGTTGCTGCCATATGATTGGCCGATTAGATATTTGCTTTAATATGCAGTTGAACAGGTGTACCTACTGAAGTGACCAGTGAGTGCACAATATTCCCTGCTATATCAGAAAATGTATTTATCGAACGACTGTTAAAAATAAGAGTAAGGATTTAGATTGACTAAGTATACTGTATATGCTAATATCGAGGCGAGGCTAATTTGATTTCTGCCAAAATTACATTTTTAACTGCATTGTGAAATAATCTCTAAAGGAATGCATGTGCGACCTCTCGGAGGAGTTTGAAAAAGAGAGAGTCTCTCACCTTACGTCTACGAGTCTTGATCATAAACTCTCTGGCTAGATGAGGGGCGGGCTGCGGCTCTAGTGGCCGAATAACGATGCTCTTGTCCAGGGGATCACCAGGAACGATCTGTAGAAATTAAAAAAAAAAAAAAAAGGTAGTAAGTCAGAAGTGGAAATGTACAATTCACACCAGCTTACACTTTTAAAGTTTGACAAGAGAATTTTTAATAAATTTGCCACATGCAAACCATCTGCTGATTCAGTGCTTTACAATGCAACCTTAAAGTGTCAAATCAAACATACACACCCTAAAACTGACTGCATGTGCGTGTTGGAGGGGGATTATTTTTCTCCTCATAAGCGAAAAATTCCACGGCAGAAGATTAAGTGTTGAAATGACAAAGCTGACTATGAGTCACTGAACTACTCAGCTTCATGAGATCCTGCCACACGTGCAAGCTACCGTGACTAAAGGTATTTGTCAAACAAACGTATGTGAATGACAAAAGCACTTATGATTACGGATCCATTTTCAAACTGCAAAAGGCTCCGAGTTGTTCTTTTGTTTTTCCCCTTTTACCTTTCATACCAAGTACACGGTCTGACCAAAAAAATCAGAACAGTCAAATCACTGAGTTGTATCAAGCAGACAAAACAACTAAGGAGATTTGAAATAATTGTAACTGGGTTAAGAACCCTTCAACACATTATAGAAACCTGGAAGGATAGTGCTGAACCGTACTCTTGGTGGAAGAAATGTGATCAGAAAAAAAAAATAATGAGAAAAAATGAATTTGCATGGTAATAAAATGAACTGTAAAAATCATAACCATGTTTAATAGTGAAAGTAAGAGCATTTCCCTACGCACATAACGTGAAGAGAACTTACAGGATTGAGACTTAATAGTTGTGTAGCCATAATAATAATAAAAAATAAAATAAAAAACACTTGTTACTGAGACTAATGAGGGAAAAAAAAAAAGCTTGAATTTGCTCTTTAGGATCTTTCTTCCCTGAAATTGTGTAAGAGGAATTATTTTCACACATGAACTGGGAACCACAATCAAAGCTAAACGTGGCTAAATAAAATCTTAGCGTGTGCGACTTCATTTTTGGCCAGACAGTGTAAATAATTTTACATTTCACATGTTTGCAACTAACAAAATTTCAGTGAGATGTTAATCTCGAAATGAAATTGCCAGCGAGGCTACAACGTGGTGAGTACACTTTGACCCGTCTGTGTGCTCAAATCGATTCTTTTGAAACCAAAACGCACTGTGATCACACAGCAATACAGTAGTGTTTCCATAGTAACAGGTTAATGACAGGGAGTTGTAGGGCACATGCTCTGCATAAAACAGGCAGATTAAAAACGTGTAAAACTGAAGGTGCGGCCAAGTTTCCCACTGGGACACGTTTATGATTTACGGGAAGGAGCATGACAAGGATTTTACATTTAGCCCAAGGGAAGAAAAAAAAAAAAAACACACAAAATTCACTTTTTAGTCATCTTTAGACATTCTTAAATGAGACAGCAGTGTGTGTACATACAAGAAACATGAAGACTCATTCGAATGTCTAAAAGGTTAATTTTGTGTAATAGGTCTCTTTTCTTTTTCTTTGTTTGCTCATTCCTGTAATTCCCATAAAATGAAGCAGGGATTTCTTCCCATTGTAGTATTGGCTGGGGTTTTAACAAGCCAAATAGATTTAGCCCATAACGTGACCTGAGATAAGAAAATCCCCTCCCCCGACTTGTTCTTCAGTTACGTTCATCTCTGTTATCTGGTGGGTGTGGCTTTGTAATAATCTCATTTACATAAAAGCTTAAAAGCACTGGAGCACTACAAGACAAATTAAGGAGACCACTAGGATTAATATCTCGTAATACATCATTTTCTTCTAATCGCTAAAATATGGGACATTTAAATGTAAACATTTCCTGAGGGATTTGTTTTCAGAATGTGTGTGTACCTGCCAATGATGGAACACACTGAGTGCGAAGGCCTGTCCCTGTGTGTGCGTACGCAGATCAGTCTCAAACCCAAATGAGTCGATTGCAGGAATGAAAGCCTTGATGGTGTACAAGGGCGAACCAGGGATTGGTGCATCCTGAGTCACATGACCTCTGCAAGAAAGCATTGTTAACTTCGTTAGAATGACGACAGCTCTTAATCAGTTACTATAAAACCGAGTCATTTACTCGCAATGGAAAACAGTGCTGTGAGTAATGTCGCTCTGTGTGTGTGTGTGACAGTCAGCAGAGTCAGCAGTAGCCTAATTTCCTTTCTCATCCAGTCGTTCGTGTGTTTGTGAGTGTGTGTGTTGTGTTACCTTCTGCGCGCCAGTACAGTGTAAACAGCAGATACACAATCAGCAGGAGCTTGAACTTCGACAAAGTAATAGGGCTCCATCAGCCTGGGTGTAGCCTGCAATCAACCAATCAGAGCAAAAACGTGGGTACTGGCACACAATCAAGAGCAACGGAGAGCTTGAGCTCATCAATTAGGATATTGGTTCGAATACGCTCCAATACAACTAATGGAAGCAGTGATGACTGTGCAGGAAGAATGACCGCGTAGCACGAGGAGAGAAGCAAACCGCTCACCATGAGGAAGGCGGAATACACGACCCTTCTTGCGGTAGGAATGACTTGGCCGCCTCCTCTGTGTAACGGCTCCTGAGCTATGACCGCATCCAGAATCTTAAACTTCACATTACGGATGGCTGCAGCAAAAAAAAAAACACAGAGTGGTACAGAGTTATCATAGTAACATCATCTCACATAATCACTTACTACTGATTATTTGAGCAAAACACATGGAATATTATATTTAATTAAATAAGCATTTAAATTCAGGTATGTCCAGAATCTTGGATCTTGATAATACTAAGTCGTTTGAAAAAGGGAATGTGATATTAATGCAAATACGGTGTTATTTATTTATTATATAACACATAATTCATGTTATTAAACAGAAACGTGACGCGTGAGACTTGAGAATAGGCTACAGGGCATTAATAAAAGCTGTGAAAAAATACAGACATACAGTAGTTGAAGTCAAATTTACAATTCATGCACCTTGCTTATACGCATTACACATGAAAATTAATACAAATGGACTGTTGCGTTTGCTTTCAGACAATAAATGTGAGGAATCAGTATAAAATCTTTATACACCATTTTAAAATGCTAGAACTTTACTTCTGTTTGAGGCACATAAAAAAGAGAAACTTATTACAGTTGTAAAAAAAAAAAAAATTCTATTGAATGGTTCCTATTAAAACCAGGGATGCACACAAGTCCAGAATTTGCCTGACTTACGTTCATCACACAGGGGACCTTCTCTAGTTCCCCACTGGAAACCCTGAACGATGCTGTCCTTCACCGAGCCAAGGAGAGCTTTGTCCACCTACACAAATGCATACATTTAATATAAAAAACAGAACTGGCAAAAACTGATTAATAAGTCTCCTGGGAACTAATGTCTTTCTATACCATCTTTATGTCTATAGCCTGTAAATACTTTTAAAAAACTGATGCTCATCACCATAATTTTAATCCTATATACCGCTAAGGCTACATTCACACTGCCAGACAATATGGCCCAAATCTGATTTTTTTTTTTTTGGCTCATATGTAACTTAGATATGATTTTTTTTTTCTCAGTCCAATCCACATGATTTCTAATCTTTTCAGTTCTGGTTTGGGCCACCTCCACATAAATCAGATACAGATAAGAAAAAAAAATGTAACTAGACCTCAGTCTGAACTGTCGAACATGACTTTTACATCAATACTCGTCACAATTTTGTGCTAGGAATGATTGAGGATGGCGGGGAAGAACAAATAATAGTCACACGATCTGGCTGAAATTTATATAAACTCATGTCATCATCTGAAATTCAAATCATTAGTCTAGAAAAGCTCAGGTCATGCAAGAGTACCAAGAAAAAAAAGCAGAAATGGTTAATCAAACTTTAAGGTGAGTCGAGCAATTCAATGTCACATTCCATATTAAAAGCTGTTGGTAAGATTCCAGCAGTGTTAATAGTAAACGCTTACTAACAAAAATGGGGCAAGCCAGACATCCTTTAGTTTTATTTGAAATAGATGAAAAGATAACAACAGTGAACAGTAATGCAGGCGTCATGAATCTGTGCGCATACAAACATTCCAGTTCTTAAACAAACAGCATTACATCTGATAGAAATGTTTATAATGATGTTGCTGTCAAACAAAATTAAAAGAGAGGAATTAAGGCGTATATTGCAACTCTTCCGTGTGTGAGGCCATCCAAAAATAATAATAATAATAATAATAATAATAATAATAAAGGTGTAATGCAGGTATAGGCAAACCTGACTGTACCAACAAAAGCAAGCTGAAGTTTAAAAACAAACAAAAAAAAAAAACTAAAGACGTAAGCCAAGTAAGCTGCTGGATAACCTGCTTTTGTTTTTTGCTTTTTTATTGTTGTTTTTACTGGTCACAGTCAGCTTGAACCAGACATCATCAATTTTTGTGTGCATGCGGGTTAGATTAGAAGAATGATCTGTTTAGGCAATGCTGTTACAATTGCGCCCCAACAGGTAAACCACATAGAACTAGAGCTGAACTTTACCCTCATGCATGGGAAAAAAAAAAAAAAAAAAACCTGTCAGGTGATGTCAACACCTTTTCATACTTGTACCCAACATCCCCTACATTGTCTACACACCTAGTTCCAAAGAACAAATACACCCTCAGGCTTTGAACATAGCAAACTTATGCAAATCTTATGCAAAGTCTAACAAAGGTTAACATTTGTCAGTTATGTAACCAATATTTCCAAAGCGCCATTTTTACGTACCTCGGAGGGCAGTGTGTCATCTACTAAGATGTTGGGTCCAGTAGTGTCGGGTCCGAAAGCCCAGATAGAACGGGCTGCCAGCAAATCCCAGTCATACTTGGTCTGGAAGAATTCTCCCAACTTCTTTCTACAGACAGACAACAGAAAACGGAGTTGACAGATTGGAAGGCTGTGCACTAAATGGTGTGTGACAAGAGCAAGGGCTACCCAGAACTACACATGCTGGTCTCATCGACTCCAGATTGCATCACAGCTGAGGACCATTACAAATACGGACCCACGCACACACTCCAGATGTCATGGAACCCATTTCCACGGCAAACTCCTGGAACTTCTCGTATTAGACATCTGAATCTTTTCCCACTGGCCAGATATCCGGTACCACCAGGTCCAGTTGTCAAAAGTGATATTTTGTTTTAGATCATTTGATATTGGCAAAGATGACTAAATCATACCAGCTACCATTTTTCCTTGACTTGGTTAAGAAGTATGAGCTAGTTATATAATAAGCCAATCAGAGAACTTATAGCAACACTTGTTGGATTTACCAACAAGTGACTCTACGGTAAAAATGAAAATAGATTGCATCCAAGCACTTGTGAAATACTGGGATAAGTCCATCAGTGCAGCGGAGGATTATGTAGAGACATAAAAGTAGTTTTTACTCTCATACAAGACCTCTAAAATAATAATACAGATGTGAAAAGTTTTACCATCACCACTGTTTTTTTTTCTTTTTTTCCCCCCAGACATCTGAAAGAAAGAGGACTAAAACTACAACCAGCTCATTTGTCCCTTTTCACGCCATTGTCTCTAAACGAGTTGTGGAAAAATGCGCCAAATGACATTTTAACACGAACGCTAACACGGACACGTGCGATGTCAAAAAGAAAAAGGTTTAACAAAGGCTGTGGCATCGCACCTGTTCCATGTAATCTGCACAACTTCGTTCTCGATGTCTTCAGCAAGGCCTTTCTCCAGAGGTTCAGCAATCATTGTGATCTTGTTCCTGGAAAAACATTTTAAAAGGGTGAGAACTGAGTTTTACTGCTTGTAAAATATTTTACGCCTCGGTTAAAATAGTAATAGCCACCCAAAATGACGAGATGATTAACCTTTATCATCTAATCTAGACTGTCTTTATAGGTCAAAGATCATGTTGGGTTTAACAAATACATTTTAACAAGTTTAAAATGCTGCGGTAAAAACAATCTGTGTGCCAAAAGCTGTCTAATGTATGAAAAAAAATCTTATTAACTCATATCTAACACATTAGATAACTTCTTTAACACATTAGATAACTTCTGATTGGCTGTGGTGTAATTGTGTTTAGTTTCCCCATACTTTTTATTTGGTGTTTCAGCAAAGCACTTGAGAGAGGATGTTTCCACCACTGTCTCGCAAAACGTCACTACGGGATCGGCTACCTGGTGTGAGAAATTAAGGCATACCTTTTAATATATAGAATATTATTGTACACCCACATCGGTACACAAAGAGAAAATAAATGTAAAAAAAAATGTACTGGATGGTGCTAGAATGAAAGGGAAAGCGAGCAATACCTTGATGTCAATCTCCGAGTACATCTTTCTCAGGTCGTGCATGACACAGTCGAGGTAGAGCTCACCTGTACCCAGGATAACATGCTCTCCAGACTCCTCTACCTACACACACACATACACCAGTGTCTTGATTCATTAGTCTGTAAATCAGCACAAAATGGTTTACGGTTCAGATAGATACGTGGAGCACAGGGGAGTAACTGGCAGGTTAGAGTACCTTTGTCGTAAGGGACGGGTAGCTCTTGTTAACTTTTCTCAGTCCATCCAACATCTTGGGCAGTTCAGAGGGATTCACAGGCTCCACAGCAATTTTGATGACAGAAGCAGTGTTGAACTTCAGTGGCCTGAAGATCTGAGCCTGAACACATTCACATGAAGTGATGAGTAAATCCTTCCTGATCCTGACCACTGATGTACAGACCCCATTAACAAGTCACACATTAGAAACAATAAATAGTAGGGAAGAAATAAGAAAGTGATGAAGAACAAAAACAGTGATAATGGAGATACTGACAGGAAAAAAACGATCGTTAAGCCATAGATGTTGGCACCTTTGCTAAAGGGAAGCCAAATATTCATAATTTTTTCTGCATGTTCTGTTAAACTCGTAATCAAGCAACGCTGCCACCTAGTGACCGCCTTTTGTCCAGACACCTTTTTAAAAGTGCTTCACAGATTAACAGAAGTTCAATTCTATCCTCAGGCAAAATTGTTTTTCAGTATTTGTCTGGAGACTAGTTTCTCACTTTTACACACTGTGTGTGTGTGTCTTCTGTTTTACCTCTTCATTGCCTCGAGGCTCCGTGATGGTGGCTGTTTTCACAATGGGCTGGTCACAGCCTTCAATTAGCACCCAATTGCCAGCAGGAACCCGATTCACCTCAATCTGATACCTACACACACACACACACACACACACACACACACACACACACACACACACACACACACACACACACAAAGAGGAATCAGATGCTGGGCTTTAAACAAATCTCGATTTTTTAACCACTACACAAAGTACAGTACTGAAAGCAGAATCGTTGCAGCAGCTGGTCACCTTAACACATTTTACTTCACCTCTGTCTCAGTAAATAAAGCACTTTGACACTACCTCTACAGGTTTACTATATACTCACCCTTGGCAAACAGCAAAAGAGAAGCATTTTGACCATGAGTATATAATTAGACTGAATGAGAGTTAAGCTATAAATCAATCACATCTTGCATGTTTGCACTCTTGTGATTAATGTACTATGCTCTTGTTTCTACTCTCTCTCTCCATTATCGTATACTCACTGTCCTCATGGTCATTTTCCCCTGTGCTTTTATGTGCTTATAAAGAAATGGACTGTATTAATTGGCAGAAATACAGCATGAGACAGACACACTTTAATTTTCTGGTGATATGATGTACGCCACCACAGAAGGATTTGGTGTCTGCTTTTGTGAACGTTCAAATCACTTTAGTGGTTTATAATTCTGCACAAATAAAATCATTAATAATAAGAAAAAATAAATAAATAAATAACCGCAATATGGACCTGTGTAATTATTTAACCAAAAAAGCTTGCAATTTATTTAAGGTAATATACACAGTCCTGTCAGAAATTTTTGTAGAGTTTGGCAATAATTTAAGAGTTAGTGCTGGGAGATCGTCGCAGATTAATGTCACGAGAGACAAGAGAACATTTTACTTAAGTTACGATTAAGAAATTATTTAGTTTTTTTTCCTTCAAATTCAAATATCAAATTGTATTTGTCACATACATAGTCATACACCAGTACGATATGCAGTGAAATGCTTAAACGACCGCCTACGACCTTAAAAACAAGATAGTTCATAGTTCACTGACAAGGTTTGGATTGTAAACATTCTCAACTAACAAGCTATTAAAGCTTTTCTAATGAAAGTGTTTGTTGTCGGCAGTGTTGCAGACCAGACAGGATGTCATGCGCAGTAGTATATTAGTAAGTGATATAATAAGTGAGAATTACGTTGATTAGAGGTATGAATGACAGTTTTGAATATACAATGATACATTTAATAGTTACCTACATCATTTTTTTTTTTTTAAATCAAACCTACAACGCTAGTACACTATATGGACAACCCTGAATTTGGCCAACCCTGCAACGATATTGTATCCAAATACATACTCTTCAATATGGGGTTTGTCCCCCTTTTTTTGAGCTATAACAGCTTCCACTCTTCTTAGAAGGCTGTATACAAGATTTCGGAGAGTTTCGGTGGGAATCCATGGCCATTCACTCTGTAGAGCATTTACGAGGTCAGGCACTGACTGATGTTGGGACGAGATGGCCTCTGTTCCACTTCATCCCAAAGGTGCTCGGTGGGGTTGAGGTCAGGGCCTTGCACGAGCACCAAACTCATCGAACCATGTCTTTATAATCATTTTGGAATAGAAAAGGAGCTTCACCCAAACTGAACCACAAAGTTGGAAGCATAGCATTGTCCAAGATGTCGTGGTATTCTGAAGCATTAAGCTTGCCCTTCACTAGAAATAAAGGGGCCTGACTGAATTCAATAATCAACAGGCCAAATAATTATGTCCATATAATGTAGTTTATGAAGAATTTGCCATAGATGTTTAACACCTGCTGCCAACAAGCCCTTACATGATAATAATAGAATATAATAAATGACAACTGAGAACTACAGTCAGGTCTCAAATAAGTGCAAAAATACACACGGATAAATTATTCAGGCTTGTTAAAACTCTGGTTTCAAATGGCTGCAGAATGCACACCGTTTTAAGCACGGCTAACACATTAAAAAGGTTTTACCTGGCAACAGAGATCCAGAGGCGTCCGATGGTGCAGATCTGCGAGTCCTCCTCGTCCTCCAGTGTGTAATTCTCTCCTAGAACTTTCACGGGCTGCCCCGCCTGCAGCGTTCCACTCAGAACCCGACCAAAGGCGTGGAACTGCACTCCGTCATCTGTGCTGTACATCTTAGTGGTGTGGCACATTAACGGACCCTAACAGGAAAAGAAAAAAATAATAGCACTGTTCATGATGGTGCTGCTGTTATCCAAGTATGTGAAGGAGCGCACACACAAAAACGAGACTTGGGTACATACATCAGGGTCACACTCGGTCATAGCCTCCGCCAGGTCTGAGTCCAGCCCGCCGGTGTAGCTGTGCTCGATCTTGGCTCTGGCGCCCCCTTGGGGAGACGGGATGTGCTGCACGCACATGTCCACCAAGCCTGCGGAGGAATGTGTTTAATATAACAAATCTAATACATCTCTCACACACACACACTTTACCCATGTATGAAACATTGTATTTACTAGCATATAACAACTTCTTACATGCTTGAGACCAAGTGTAAAAGTTTCCAAAGTCATTTTTTAACCTTTTTTTTTTTCCCCAAGACAAACCTGTGAACTCTCCAAAGAAGCGATTGCAGACGAGTCGCAGTAGAGGACGGATGTTGAGTTTGAGCTCCTCTTTGGTCAGGTGGATGCCCAGTTCATCCAGTACCCGTGGAAGTGAAGTGTCCACATCACCGACCACCTACAGCAAAGTTTGAGAAATTAAAATGTTTACCTCCTGCTCAAATAATAAACCTTTCATAACATTTGTACAAGTGATTCAAGTTTAACCTGTGAGAGGATCTTGTAGAGCGGCTCCAGGACGAACTCGACAAAGCTGCGCTGAGAGTTACTGTTGGGGGCTTTTTTAGTGAACTTCCTCCTGATTGACAAACAGCACAACCAATCACATTTAAAGGTGGGAAAAAAACTTATTTAAATTACATTTAAAACAGCAGTTACAGAGATGCTCACGTCTTGGGATTGAAGTAGATGTCTCCCCAGAGTCTCTTTGCAAACTCATTGTAGTTTATGTCACCTGGAAGAAAAAATATATATATACTGTATATACACATACGCAAACATGCATTTATATATACACTTCCAGGAGGTACAGGGATTTATCTAGGGGTGTACGTCCGTGATTGTTACCAAAGGTATCCGAGTAGATCTTGGCGAAAGACCCGAGTGTGAAGCAGATGCAGTACTGTGAGGAAGCGAAACACACGTTGCCCAGCAGCGGAGACACCACTAGAGACTCGTCAGTTGTATATGTACTAAGGGAGAATGAAACAGAAAAGGTAAGAGGTTATGTTATGGTCTTATGACACATGAAATGCAAACATGAGTGAGAGTCGAAAATTATCCAGACTGGCTCGCACCTTAACTAAAAAATAAATAAATTAAGGCATATGAAAGCTTGACGACAGATGAACAATGTTGAAAAATAACATATTTGTCTTTTCTAAAAGTTAATTCAAGAAATAAATTCTACAGCCAGAGTGTGGATCATTTTTGATTGATCATTGTGCATAAATGAAAAAAAAAAATTTTAATTTTGGATTCAGTGTGGCGCTACATGAATTGACACAAAAGTCCAGAACTGAATTAATACAAAAAACCTTGAACAGTTTTTCTGAATGTTCGCTTCTTTGGGAAGGAGTACCTGAGCATGCCGTTGACCTCATCGACGATATGGCGCAGTTTGTAGTAGGCGTCAGTGGGAGGAAGTTTAAGCTCAAGGATAAGCCGGTCTATTTTGTTGATGCAGATGGTTATGGCCAGCCGCTCCTGCACGGCGTGTTTTATCAAACGCTCCGTGTTTAGCATCACCTACGAAAAAACATAAATATACAACCGATGAGACATACTGTATACAGCGAGAAAGCAAACAAAGCAGTAGGAAACTGTTGTGTTCCCCCAATCTGGTTATCTAACAAGTCTCACCAACCAGTCAGCTCTATTCAACATGTGACCCCTACAAACCCAGGAGAGAGGATACAGGTTGTCCCAGAGTTCCGTTCCGGGAGCATGTTTGTACATCCGATTTGTTCTCAAGTATAAGAAAGTGAGTCTTATACGCCTTTGATACGAATATACCATGTAAAGCATACCAATCCACTTGATTAAATCTGTCCCTTTCCCCACTCTGCCATCATGTGGCCAAAAACCATTATCATGCCTAAGCAAATTAATCTCACTGTGAAATGTTTATGCGCCTTTACATCGCAAAGGGAATCCCGTATGCTATGTTGTCTCAAGCTGTTTTCCACTCTATTAGACTGTTGAACTTTGTAGAGGACTTTCCAAAATTAGTATTATTCACCATCAGGATAGCTTTACAAGATAGACATTTTACAATTGCATATTATGAATTGCTTTACTCTGTCTAGTAGAGCTGACAGGAGAGTGAGAGTGATGCATCCCTTCCTTCAATCCAAAAAGGTTTGTATGCTGATGAGTTAAGTAAAACTTTCCCCCCTTACACAAGCAAGACCAAGTAGTCAGACCCAGCAGCAATAACAGGACGACTCACCCCCTCAGCAGCGTCGATGAACAGAACAATCCCGTCTGAAAGCCTGATCCCTGCCGTCACCTCATCAGAGAAGTTTACATGACCTAAGATCGAAAAAAACATTCATATTATCTCCGTCCTCATTTCCGAGCATCTCCCTACATGTAATCATGTGAGCTGCTTTAGGTGTATATACCTGGAGTGTCCATAATATTGAACAGGTACGATTTCCCTCTCGAGTCAGGAAGCACCATAGTCACAGGGGTGCTCTTAATACCAACTCCTCTCTGAACAAACACAGATGAACACGGTACAACAAAATATTACACACAATTTTCGTACATGTACAGTACAGCTGTTTGGAAGCAGGTTATTACGGTTCAAAGACACTTTACCTCTTGTTCGGTGAAAAGAATATCTGTGTAGCGAAGCTGAAAGAGAGTTAAAGTAAGGAAAAAGTTGCAGAATTTATTTTCTGTTATAATATATTATAACAGAATAATAATAATAAATAATAATAAATAAATAAATATATTATATATATATATATATATATATATATAGTTTTTTTATTATTGATAATGACTTTAAAAGACTCACATCTGCATCATCTCTCTTACGGATTTCTGGATGAGTCTGTTCAATCAGGCAGTCCACAAAGCACGTCTGTAAAACACACATACCTGGCACTTAAACACTGCAAATGACACGGCTCATTGTCTGCGCAGTTGTATGTTGCATCCACCATAGATTTTAACGGAATGTTTATTATTCACATACAAACATACAGTCAATATCAAATATAATGCTCAAGTTCATTCAATGTGAATTTCTGAAGGAAAAGTTTAACTTAAATTGAGACATCTGATTTGATATGAAGAAAGAGGTGAATGACAATAATATTTTGATTCCTCCTTATAGCTAGTTTAACGTATGCCATTTTTTTTCCTTATGATGATGAAGGACCATCTGGGAAACCTGACACACTAAACAGCATGATGACGTAAAACACTCTTTAAAAGCTTTGGAAACTTTTACACTTTGTCTCAAGGATGTAAGAAGTTGTTTCAAATCCATCTCTGAAATATTGAAAAAAAAAAAATCACAATGATATATTTTATTAATTTTTAATTCACTACAAATTATAAATTCCAACTCATCTGTTCACATGGACGCTGAGCTGATAAGATTTGCATTTAATCACGATATAACATTTTGATATGTGCAAAGTGATCCTGTCCACTGTGACACATTTATTCTACTGGAAATATAATAATAATAATAATAATAATAATAATAATAATAATAATAATAAGTATTTATCTCCAATTTTGATGTCAGGTCAGGCTTCCCATCTTTTATGATAAATCCCGCCTTATTTTGTTACGATTGGTTACAAGAATTCAGTCTCATCTATGATCGGTTAAACGTGCTGTACAATATCTGCTGGTGTTCAGATCATGTGTTCTCATGGGTAGTATTTACCAACAAGATATTATGAATGATTTACACCACCCTAATTACAATAATGATTGAAAATGAATTCCAATCGGGCCAGATGAGGTCAGACAGTTTTTACCCGACGCATTTTTATTGGATCGTTATGGCAATTATTAGTGGCATGTTAAGAGTCCATGTGTTGTTTTCAACACAAAAACCTGTAAGTGTTTTCATTGTTTGTTTTTATTGTTTTACGTTTTTGTTACTGACCTTGCCATGGTGTAAATGACCGCACAAAGTGATATTTCTAATCAGCTCGGAGCTGTCCATTAAATCAGCAAGAAACCTGCAGAAAACATAACAGTTTATGTAACTTTACATCATGTCTGTTTTTACTCAGAAGGAAGATGTGGGATATTAAGTATAGGGACTCACTCCATTTCATAAACTGTAGCTGGCAGCTCCTGCTCTGTAAGAGTGAACTGCTTCGTCTTCACAGGCTTTATAATGGGTTCTTATGGAAAAAGAAACAGAATTAAATTTAATGGAGGCCTTGAATATCCAAAGACATAAATATCTGAGCACCTTTAATTAGAATACACTAGAATGAGATTTTGTTTAAGGTTTTAACTCAAGCCAATAAATATATAAACTTGTTGGCATTAAGATATTCACCGGTAAGTGGTTGCGTGTCCTCCTCCTGGACGATGGTCTCCACTTCAGGCCCATAAACTTCCTCAGCAGTCGGATAATACTTTTTATCTTCATGCAACACTACCTCCATGCCGCCACCACCCTCCTCCTCACCGTCAACCTGGTCATCATCCTCCTCATCCTCATCCGCCTATAAGGACCACACAAAGATTTAACTTTCTGAGAAAACTCAGAACTATTTTGTTCAGGGAAAGTTTTCTGATCAATATTTCTACCTCAGCAGCATCTCTGTCATCTGCCTCTATGTCCTCATCCTCATCAGAGTCCAGTTCTGGCCCGATGTAGTTCCCAAATTCGTCATACAGATCTGTCTCCATGGCGCCGAGATCTTATCGGTGTGGCTTCAAAAAACAATTCTGACACCTGGAGCAAAGCAGCAGAGAACACAATGTTAAAATAGATGAATACAGATTAAATCTTTTCATTCGGATAACTTCAAGATGACTTGGAGCATAAAACATTAGTTGATCCAAGTGGAAGAATCGTACTTCTTTTTCTTTTTTTTTCTTTACAGCTCAAAGCACGCAGTTATTTTAATAAGCTGATAATGCACTATGAACATCAGACTTTAGCCATTTCATGCATAAATTATGTCTATTTTTATCTAAAAAATTTTTCAGTCTCTCGTTTTTTTACTTAGAATTAAATGGATTGTCCATAAGTTTAAAGAAGGAAAAACCACTGATGGTATTTTCGAACTGTGGATATTGGGAGACTTTCTATATGATATGAATTATTATATTATTAAGACCATTAATAATAATTTTAAGCATTCAAATAAAAGAAAAATATTTTGGACCAGATAATGCCTGAAAAATTTGTGTCCATAGAAAATAAATCCCCAAACAATACACATTACACAACTACACTCATACCTAGACACCTAGAAAATCAGCCATGCCATTATGACCACCTGCCTAATTTTGAGTAGGTCCCCCTTTTGCCATAACAGTAATTCTCCGTAACACATTTCTAACAGAACAAGCATTAAACTTTTCATTAGCTTTTTGACTGGATCGAAATGACACGGATCAGCCTTTCCCCCCTGTGTGCATCAGTGGGCCTTGGCCTTGTCACTGGATCACTGGTTTTCCTTCATTGGATTACTTTCGGTACACTCTGACCAGTTCAGACCAGGAACATCCAACAAGACCTGCAGTTTTGGAGCTGCTCTGACCCAGTCCTCTAGCCATCACAATGTAGCATTGTCAAAGTTACTCAAATTCTTACGCTTGCCGATTTTTTCTCCTTTCAACACATCAAAATAGGCACAAGATTTTTACTTATATCACACCAACTTCCAGATGCCACTGTAAGGAAATAATAATGTTCATTACTTCACCTCTCAGTGGTCATAATATTATAACATTATGACTACCTGCCTAATATTGACTCTGTTCCCCTTTTTTGCAACTATAACAGTGATACACTGAGTGATACCTTTCTATGACAACCAGCATTAACCTTTTCAATACATTTTATCTACACTAGCACTTCTTTTGGATTGGACTATATGGGCCAGCCTTCACTCCCCATGTGTATCAATCAGCCTTCGACACCCATGAACCCATCATGGGTGCGATGGCTAGACAACTGAGACAGAGAAATTCTAAAACTTGCAGCACATGTGGGCTCCCAGGCTGCAGCGGTCCGAACATGCTGTTCGTTTCACACGTGTGTGTATTCTGTTCTCTCTCGCTCTTTTGCCTTTTGTGTCTTCTTACTCCGCTTCTAGGTCTGAGTTCATTGGCTGACTGGGCTGTCCATCATCATTATGATGTCAATCCGCCGACGAGCCGAATGTATTTGAAGCCTCAAGTTCGGTGTGTGTGCGCGCGTGCGCTCCTCGCCAGCATGCCTTATGCTTCAGTGCGTTCAACAAAACTTGATGCTTATAGTATTTTTGGGCATAAGGAATTGTGCTTTGCGTTGTAAATCAAATCTATCTATAGATTTGTTTTTGTCTATTGACTTGTATTGAATTATGCGTGTGTTTACACTGAACGTGTAGCGTTTTAGTTCGGCCTACTACGTGGCAAGTTCAACTTTAAGAAGCATTTTGGTGCTTTGATTTATTTAATTATTCAATTAGCATTATATTAATCAATTGTTAGATTAGATTGAGTGTTACTCCACCGTTGTACTTTTTCCTTTAGTTTAAAGGAGTTCAGTTAGGGCACCGTATGCGCTGAAGATTTTGGTTTTATTTTCATATTTCTTCTGTTAGTTAGTTTAAGGTTGAGTTATAAGGATTGTTTGTTTTGTTTATTTCTTTGTTTTGGGCGACACTCTTACTTTTTTTTCCTGCAAATCATACACATTTCACAAAGTGAGTAAAGATTTTTGAAATGCACTCCTGTTTAATTTGTCATCGTTGGTCTGTTTCACACCCTGTCACAATTGTCTCACCAAAATGTTACGGTTTTCATCCTACTTAATATCAAGCACGTAACAGAAGTTAACAAGGCTAACTGATGCACATGGGCAGTGAAGGCTGTACTGTGTAGTCTGATCTAATAAAAGAGCTACTGTAACTCAAAATGAGGAAAAGGTTGATGCTGGTAACATTATAGGGGAGACCTACTTAATATTAGGCGGGTGGTTTTATTGTTATGGCTGATCAGTGTATCATGTTTTCACAGTAAAAACGTTCTTGATAATGAGTTTGCAACTTTATTAATGCAAATATATAAAGCTTTGTAAACACTCTCCCTACTTCCTTTATGGGTGCACTACACACTGGAGAAAGTAAAACACCCTACTTAGCAAACGGCGAAAACAGTCATATTCGGTAAAGTTAAGCTACCAAAATTAAAAACGTCCCAACAGCGAAACGCGCATCTGCACAACTCAGCACGACTCTCTCACGCGCGGTGCATGTGAATGAATGGCACTAGAAATGCTACAATGCTAACGTTAACATTAAACACTTCATCCTGTTCCGTCGCGTCCCTGAACAATGTATTATAATTCTCCTAAGTATATTTATATTTATGTCTGCATAAACAAAAGACGGGAATGTGCACGACAGGTTAAAACTTACGTATTAACGGGTTATTTGTTAAGTGTTTCCAAACACCATACGCCGCCAGGTCCTCACACAGCACAACGTAAGTCGAACGTTATTGACGTCACGGGAAAGGCGCCTTTTTGAGTTGCCTGATTCAAAATGTACCGCGCGCGTGTAGTACAGTGTAGGCAGCAGTGAGATGCGATGCATGTACGGAAAGACTAGTTTTATTATTTAAAGCGGCACGTGTGGAATATGTATTTATGTAAAATTATTATGAATATCTAATAAGGTTATAATTTTTCATGAGATCAACCCTCCTACCCCTAAATGACAGAATATTAGGAACACCTACCTTGCATTGTTTCTCCACCCAAATATTTCCATAGTTCACCTTTTTTATTCCTCCTTTTTTTCCTCACTCACACACTCATCATCGTCTATACCACTTTATCATGTATGCAAGGTCACAGGGAGCCTGGAACCTATCCCAGGAGACTTGTGGGGTACATCCTGGACGGGGTGCCCATCCATCGCAGGGCACACACACATGCTCACTCGTACATTATTGGCAATATCGGAACATCAATCTGCCAAATCTGCATGTCTTTGGATTGTGGGAGGAAACAGGAATACTCGTAGCTCCATTCACACAGAACCGAGGTGGGAATCGAACCTGGACCTTGGATCTTCAAGGTGACTGTGTTAAACATCAAAGACATGCCGATTAGGCTAATTGGCGTTTTCAAATTGGCAGTTATGGAAGTGTGTGTGTGCGTGCGTGCGTGCGTGTGTGTGCCCTGTGATGGATTTGTAACCCATCCAGGGTGTACCCGTACCTTCTGCCCTAAGTCCCCTGGGAAAGGCTCCAGGCCTCTGCAACTCTGTCAATGAGTCTCAAGTGAGTGAGTGATTTAACCTTTTAAAATGGTTACCATACAGGCAAAAGTTGTTAGTCTTTCAGGCTGCTCCCATCGAGGGAGCAATCTGGATTTTCCTAGTCTATCTGAGCCTCTGATAACGAATTAGACTCCATATTAATTAAAGACATCAAATGTTATGTTGAACCTTCAGCCGCCTAACACACAGTATGACTGCAGATCAATCCCTGCTGCCCGTTATCACCCAAATGAGAATGGGTTCCCTGTTGAGTCTGGTTCCTCTCAGGGTTTCTTTAATATTAATGACATCTCAGGGCGTTTTTCCTTGCCACTATCACCCTCGGCTTGCTCATCAGGGACATTCTGATCCTTTTGATTCATACACATTTTCACATTTCATACAAATTTCCATAATTTTCTTATACATTTACATTTACTGATTTTTCATTGGATAGATACGTACACTGTTATTAGGTTACCAACTAAGTTCCATCAGTCAAACACTGTTGGGAAGGGGTTTTGTTTATTTTATTTTATTTTTTTAATGGGGGTATGGGGATTAGTCCAAGTACTCAAGAAACAAATACGTTCTGAGTCTTCGTGTAAAGATAGTCAAAGACTCGGCTGGTTGTGTAAGGCTGCTTTGTGACAATGACAGTCGTTAAATGCGCTATACAAATCAAATTGAATTGAATTCGCATTGCATCTAGTGGCTGTGGTTTTGGGCATTGACTGGGAACTGGGACATGGAGACTGTGAAAAACCTACCACTGAGTCACCAATGCCCTCAAAAACATTAACTATTATAAACAAGGCTCTAGTATCTTGCTACACATTTTTGTGAAATGCTGTTTTAAAGAACTGGGCCCTTTTTTTAATATGCAATATATATATATATACAAATCCAAAAATTATACACATTTTGAGACCCATTCTCCTGGAATATAAAAAAAGAATTTAAATAATTATAAAATAGGGATGCACTAACAGCTTATATCAAGGTTATTACAGTTAATCGAAACAAACAGTTAAATTCAGCAACAGTTGCATGATGAAAACATGCATGTGAGCTGACCAGCCTGATGAGGACGCCATAACACACCATTCTGCTGCTTTATTAAATCCCCACCTGCTCTTTGGCTTCACACAGCAGACTTATGTTTTTTCCTCATAGGATATACGTGTCTATTTTAAGACGTGACTCAAACTCTAGTCTTGCTAATAGGTTGATAACATTTCTGTGTCTGTCTCTGCAAAGCATTTTTTTTTAAAGGTTGAAGTTGAATTGGGCATGTACACTGTGTTTCACCTTACAATACAAATAAATAATAAAAAATCGCATAAAAATTCATGTACCCATAGTCCCCAACTCGAATAGTGTTAATATTGGAGGGTATAGACAGCTTTATAGTCTTGACATTTGGAATGAATAGACATTTTGATCGGAGAGACCTGACGCAGTAAGTAAATAAATCTAGCATACACTTACAGCTTGTGTACGCACTCACCTGTGCACCATGCTCTGAGCTGGAAATGACTTTGAAGAGAAAAAAAAAGGCCAGTGGCTTTCAGCATTTTTTTTATATTATTTATAGTTTAAATCAATAGACTTTAAAGCCAACCATCTTCTGAGAGAAATAGAAATTTGATCTTGAAAGTAGGTGTGAAAGAGAGAAAGATAAGAAGAGAGATCAAAAACAGAGGTCAAACCATTTCACAGGTAACTTCATGTACGTAGCGACTTTGAAATGGATATCTGAGCGTAGTAGTCTAAGACACACAAGCATGGAGGGGAAAAACAAAGAAAAGCATGCAATAAGGCATGCAAAACCGGCCTGCGCTAGTTTACAAGGTGACAGACAGGAGGAGGGACAGTCTAGACCAAAGACAGACAAATAAATAGATACACATAGAGGCACACTCGAGATGTTGCCTTTTGAGGCATGAAATCCAATCACTGTACATTGCGATACGTTATTATAAAAGAGGACAGCCAGAACACTTGCATGTGTTTTTAGTTGAGCAAGAGCCTGTGTTGACCCCTTTCTCCACTCTGTTAATCCCCCAGATGAGACTTTTCCCAGAATGCAATATTGTCCTGGATGTGGCTCACTGGCACTTGAAAAACAAAAGCGAAAAAAAGAAATCAAGTCAGGCATCACATATGCCAGAAGGTCTTCTATATGTATGATGTTCCTTATATAAACTAATCACTTGTGCCTCATCCGTGCTTCTTTGAGGAAAGCTCGAGTTATCTTAACCTAATGACTTGAGGGATGTGCGAGGTTACGCAATACCAGTCAAGCCTATTTACTGTGGAGCGCTCGAGGCCGAGCATGTACCCTATTACTGCCCGAGAAATCACTCTAATTATTTTGTAGCCAGCAACAAATTCACAAGCGATGCCTCATAATGACATTACACCACAGTGCTACCGGGGGCTCGTTTCATATCGGGCAGGGATGTTGAGTAATTCATCTATAAAAGTAACTCAGACAACAATACCACCTGCAAGGCTTATGTTAATGTGCAAAAAATACACTTTTTATAAAGGTATTTGTTTCATATATATTAATGCACTGTAAAATTCTTTTTTTTTTTTGTTGCATATCCCAGGGTCAGAGCGCACCAGCCATTGTACGTAACCCATGGAGCAGATGGCATTAAGGGCATTGCTCAAGGACTCAACAGTGGCAGCATGCTTGTATCGCCTCGGACCTTATGATCAGTATCCAAGAGCATTATCCTGCTGAGCCACTAATGCCGGCTATCCTTAACATTTCAGGAAGGAGTCTCAAGTGTTAGATCTTTGTCACAGTGAAAGATTAAACTGTTCTTTTAAGTTTTCCGACATGGGAAAGTCTTCAGTAGTTTCCATTTACTCAGGAACACACCATCAGCCAAAATATAGTATAGGTGCTGATTAAAAAAAAAAAAAAAATTATGCTATACACATAATACCTCAAATATGTGTGCCAAAGAAGATATGCAACATGGAAGTGACCCATCTTGCTGCCCTAAGAATTTAGGAAATGGGTTTATATCTGCCCCAATTCAGCGTTATACTGTCTCACTTCAAACAATAATAATTGAAAATTCAAATTATTCATATTTCTTAATACTAGTATTGGTATATGACCTGTAAAAAACTGTTGCTAAAATGAAAGCATTCCATGTAAAATAAAGGATTTATTTCCAAAAAAAAAAATCTGTAGTGTCCGTAACCATGCCTAATTCATGTTGCAATATCTGAACAATTTAATACAATTTTTTCAGTCTTTGATGTGCATGAAAAATCTGAATTGGCCAAGTTTCCCAACCAATTGGACCAATTGACCAATGACAAATAAGATCATTGAAATATTTGAATACAAAAAAAGTTACAGACAATATATGAAAGGCCATGAAATTGTATTTAGCAAATGTGGTTCCTTTTATCTGATAAAAATATAAATGTGTATGCAAATTAACAAAAAAAGAAACATGGATCGGGAGATAAGATGCATTAAGTAAAAATTTACTTTACCTATGTGAGACACTTTTTACCACCACTACCATGTTTTGGCTGCATGCATAAATAAATACACATATACTGTATAGAGTATATAAAATTAAGTTTATAAGAAATTGGTTATATACTGTAATACTCTGTGCAGTAACTTTTTATGGATTTTCATTTGAAGCTGCACAATACATTACTCCATGACTGAAAAGGAAGAAATTTTATTGAATTTTATTGAACTCATCCATTTTGAAAATGCATGTTTACGAATGGGTGAAATTACATCTTTGGTGCCCTTTGCTGACTTCCTGTATGTGTGTGTGTGTGCATTTTTTCCGGAGAGGGTATGGAGGGATCGTTTAAACTCCAGGGCTGGGAAGGATCCGCTTTCCCGAAGACGTCGTGCCAAACATCTTAGACGGAATCATAATAAGGGCACACGCATGCCGATAATGTATCATGAAAGGAAATACTTGCCATAAGGAGGTATGCATATCTTAGCATGCAAGGCTGACTATTTTTGACTGTAGACAAACAGGCAAGTGTGTGTGATTGGGTGTGTTTGTGTGGATAGATTATTATTTTTATTTTTTTTAGAAAAAGACTAGAAATATTTTGCTAGCATTTGGTCACTGTGCTGTTCTGTACACAGGACAGCGCAACTTAATCATGTTTTCATTACACAAGTGTGCAAGCAACAGTGTGTGTGTGTGTTTGTATTCTCCGAGGTACTGCCCTACTAACCGCCTCATTTCTCATCCCGCTCAGCACACCTGTGCAGAGGTGAAAATAAACGGCACACATTTGCTCCACACATCCCTCACTCCCGACGACTGCCTCCATTCCTGTATCAGCTATTTATCATATTTATCTCTCTTTATTCACACACACCCCTTCGTTATTACTATTCATTCTTCAGTTCTATGACTTCACCAATTAAACACATCAGTCTGTCTCCATGTTCTGGTAATATTACTCAGCGTCTATAGTAAATCACTCCATTGTGAATTTCCCTCTGGCTCCTGTGTAGAATCTCAGCTCTCGTCCTCTCCATCACTGCCTCTCCATGATTTATTACAACTGTCTAACACACTGCTATGGCCTGTTGTATTACTAATCATTACAGTAGCTCATTGCACCCTGCAGCTAATCTGTGCTTGCAACTCTTCTACACAACTCTCTCTCTCTCTCTCTCTCTCTCTCTCTCTCTCTTTCTCGCCTTTATTCTATCATACACACCCACACCTGTTACTCATCAGTTGGTCCTCTTGTTAATGAGGCTGATGAGGCTCTGGAGGCAGGAATGGAAAAAAAAATAGAAAATCACTGCGTCACAATTGTTTGCATAATAAAAACAACAACAGGCTCATTAAAACTTGCTGCCTCTGTAATTTCCTTCTATCTATCTATCTATCTATCTATCTATCTATCTATCTATCTATCTATCTATCTATCTATCTATCTATCTATCTATCTATCTATCATAGATGTGTGTGTGTGCGTGCAAGACCATGCCAAAGTCTAATTAACTAAAGAGTAAAGATATCTTCCACATACTAAACAATATATATAAAAAGCAGTAATTAATCAAACAAAGTCAATAATCGAAATGATGACCCTTTGTATAAAGTCTAGTCTCAAGTACAATTTGTGCAAGGAAATTACTGAACATGCTGCAGACTCATGCACAGTCCACCTGAGGATTTTGTCACACCTGGTTCTTTTTCCTGCATGAAAATCCAAAAATGTTCTTTTTTTTTTCTTGGTCTGAAAAGTGGTCTTTTAAATAATTTCTGCTTTCTTTTCTGGCCTACAGATATTTTCATTATATACATTCACACTCCTTTTTTTCTGGAATATTAATGTTTGGAAGTCAGAAATGTTTTTTATGCCGACTTAATAATAAAGTCACAAAAAAAGACAAGTTACAACACAAAATGTGCAATAATGCCCTTTGAACAGTTGATGTTCAGATGTGTCTGCTACTTATGCTCTGTAAAACCTCCATAACGGATCTAATCTGAGATTTTATATATATATTGTTTTTTATTATTTTTATACTAATATTAATATATTAATATATTATAACCATATAATAATATTGCTATACTAGTATACTAGTAATACACATTGTGTGTACAGTGGGTACGGAAAGTATTCCGAAACCCATACAATTTTCACTCTTTGTTATATTGCAGCCATTTGCTAAAATCATTTAAGTTCATTTTTTTCCCTCATTAATGTACATACAGCACCCCATATTGCCTGAAAAACACAGAATTGTTGGCATTTTGCAGATTTATTAAAAAAGAAAAACTGAAAATTTTCTCGGTCGGTGGTCTCAGTTCTACAGCTGAATGTGTTCTGGTAGAACACGAGTGTGACATGTGGCATGCAGCGGATGGGACGTATTGTTTAGAATCCCGAGAGGTTCCTTCATAATTCTTCTCTCAGACACCTCAACCAAAGACTCCAGCTCCACTCCAATGACAAATCCAGCTTTCCTAATAAGATTGTTGAATCTGTTGACATCGGCTGTCTTTACCCCAACACACTACAGCATAGAAGATGGCACTGCTAACCACTGAGTTATAAAACATCTGCAGCAGGCATTGAAAGCCCTGAGTCTACTGAGAAAATACAGGCTTATCGAGCGCATTAGTGTTTTTGGACCAGTCTAGCTTATTATCTATATGAACACCTAGAAGTTTAAAGCTTTCCACAAACTGCCCAAGTCCCCATGATGTTGACTGGATCAGTTGAGGTTTTTCCACTTCCTGAAGTCCAACACCAGTTCTTTTCTCTTTGGAACATTGACTTGCAGGTGGTTTGGTCAGCACCTCGCAATGAAGTTGCACATCACACTCCTGGACTCTCCTTCCTGACTGTTTCTGATACAGCCCACAATGGCAGGGTCATCTGAAAACGTCTGCAGGTGGCAGGAGGTGAGCAGTATCTGAAGTCAGATGTTCTGTATAGAGTGTGAACAGAAAGAGAGACTGGACAGTCCCCTGGGGGACCCCTGTGCTGCTCACTATGGTGTCTGAGATTGTGTTTAGCAGCTTCACATATTGTGGTCACCCTGTCAGATAGTTGGTTAACCAGGTCACCAGTGTAGTATCCACCCGCATGTCCATTAGCATTTTGCTGAGTAGGGCCGGTCGTAGGGTGTTGAAAGTCCTCGACTAGTCAAAACACATGACCGTGCTGCCTGCCTCCTGGGGAAGTGGTGGCTCAGTCAGTTAAGCCTGTGGGTTATTGGGTTACTGATTGGAAGGTCAGGTGTTTGAGCCCCAGCACCACAAGTTGCCACTGTGGAGCCCTTGAGCAAGGCCGTTAACCCTATCTGCTCCAGGGGCGCTGACCCCAGTTTCCTAATTGAGACGGCGTAATCCACACCAATGGCTAATAGGCGAACTGCAAGTGGTCCAATGATGGTTCAACTATTGAACAGAGGTGCTTCCAGACCAGACTCTCTGTTGACTCCATAAAAGGTGAGGTCAAGACCACTGGTCTGTAGTCACTGTGTGTGCATGGGTGTTTATTTTTGGGCACAGGAACCATGCAAGACTTTTTCCAGAGAACAGGGACACTCATGATGTTCAGACTTAAGGTTAAATATGTGCTTTGATCCCAGTATCTGGACAAAAAAAATCACAAACAGGTCAAATTAAGTTAAGCCTTTATTTGTTACATATACTGTACATTACTTACTCACTCACTCACTCACTCATCTTCTATACCACTTAATCCTGTATTCAGGGTCACGGGGGGCCTGGAGCCTATCCCAGGAGACTTAGGGCACAAGGTGGGGTACATCCTGGACAGGGTGCCAATCCATCGCATATATGCACACACATATATACACACTCACACACTCATTCACACACTACGGCCAATTTGGGAATGCTAATTAACCTAACCTACATGTCTTTGGACTGTACCCGGAGTAAACCCACCAAGCACGGGGAGAACATGCAAACTCCATGCACACAGAGACGGGAATCAAACCCGGACCCTGGGGTCAGAACTCAGAGTCAGACATTACATGGCGCCCCTGGAGCAGACAGGTTAAGGGCCTTGCTCAGGGACAACCTGGCGGAGCCACCATCATAACTCAGAGCCTTAATACACTGAGCCACCACCATTCATTTTTTTAATTGACGAGCATTAAACATTTACATTTCTGAAATTGTGTTCTGTCCAATGCAATCTTACCACTTAATGTGGTAATGTTAAACCACCAACTCTAGCAAAGAAATGAAAATTCTGAATTGAGAATTTTCTGATCGGACTGCCTGCTTCACGTCATCGTCACCGCTGCGACGTTGCCGTCTCTTGATGGTATCCAAGCACTAGTGAAACGCTGGGATAAGTGCATTAGTGTAGCACGGGATTATACTGTGTGACCCTGTTTGATCTATTGACCCTATTACGGATGTCAACCATGAAAAAGGATGATTCCTGCTTATATTTCAAGCTAGTATTCAAGGACAGTTTGAAAGTTTGCTCAGCTCTCACCGGTGACCTTTACAACGATGCTGAGCCGATGTTAGATAAAGGACGGCACTGCATTTTCTCAGTGTTGTTTATCTTTGATATGCTTGAATAAATGCTTGAATACACAGCAAGACAAAGAGAGCAAACTAAAGGTTTTTATCTTTTCTAATAGCTGTAACATGGTAGTCTTTTAGCTCTGTCAACTAGAGGCGTTTAGATCCTCAGTGCACCGTGAAGGTTTTAAACGGTTTTGCAGTACAGACTTTTCCTTTTCTTTTCAAAAAGCCCTCAAATTGACCGCGCTGCAAGTTCACGTGTTTATGTTACAGTTTCATGTGTTATCAATAATTTTATTTAATAATTCATTCATTTTCAAAATAATTTGATTTTCCTTGGTATTATTTGGCCGATTTACGGTAGGTTGCCATAACAACGGCGACACACAGACGATAAGGAGACAGATGAAGTAACGAGGAGTAAAACTATTTTAGGGGAAGCTGAAGTTGCCTTCTGGAGCAGAGGAACAGTATATTTCGGGTCACGCTCATTTTTCACACTATTTCTCTAACTAGCTCAGGGACTGCTCCGTCAGTGTATGTGGGAATGTTTTTAGAATGTCAAAGGAGACCAAATGTGCTCGCAAGCAGAGCATCATCTGATCTTTGTGGTTATTATAAATAAATAAATAAATAAATAAAAGGTTCTGTTGCATTTAATCAGGTTAATGTTAAAGCTAAATGCATGTGTTGCATAGAATTCATTAGCTGCAGTAAGAATAATTACATCAGTGGAAGGTCCTCACAAGGATAGCAAGTGTTTGTGTGTTCTATAAATAAGTCAATGAAAAACTCTATCTCCAGGCTCGGGTGTACATACATTAAACACATTAGTCATCCTTAAATAAAATGTTAATAACACCTCCTGAAACAGACGACTTAAGAAGGACGAAAATGAGCGCAAATGGCAGGCTGTGACCTTAATTCCGGCACCGACGAGACAAATAGCTCGTGCATATGCGAGTCTGAATATTCTTTTTTTTTTTTGCTTTATTTTTAGTCAAGAGCAAGACAGTTCATACATCACCATCCCAGGTGTGAATTCATCTCTAATGTCAGTTTTACTGTCATACATAAAGACACTTAGGAATGTGAGTGCATCTGTTCTCATCCTCATCTTATTTTTCATGATGCATAGCTTGCGCCACAAGTATGCTCCCACGGGATTCCAAACTTTCCTCACACTCAAAAGGCTGCATGATATATTTGTGCACACCTTGTTACCTCCTCAGCTTCTCCCGGTTCGCACCCCTGCTGCTTTCCTGTAGCAGCCCACAGCAGACTAAAACACAGATGCTTGTGTGCAAAGCCAAAAACAGACCAGCGCTCACCTTCAAGACGCGAGAGCAGCTTGATTTAACCCACCAGAGCTCAAAACACATATACTGTTTGTTTTTAATCTTCTACAGCAGGGGTGTCAAACCCCAAAGGTGTGTGTGTATGTGTGTGCGCATATATATATATATATATATATATATATATATATATATATATATATAGAGAGAGAGAGAGAGAGAGAGAGAGAGAGAGAGAGAGAAATTGCAATAATTCAATAATTTCAATCTTTTTTTTCCATGCTAAAGTCTACATATACATAAGCATTATTTCGTCTTTGTTCTTAAAAAATATGTCGTTGATGTCGAACCAGCGAGCGGCCATATAACTGCAATTATTGGCCAGACAGAAGCCTGAAAAGGAGCAATTACTGCATACGTCACACTCTGACGTCAAACAAAGGACAGTTCCGGCACACACTCTTACAAGCCCAAAACTCCCTGTCTGTTCTCCCTGTCTGCATGTCCTTACTGAAAAATACGTTTCTGAATAAATTCCCCCTGAGAAATTTGGACCTGTCCTAAAAGACACATAGACACATAGGTCACAACACACAGAAATGAACTTTGTGCTTTCTCGTCTACAGCTGTGACAAAATATCATACAGTATATTCATTTTCAGGTGTAATCAGAGAAATAAAAGGTGTCGTCTACACATATAAAAATTGTTTTTTTGTTTCTTTCTTTGTCCTCAAAAAAATCTTCGTCAACATGAAAACACAAAAACGTGCTGTCAATGCAAGTCAGGCCGAACCAGCAGGTGGCGATATAACCCTAACCGTAAAGCCACGCTGACCAATCAGAAGCCTGAGAAAGTGCTCTCATTGAGTACACCACACTCTGATACAGAAGAAACACAGGCGATACGAAGCATCCTGTTTTTGCTCTTACGAGTCAAAACTGCTTTTTTTTTTTCCTATCCACACAAGCACATTGGAAACTGAATATCTCCTGAATATATTCATCATCCTGGAATGAGATTTCAAAAAGGCCCATTTTCAACAACCTCCAGTTGAGTCTGTGTGTGGACAAAATCTTTTTTTTGAACAGACCCAACAAATTTGAAAAATACCCACGTAATTGCGGACAAGCCAAAAGCTCTTACGTGTTAACATAGTCTGTAGCCACCATCAGGTGAAAGGACAAGCCTGCTGGAGCGAAGCTGCAGCTCAGAGAATATCAGTCCGAGACCTGCATTTGGCTGCCTTTGGACACCCTGTCTAGAGTGTTATGTTGTAATGAGTTCTTATCTCATCGTGTTGCCCAATAAAGGGTGGGTTCCCTTTGAGTCTGGTTCATTAATTCATTCATCTTCTACATCACTTATTCTGTATAGGGTACAGTACATGGGGGAAGTCTGGAGTCTTCTTCACAAGAAGAGACTTCAGAGTTATACACACATGGTATGGGCAATCTGCCATGCAAACTCATGCAAACTCCACACACACAGATTTACAATTGGAATCGAACTTTCAACCCTATAAGTGCAAGGACACAGTGCTAACCACTACGCCAGTTTGCCACAGAGTATTAGAGATTTTTTGTTGCCCGTGTCTTGCTCAGTAGGAACCGAAATCTTTCTGTAACAATGTTTTGTCACAAAGTAAATCACATTGGATTCAATCTTATCTGGCCTGGGACCCATGTGGTGAGACATCAGTGTGTGCTTCGCTTCTTTTCAGGTCTGCGTTCACAAAATGGAAGCAGGTGGAAGTTTAATTGTATTAAAAATCTGGCAAGCTGGCTGCCAGAATTTAAGATCAAAACTTGTCAAACAGCATTGAAGCACAGGCAAAGCAAAAGGTTGTAAGCAGAGAGACAAAAGGAAATCGATCAGATGCGCAAACTGAAAAAAAACCTTCTTGATTAGTCTGTTTTTAAGTAGCCAAAGTGATGGAGGAAAAGGACTGATATTACTATATTAACTCCTTTCTAATAGGGTTTAGCCATAAAATTATATGTTTATATTATATTATTATGTGAGGTTTTTCAGTATCGGTTTTTTTATTTACGAGTGTTCTGCAAGACGAGCAAAGATTTTTAATAAATTTTGACTTGAAAAACGAGCATGTCTTGGTTTACGAGTGCTGAGTTTTTTGACACCGACACACTGTATATAATATTATGGCTAAACCCCATATATAGTGCTCTAAAAAAGTATTTGCACCTTCCTTTTTCTACTTTTTCTTTGCCTGTTTGTCACACTTAAATGATTCAGATCATCAAAAGAAAAGTAGTTTTTAAATAATGTTTTCATTTATTATTATTAAATTGATTGCAATTGTTGCCGCCAAAACTGGTTATTACATCTCGAGGGCAATGACTTTTTCACATAGGGGAGGCAGGTTTGGACGGTTTTGTTCCTTTATTAAATGAAATCATAATTTACAAACTGCAGTTTGTATTTACTCAGGTTATCTTTGTGTAATAATAAAATTCGTTTGATCTCAATTATTTAAATGTGACAAATATGATAAAAATCAGCAAGGGGGCAAATACTTTTTTCACAGCACTGTATATCTATTCATAATGTGAGTGTGGGTTTGTTTGTGGGTTAATGGAGACCACAAAACACTTCTGTGAGTCACTCTGAATAAGGGTGTTTGTCCAGTGCTATAAATGTAGCACTGACCTATCACTGATCACTATGTACTCACAGTGACGGCTCACTAATGACCATTTATTTACAGTGTAACGACCACTCGCTGATCACCATGCACTCATACTGATCATCACTGATCACCGTTTATTCACACTGACTTCTCGCTGATCTCCATACACATTTGTATAATAGCCATTTGCTGATCACTATTTACAGTATGCACAATGACCAGTCAATGATCAGCAGTGTTTCCTTTGCTTTATGGGTTTCTAAACGTTTCCTACCAAGGTTCAAAGACAAGCATGATAAGCAGATAGACAGTGCTTCCTAATTGTCCACAGTGTATGCCTGTGTGTGTGTGTGAGACTGTCTTTGGATCTGTGCCCTGTTGTGGGCTGCCACCCCATCTATGATGTCTCTAGTGTCCTGTGTTCCCTTTTATAGACTCATGTCCCTTACAACCCTACACAGAAAATAGGGAATGATCACTTTTTGCAAATTAATATAGAATACGATGTCATTAATTGACTTCAAGTGCATTTTAAGTATGCATTATCTACTTTCCTTAAAATAAAAAATAAAAAAGAGTTTGCAACACAGACCAGCACATCAGAATTCAGTATCTTGGGGAATTAGTTGGTCAAACCACTTGTTGCAGTGTTTCCTGGTGTGTTTGGTAATAGTTTGCTTTACTTCAAAAAAAAAAAAAAAAAAAAGATAGAGAACAAATGAAAGAAAATGTACAGATGTAATTATGTGTGCTCTTTAGTAATAATTAAACTCAGAAGACATTACAGAGTTTTATTCTTTAGATTTTAGACTTGTATTCTCACACACACACACACACACACACACAATGGACGGACACGGACACTCCCTTGGCAGCACAATAATTATGTATGTGCAACCCTGGACTGACTCCAGTTTAAGGAAAAGATACAATTTTACTCCCACTCTTACCTCATGGATGGCATCGTTCTAAACGATACACTAATAATGCACTAATGTCATGTAATTATGCCAACGAAAGAAGGAGCAGGAGAAAGAGCGAGAGGCAACAAATCTTAAATGGACTTAGCAGAGACAATACTATATAAAGTTTCAATAGCATCTATTTATGTGCTTAAGTCAGGCTAATGCCATTTCACCAGCAGACACGGGCGTCTTTTCAGCTTTCTGCGATATGTTCATGAAACATTAAGGGCCAGTTTCCTGGAAGCTTGTTAAACCAATTGCTGGATTAAATTACATTGTTAATGGTGATTTTTCCATTGACAATCTCTTTAAGTCTAGCATACAGCTTCGTCTTTGTCCGTGAAGCCGGGCATTCAAGGTGCACCTGGGTAAACAAGCAATCGGTCTTCTGCATCTACAGCCTGTTGATCGAAATGGTTGATCAGCTTGGTTTATTAACCTTTATTCCATGTTAGAATAACAAAATTTATAAATATGCATGGATATGATGTCATCATCATATTCATGTCACGTCATCATTTGCAAAGAAATGTAAAATGCAACAAGGAGATGACTATTTTATATATTTTGCTTCAACAACTGGCTAACGTCTGTAGTAATGCATTACTGCTGAGTTTTAGGTTTTATAATAAATCTCCTCTGGGGGTTTTTTGAAGTAATTTGGGGCAAGTGCAAAGCACAGTGCTACATTTGCTGACACTGCTTCTGAGTTACACTCATATCAGTTTGTCTAGTATATATATATATACATTTGCATTGGTTAATGAACAAACGGCAGTAAGGAAGGTATATAATGTACTGTATGTGGTAGTTACAGTAAATGTCTTTTCTGGAACATAAATTGTATATTGGGTTTTTAATGTGCACTACATTGTATTGTATGTGGAAACAAGTAGGGGCCTAGAATAAAATAAATAAATAAATGAAACTTGCCCGTATCACTCCATTTGGAGAGCAATAAGGATGTTCTCCATCCATGCATCCATCTAGCAACCTCTATAGTCCAACTAGGGGCCGTGGAGGCCAAAGTTCCCATTTTTACGTCTGTGGTTTGACAGTAAGGATGTTGTTTGTCATATACAGTGGACACTTGGATTACAAGCATAATTTGTTCCGGAAGCGGGCTCATATTCCAAAACACACGTAAACCAAATCAAATCTTCCCATAAGAAATAATGCAAATAACTCAAATAATTTTGTTCCACAGGCCAAAAAAAACAAACACAGAAAAATAATTAATACAATATATAAAGTAAAAATAAAACAAATTAACCTGCACTTTACCTTTAAAAAAAGTTAAAATAAATCCCAACAGATAAGTGTTTCCGTTTGTTCGTGCAGGCGATATGTATTTGTGTGTGTGTGTGTGTGTGTGTGTGTGTGTGTTTGTGTGGAATTAGCCCCTTTGCTCGCCTCCTCCTCCTCCCTCCCCCCACCTCGCTTTTTAAGTTTCACAACAAACACACACAATGGAAACACTGTTTTAACGGGGAGAAAAAAAATCTCTCTAATGACACACGCGCAGACTAATCGAATCACTGCTGTAAAGTAAAAAAATAAAGAGTGTGTGTCTGTGTGAAGACGGGGAGGGGGGTATAAAGGCGAGAGAGCGTGTGTGTGTCAGTGTGTGTGTGTTGGTGTCAAAAAACGTAAACCAGGACATGCTCGTTTTTCAAGTCAAAATTTATTAAAAATCTTTGCTTGTCTTGCGGAACACAAGTAAACCGAGTTACTCGCAATCCCAGGTTCCACTGTATAAGGTAACTTATTTGGACTATTAAAACATTTTTGAAGAAAAGGAGACAAAAGGGTGAGCAAAATAAAAATATAAGTAAAGCAGAAGAATATATTTTCCAGAAGTTTATTAAAACTTGGAAGGATAGTGCTGAAGTGGCAACTTTATGGGAAAAAATAGGTCAAGAAAAAAATCATGAATGGAGATCACTTAAACACTTGATGAAATTGCATTTAAATAATCAACAGTAGAAATCAGAGCTATGTTTAATAGTGAAAGTGAGAGTTTTTCCACACATATAATATGATAATGAGAACTCGCAGGATTGGGACTAAACAGCTGTGTGGCCACTTGTTAGTAAGACTAATCAGTAAAAAGGCTTCAATTTGCTCTCAAAGTGAGCATAACGAACTTTGGGGCAATGGAAAAAGGTCATGTGAAGGTTAGATTGACCCTATTGTAGAGCGATGTAATCTACATGAACCATCGTACATAGTGGCTGCTGTCTCTGGAGGCAGTGTTATGATCTAGGGTTGCTTCCGTTGCTCAGGTCTAGGCTCAGCAACGTTATGTGGCAATAAAATTAAGTGAGCTGACCAACTGAATGTACTGAATGACCATTTGTGTACGAATTTGTTCAGTTGCCAAATGATCAATTGCTGATTGTTGGCCACTACCAAAGGCAATTGAACAAAATCTTAGGGTGTGCAACTTTTTTTTTAGCCAGGCAGTGTATAAGGAGCAGAAAAATCCTTATACAAATAAGGAAAAGTTTACAAATGTACTAAATGTAATCCGGTTGAAAACGTAATGCATATTTTAACAGCGTGAAAGCAAATATATAAGTAACTAGTATGTCATATAATACTAAGAATTCATCGATGAAGAATCTTAGTGGTCCGGGTCAGCAAAGCAATATAAACAATTAACACAAAACCATCCGATCAAACCTACAGTAAGCAGTCCACATGGAGATACAGTTTGTTATGACCTGTAACTCTTCTCCACCCACTCCACCCTGCCTGCTGACTCTTTTTCACTTCCCTGCCATTCTCTCTTCTTTCTAAAATTCACAACAAGGATTTTAACTCATCCACCTCTACTCCTTGCACCCACCATTTCCGCTCGCCTCTTTCTCATGTACTTTGACTTTCATTCCACTTCTTTCCGGTGTATTACCTCCTCCTCTCCAGGCTTATCTGCTCCTCCCTACTATCACGATAGATCACAGTGTCATCTGAGAACATCATAGTCCACAGAGACTCCTGTCTGATCTTGTCTGTCAATGTGTCCATCACTATCGTAAACAAGAAAGGGCTGAGAGCGGATCCATGATGTAATCCCGCGTGCACCTTGAACTAGCCCATAATTCCTATTAGGGCTCACTGTGCTCACCCTGTCCGATCCTGTACCAATCAGTCCACGTTCTTTTCTTCTTCCTTTATGTTCTCCCTTTATTGTTTTTCCTTACCTTTTGCCACCTCTCCCTTAACCTTGCGCCATATCTGTTGATGTTTTTCTTGGCGTCTCTCCAACTACTCCACTTTTCCTTTTTAAACTTTCCTGTACTTCCTCATTCCTCCACCAACTCGCTTTTCCTCCTTTTTATCTGTCCAGATGTCACAATAAGGACCTTCATAGCTGACCCCTCATCACTTCTGCCCACCTTCTCAACATCACTCATCACTCTATCTTCTGCTTCACCTCTAAAAACATCCTACAGATCACCAGCTGAACATGTCTAGATGCCCCTTCCACCTTCCACCTTCCACCAGTTTCTTCTTCTTTTTTTTTTTTAAACATCTGTGTTCACCACCATCCTTTCAATTATTTTTGTTCTCAATAAGTCCTCCACCCATCGCCTCTTCATCAACTCCGTTCCCTTCACCAACTTGCCCTCTGATGTCTGGTCCAATCACCACTCTTTGTGTAAACTCTCATCCTTCTTCATATAACTCGCTCCAGAAATCTTCTTTCTCTTCCATCTCACACTCCAATTATAGAGAACATTTATCTTCACTCCTTCACACTCATCACTCTGGCAGACACTCTCTTCACCTCTAATAAACTCTTAATATACTCCATCTTTAGGATTACCCCTACACCAATTTCCCTTCCCATTTACACCACTGAAGAACAGTGTGAAGTCTGACCATCCTGGACTTACTCCACGTCCACTTGGTTCCTTGTGCACACAGGATGTCTACCCTTCTTCACTCCATCATATCAGCCAACCCTTTCCCTTTTCCAGTCATAGTGCCAACATACGAGGGCCGTTCAAGTCAAACCGGGACTTGTGATGAAATGTTGTAAAACTGATTGGCATTTATAAAAGTACAGTATGATGAAACTTTTAACCGCAGTAAAACATCTGAATAATGGAAATGTTTGAAAGAAAGCCGTACATCCATGAATGACAGTGTCAGCGGAGGTGGCTCAGAGCCCACTGGAATTGTTGGTGAACATTCAGTGAATGGAAAACCTGATCTCTAAAAATCGTCTGATAACTTGTCGCTAGCTTGCTGAAGTGATGCATCTGTCTGCGGGGACTGTATGCACAATTATTTACTAATACCACTTGCACATTGAACAGGAACTTGGATAGGCATTATTGCCACATCACCCCATGTAGTCTTGACCTTGCAACACATACTACAGTTAAACCATTAAAGGAGTTCCTGGGAGGCCAGCTATTCAGATGTGAAGCAGGCATTGCGATCATGGCTCCGACGAACCAAAACATTAAAAATTATATCGTCACATCCATGAACCATCCATCCATCTAGGAAGCTCTGTTGTCAAATTATTGGCCAATGGTGACCATTGTATTTGTTCCCAGTTGTACAACCATGGTAGGTCAACACTCACACGTATACTCACACACTACAGGACATTTTTTGGAGAGGCCAATTAGCTTAATCTGCATGTTTTTTGGCTGTAGGAGGAAACCCACCAAGCATGGGGGGAGAAGATGCAAACTCCAAGCTGACAGACCCGACACGGGAATTGAACATAAGACCTGGAGGTGCAAGGCGACAATGCTCACCACTAAGCTGCCTTGCCACCATATTGTCTTATAACTTGTTATATAACAGATGTAAGCAATTATTACCTCACCAGTCTCACCTCACTTGAATTTAGTTGAAAGAACAAACATATCCATCCATATGACACTCCTACTGTGGATATCTACTGCTTATTCTGTATAATAAGGTCACAGGGGGCCTGGATTCTATCCCAGGGAACCAGGGCACAAGGTACGATACACCCTCGATGGTGTGGCAACCCATTTTAGGGTACAAGCACACACATTTGGAAATGCAAATCAACCTAGAGTGGCAGTATTAGAATCATAGCAGGAAATTGGAGTGCACGGAGGAATCCCCACCAAGCGCATAGAGAACGTGCAACCTCCAGAGATTCAGAGTAAGGTGCAGGGGTGACAGGGCTAATGCTAATTACGTTGATAATGTAAGTGCTGTCACAAAATGCTTAAGCATACCGATGATTCATTTTACAAAATTAAGTTTCTTTTTAAGTTTTAAAAGATTATGCACAGCCTTTAACATGTGTAATTTTGGAATTCATTATTATATATACATACGTATATTTTACACAAAGCAGCATTGCAGCATTTTTTGTGATCTGATGGATCCTTCTCTTCTACGAGTCAAAACACACACCAGATGAGTAAACTCGTAGCTGCTAGGTTTGACGTATGGTTATAGGGTTTCACAACACCGGAAATTTCAGACCTCGGCACGACAACACGCTCTTCTCGAACTCGTCCTTCCAAACATAGCGAGGCACAGTACCTGAAAGAGTATCAGCCTCAGCCATTCCTGCAATCCTAGTCGACGTCCCTGGGAGCCAAATCTAAGTATAAAAGTAAAGTGCTGAGTGAAGCCGAATGTGTGTGTGTGTGTGTGTGTGTGTGTGTGTGTGTGTGTGTGTGTGTGTGTGTGTGTGTGTGTGTGTGCGTGCGTGTGTGTGTGTGTGCGTGTGTGTGTGTGTGTGCGCGTGTGTGTGTACTCATTAACCTGTCAACAGTCCCAGAGTGTTTTCACTCTCATAACTGCA
>QMIH01000247.1:420101-431936 GCA_003987875.1 Clarias batrachus | reverse complement strand
ATTGTTTTTGTATATGAGGTGTGTGTGTGTGTGTGTGTGTGTGTGTGTGTGTGTGTGAATGTGTTTGTATGTACTAGTATTCATAATGTAGGTACTAGTGTGTGCATAAGCCTTTAAGAAGAATTGAGTTTGTCCAATTGGAATATGTTTTATATGTTTAATGGGTTTCTTTTTATGAAAATCACACTTTAAAATTTATAGACCACTATACAGTGGTGACACAATACTGTATAGTATACATACACATACAGTAGTATTGTGTAAATTCCGCTGGTAGCTCTGGCCCGCTCAGGGCATGAATCCATGAATCTGGAGATGTTCTTGAGGTGTCTGGCTCCCGCACGTTGGCAGCAGATCCTTTATTGTGAGGTGGGACATCTGTGAATCCAACTTGTTTGTCCGGTGCATCCCCTGAGTGCTCAATCTGCTCTGTGTTTGGGGAGATTAAAGGTCAGGTTGGCCGCCCAGGGCTGTTTGACTGCAGTGCCCTGTGCACGCAGGCTTTGGTGCACTCTGTGTCCTGGTGCCTTTCTGTCATGGCCAGCATAGACCTTTTTTTCTGCAACTTGATCTGCATTGACTTTTCTGAAGAATCAGATCAAACAGGCTGACCTTTGTTGCACATGGTCATGGTTGAGCCTTGAGTGGCGATGATCTTGTGGTAATGGTATGGCTGATTGGTATATACTGTATACAGTATAGACCAAAAGGTTCTTTTCATTCAAAGAGGTTGAATTTGTATTATGGCAAGAAAAAATCAGCTAAGTAAAGAAAAACGAGTGGCCATCATTACTTTAAGAAATGAAGGTCAGTCAGTCCGAAAAATTGGGAAAACTTTGAAAGTGTCCCCAAGTGCAGTCACAAAAACCATCAAGCGCTACAAAGAAACTGGCTGACATGCGGATCGCCCCAGGAAAGGAAGACCAAGAGTCACCTCTGCTGCGGAGGAGAAGTTCATCCGAGTCACCAGCCTCAGAAATCGGCGGTTAACAGCAGCTCAGATCAGAGAGCAGGTCAATGCCACACAGAGTTCTAGCAGCAGACACATCTCTAGAACAACTGTTAAGAGGAGACTGTGTGAATCAGGTCTTCATGGTAGAATATCTGCTAGGAAACCACTGCTAAGGACAGACAACAAGCAGAAGAGACGTGTTTGGCCTAAAGAACACAATAAAGAACACAATAAAGAAAACTCGCTGAATGAGAAGATGCAAACTTTTGGTCTCTACTGCATTGAACCTATTGAAAAACTGGTCCATTAACCGATCCATAGCTAAATATCAATTATAGCTGTGTAACAAATGCATTTAATGTTATGTACTGTAGTGTCCTGTTAATAAGGTTGGTACAGAATACATAACACAAATGCATTTCAAGCCCTTTCCCAGAACCTGTGCATTATAAAACCAGTATAAAGCAGATTAAACCTTTAGGTATAATATCTATAGTATGGTTTTGAGGGAGCATTGGTAGCTTAGTGCCAAGTCGTGTGCGGCTTGGATGGTCTGCTATTGCGACACCTTGAGGTCTAACATATGTAGCATGGTTTTGCCATAAATAAGAAACTAAGACAAAAAGTAGCTAAATGGAAGCACTGGATAATGTTAGGTGTCCATTTTACTGTATGTTAGTTTTAACATTAGATTGTGTTAAAATAGTTTAAAACGCCTTTAAAAAGATGTTAAGTGCACATGATTAATGTCAAGATATCTTTTCCTTACAAAAAAAACAAAAACAAAAAAAACTTATGTGCTATACTTCAGTAAATCTGGCCTTTTGTATTCTAATCAGTTTGCATTAGAAGCTAGAATTGCGACAATTTTAATTAAGTATGTTTTTGAAAGTAATCACATTTCAGATGATCTAAAAAGTGCACTATTATAATCAAGGTGCTGAAATGACTCACCCTACCTGTTCCTTTCTCTTAGGTCCTTGTATCCTGTGCAGTGATTGGTGAAAAGAAAGAGCCCTGGCATCCCAACCACTGGTTGTCCTAACAGGGCCAAGTGGCATGAGTGTGGGAAAGACCCCTCGCTACAACGTCGTGACATCGTCCGAGGAGGACATCCATCACCACGGCATCATGCCTTCCCTTGGCAATGGCTTTGGAAATGGTAAGATCCAGACTCGGCGGAAGCCACGCAACCGCTTTGTTAACAAGACCGGACAGTGTAACGTCAGCTTTTCACACATGGAAGAGCAATCACAGCGCTACTTGGCTGACATCTTCACAACCTGCGTGGACATCCGTTGGCGCTGGATGTTTTTTCTCTTCTCTCTTGCTTTCGTTTTGTCCTGGCTGCTGTTCGGTTTCATCTTCTGGCTCATTGCCCTGGTACATGGTGACTTTGACCGAACCTCCAACGAAGAATTCACGCCCTGCATCATGCAGGTCAACAGTTTTGTTGCAGCCTTTCTGTTTTCAGTCGAGACCCAGACCACAATCGGTTACGGTTTCCGCTGTGTGACTGAAGAGTGCCCGCTGGCCGTACTTATGGTTGTTGTGCAGTCCATTTTGGGTTGCATTGTGGACGCTTTCATGATCGGCGCCATCATGGCCAAAATGGCCCGACCCAAAAAGCGCGCGCAGACATTGCTGTTTTCGCAGAACGCCGTCATAGCTATGCGTGACGGGAAGCTGTGCTTGATGTGGCGCGTAGGAAACTTGCGCAAGAGTCACATAGTCGAGGCCCATGTACGGGCACAGCTGATTAAGCCGAGAATGACGGAAGAGGGCGAGTACATCCCACTTGACCAGATCGACCTCAACGTTGGCTACGACAAGGGCATCGACCGCATCTTCCTTGTTTCTCCTCTGACCATCATTCACGAGATAAACGAGGAGAGCCCTCTTTTCGGAATCAGCCAACAGGACCTGCTCAATGAAGACTTTGAGATCGTGGTGATCCTCGAGGGCATGGTCGAGGCCACGGCGATGACAGCGCAGGTGCGCAGCTCTTACCTGTCGAATGAAATCTTGTGGGGTCACCGCTTTGAGCCTGTCGTGTTCGAGGAGAAGAACCACTACAAGGTGGACTTTACGCACTTCCACAAGACTTATGAGGTGCCATCTACACCACGCTGCAGCGCCAAAGACATTGAGGAGAGCAAGTCCTTGCACTCCAGTGCAAATTTTTGTTACGAGAATGAACTGGCATTCAGCAGGGAGGAAGAGGAGGAGGAGGAGGATGTACTGGGGATTTTGGGGACTGAGATGGAGACTCTATCAGCCAGCCTGAACTCTGACCAGAGATTGCACCATAAAGAGTCCGAGATATGACCTCTGACGTGACTGACCCTTGACTTTGACCTCTAGAGAATTTTTATTTTAACATAGATCCAGTCTGTCCCTTTAGTGTTGGCTTGAACTGACAGATTCAAAGCAAGTGCCAATATGAACCGCTGACCCTGCTGACTTAGTGCCGCGGTGTAGTCGAGGGCAGGCGACGTTATGTTCATGACTGTTCCTGGATGGCCTTCCTGTAGGAAAACTTGAAATAGGATTCCTTGTTTCATGCTGTAGTTTGCAGTGATAGCTTTAAGTGATATCCTAATGCAATACCGAGCTATCCTGGGTGCCAAATTTGCTCAGACGTCTTCTAGGTACTTTTGCTTCCCTGTCTTGGTTTGGAAGAATGCCTCCTAAGAAATATAAACTTACAATACACTCATCAGAACAATAATGAATCTATTAACAGCTTGATTTACAGTTTATTTGGTTTAGTAGAACCCAAAGCAATAAGGTTAACTTATTATATCAGTAATAATCATTTTCAAATGTTGTAGCACTTGAATCGCTCACCACCATTTTAGTGATCTTAAACCCTCAGTGATTTTAAAGGACTAAATTCAGTTTAAAGAAAAACAAGATGGCACCCAGGCTAGCAGATAGTTAAAAAATTTTTTAAAATCTTAGTGTCTTATATCTCGAGAAGTGCGTAGATTAATCTGTGTGTGTGCGTTTTAAAAATCATAACTTTTTCTAGAAACACACATCGACAATTCACCCTCCACACACGCAGATGACATATCCAACTCCGAACACACTCTCATTCACGCTCAGGATGCGTTCTTGCACAGAACACAAAGCTCAGAGATGAACAGATGAACATGTTGATGGAAGTTGGTTGCGTCTTTGTAGGATTGTGTCATTGTGACCTGAATCATGTTTAAATGCAAATGATTAAGCAGAATTTCTGTAATATGTCTATTGTGAGCACTATATCGGATGTGTCTTGCGCTGAGCTTCAAGGTCTATTGAAGGCTGCTTTCACAATAACTAAGAGTAACATTATCTGATTACATTTGGGGGAAAAAAGCATCTGAGGAACTAAAAACAAGCTCCTGAAACGTAAACCAAATCAATCTTGGTTATAAATATCTCTATTAGTGCATATCATGACTGATATTCAGCACGCCTTATATACTGTATAATGAGCGGGTCTCATTGTTTAAAGGCTTATTAATGTAAAAGGGCAGAGTGCAATATAAAGTGATACTTTTCTTCTGCGTGGCAAGGTGATGATGATGATGATGATGAAGCCCTACTGTATATTTAGTCTAAAATAATGTGCTTAAACAGTCAGACTTAAGGACTGTGGAATATCTGAAATGCACAAAATATGTTCTTAAGTATTCAGATAACCGTAACAGATGGTTCCTTTATGGGAAAATCACTTATTTTTTTACATCCATCTGTGATTATGTAAGTAACATACTGTATAATCACATGAGTAACCATGTGGAGATTCATTTCCACTTGTTATGCCCTGGAAGTGCATGTATGAGCACCAGTATGCCTGTGAATAATATGACCATGTGTAGAAAAACACATGCAAATATATTAATTATTAATAAGGGGTAGAAAATTCTTGATTGGATCATTGGAAAGCTGACGTGATTCACATGTGGAAAACAAAGCAAATTACTGGGAAAAATTACATGTGAAAATCATTTTTTTTTTATCATGAGATTTTTTTTTTTTTAATCACACAAGCCTTTTTTAAATCACATGAAAATAATCAAATCATAACATTTATAATTTTTAGATACATAAAATTACAGGATAACAAATCAAAAATGGCATGTGACTCATTTCTGTAAAAATCACATGTGAATTATTTAAAATCATATAAAACAAATGAATCATGTAAAAATCACATGGCTCTTTTCTGTAAAAAAAAATCCTGTGAATTATTTAAAATGTAAAACTAAAAAATCATGTAAAAACCACAAGAGACTAATTTTTGTAAAAATCACATGTGAATTATTTTAAATCAGGTAAAACAAACAAATCATGCAAAAAAATCACACGTGGATTATTCAGATTCATGTAAACAAATCATATAAAATCACATGACCCATTTCTGTAAAAAAAAAAAAATCACATGTGAATTATTTTAAATCATGTAAAACAAACCAATCATGTAAAAATCACATGTGAGGTGTCACACAAATCATAAAAAAATAGATGTAGATCATTGGCTTAAAATCACATGTGAATATAAATGAACTGTAAAAAAAAATACTATTCATTTATTTTGTGAAATTGAATAAATTATTAAAAATCACATGTGATTCATTTTAAAAAGCAAATGTCAATCATTTTAATGATGGAAACATAAATATTTTTTGGGTAAAACAAACATTTTAAAATATTTTTTTTAAAACACTCAATGGGAAGAAAAAAAATCACCAAAAATAAATTTGAATCATCTGAAAATTAATTTTTTGTTGCAAAAAATGTGAAAAATAAAAACAAATGCACTACTTGTTAAAAACAAGGACAATCTGATTATTCTGATTCATACATATTTTCTCACACATTTCATACTCATTTCCATCATTTTCTGTTGATTTCATAAAGCTGCTTTGCGTCAATGTCCATTGTTAAAAGCACTATACAAAAAAAAAAAAAAAAATTCTAATTGAAAATGTGTGACATAATATGTGACGTGTGTAGCTTTCACACACGTATCATTTTCACATGTGAATCACGTGATTATTGACTTTGTGTACGCAGTCCCAGCTTATACACAACAGTCACACACGCTCCTGACTACCGCAGCTATTATTGCTGAGCGTGCTGATGATGATCTACCAGATACCTCACTCGCTTTTACAAATTAGACAAAGGCTGGGGAGGAGCGGGCGGTACGGAGCGACGTGGAAAACAAAGGAGGATTAAATGAGCACAGAGTTCACCCACTCACCCCATCCGTCATTTCTCTCTGTGGGAGAAAACGAGTGTGCCTGATTAAATAAAGAAGATATTATGTAAGATCATTTTAATAAATTAAACGACTCGCAGTGACAGATTACAACCAGCCTTGTTCGCTGAAAGCGAGTGAGATAGAGAAGAACGAAGGCAGAGAACCAACAGACCTTCCTCATGTTCGTCCATATGAACCTGTAGAGCAAGCCGCTGATTAGGAAAGCTTTGGGAACTCGGTCATTTCACATAATACAATTCATTCCTTAACCAGTCAGTTATGCAGATCCTAATAGTGCATGGTCAATAAGCTTATGACCATCTTAGACAAAGGCAAGGAGACCAATATATTTTTATTCATTCCTTCATCTTCAGTAAGGATTTCATCCTGGTCAGGGTTGTAGAGTCTAGTCCAAGAACAAGAAGCACCGGGCAGGAATAGATCCTAGATATGACATCATACTTTATCCGCCTGCTGAAATTTTTTTTTTTTAGGGGTTGGGGGGAGAGAGGAAACTCAAGAACTTCCTAGAAACTCATACAGTCATAGGGAGAAATTGCACATATACAGTAACCTGAGCTTTGGATCAAACCAGTAACCCATAAGCCGTCGGAAAGCAAATATATATCTTCTTCACAATCAGATCAAAGACTAAATTTTTATTTAAATTTTTTTCTTTGCAAATTGTTGGCTTAGGACTCCGCATTGTGACCTCACACGTCAAGAGTTCGAGTCATGTCTCAGGCCTTGGGTGTGTGTGTGTGTGTGAGTTTGCACACAAACCTGTTGGGTTTCCTCTCGGAACTCCAGGTTCCTCCTACAGTCCAATGACATGCAGAGTAACAGGTTAAGTGGTGTTTAGAAAGAATTGCCCATAGTGTGTGAATGAGCATATGAGATTATGTGTATGTGTGTGCTCTGCGATGGATTGGCACCTCCTGCCCTACTCTAAGTCTCCTGGGGTAGGCTTCAGCTCCCACCCAACCACGACCCTGTATACGCGATAAAGCGGTAAAGATGATGATGAGTAAGTGAGTGAGTTGTAAGTGGGATCTTTTTTTAAAATCCCACTCTTGCCCATTCCCAAAGGAATCCTGCCCACTTCGGTTGACACATGCAATTATTTCGGACATTTCTTGTTTTTGGTTTCTTTAGTGCGCCAACTAAGATTTATAATAAATAAATAAATAAATAAAGGACTGAATGCAGTTAATCCAACACGCCCTCATGTCGATCAACTTTCTTTGTCTTAGAAAAAAGTTTGATATTAGACTGCCCACTTCTGCAACTTATTTTATTTTCGTCCCTTATGGCCCAACACTATGTCATGTCTCTCTTCTAATTGCATTGACTCTACTTAGCAAATGTCCTGCTAATCAAAACCAGAACAGACGACGGCTGCATATGGTTATTAGAAGGTTATGAGGATCTGTACAGAGAACTCGGCACTCAGTTTACCAGTGTCGCTTACCCACACATTTCCACATGACATTTCCCAACGGTGTTGCTCAACCATCTGTGAAATGATCTTTAAATAACATAATCAGACACACGCATTACCAAATGTAAAGCCCATGAAAGAAGCAGCCACACTGCGAACGCTGCTGTAGAGACAATCACTCACACAGACGCAAAGCCTGTACTATACCTCCGGAGGAAATGAAGCAAAGGTTTATTAAATGGGATGTAGGATTGGTATAAGGGATTATATGTCTTTGCATATTCATTATGATATGCATGTAATAGATAAAAATAGACATTTACGTTATCAGGACTAGGAGGAGGATGAGTAAATTAATGAACATAGTGTGAAGTTTAATCACTAAGTCTATCCTTCTTATACAAAGTCTCATTTAGACTCACATGTGCTCGTGCCAAATCCAACTGGTCACTTCCTTTTTCTATACTCTTCTGTCACTTACAAGTTTGCAATCTCTGAACATTTTGACATACTAATTATATATATATATGTATGCATGTATGTATATTTATATATATATATGTATGCAACATGTAAGAAAAAAAGTTTATTACAAAAGGAAGTCTTATGTATTTCAGATTTTGTATAACATAAGATTTAAAAAAACAAAGCGTATTATTTGGAACAAATATTGAAAGCTCAAAAATTAATCCAAAGGTCACATGATTCACATTATATAATGCATGAACTGGAATGTTTGTTCCAGCAGTTCATCTCATTTTGTTTTCTTTTCTTTCTTTTCTTTTTTTTTAATTTTTATTACAGTCATAGATGTCTTCCTTCAGAGTTTCAAATGAATATATGTATCTTTGTATTTTAAGAGCCATCTAAAATACACTGGATGCAAAATGAGGTCTGAAATTAAACAGATATAAATAAGAAAGATATTGTGGTATTTGTTTCTTGGTGACTGTCAATGTGTGTGCATGTGTGTGTGTGTGAGAGAGAGAGAGAGAGAGAGAGAGAGAGAAATGGTTACATAAGATGCTTACCCTGAGAGACTCAATCCCCTTTCCAACTTTGGTGCTGCTGATTACTCAGCACATACTCTACATGCTACTACTGAACAGCCATAAAATTAAAACCACCAGCTTGGTGGCACAAGAGGGACTTACACAATATTCAGCCGTGTGGATTTAATGTTATCGCTGGAAATGATCAACATGGTATTTGTCGAAAGAAAAAAAATTATGTCATTCATATAGAATTTCATCTGCTGACTGCAAAAAGATATTAATTAAGGGGTTTGTATATATATATATATTTTTTTTTTTTTTTACTGCAAATGATGAGTACTTATAGAGTACTCATCAACAATATTTATATATTGTATAATAATTGTATTCTACAAGTATATTACATGCCATTAAATTCATGCCATGGACTACCCTCATTTGATTTTATATATCTTTATCAATAAATATATATATATTTATATATTTATATATATAGCCTTTCACTGTATATTTCATATATATATTTTTCATATATATAGCCTTTCACCTGTCCACTTCGCACCATACTCGCACATCAGCCTTTTTCATTGGTGGATCTCGCCTCCACTTGGGGTCTATGGCTTGTGTGGCAATAGGTTTATAGGTTTAAAGGCCTTGCCCAAGTGCCTAACAGTGGCAGGGCTCTAACCCTTGACCTGCTGATCAGCAACCCAAATTCTTAAACACCTGAGCCACTACTGCCCCCTGGAGGACAACTTAGCAACATATTTGAGTGTTTTTCCTTGCTTTACCACACCCACTTCAATTAGGAAAAAGTTTTTAATTGGTTGCACATTGATTAGGGAAGCAGCAGATCCTGACTACAAGCAGAAATTCGTGACAAAATGTACTTAGATAGCGTTAACTGTTTACAGATTAGTGTAAACTACGGACTGAATTGCGCTACTAGAAACTAGAAAATAGGAAATGCTGCTGTCTCTTAAAGATCTTTTGTGACAGAAGTCGTATAATTTCAACAATCTATTCAGAAAGTAAAATTTAGCAAAAACAACTCAAATTTACTTTTTTTTGTTTTGTTTTTTTTTTGCAGCATGTTCAGGCTTTTTTTCTGACAGTGCTGTCTACATGGACTGTGAGAACGGTTTTAACTCTATCATGTTGCATATTTAGATAAGTCCATTATTTCTGTGATCATTTCTGATTGCGGTAAAAACATAAAATAAGGGCAATATAGATGGCTTTGGAAATGTGTATCTTAGATTACGTTTTTTATGATTTACAACTCATTTGGATACATCCTAGCAAAACAATTTTTTAAAATAAATAATAAAATAAATAAATAGATAAATAAATAAATAATCAATCACCTCTGCAGAAAGCATCAGCTGCAGCTACTAGATACAGGAAACATATTTCAGATATTACATAAGACATATAAAAATATGTCTGGAGTTCTGGGAAAACTTGACAGATGCTGCTGTGGCTGTTTTTTGTTTTTTTTTGCTAAATAACTTGTGTTTTGACCGACATTAAACCTGGCAATAATTTACTTTACTATTGCTACTTTACAAAACAAATGGCTGAATATATTATTGACAGACATATTTCTGTCAATATACAGTACTGTGCCAAAGTTTTAGGCAGGTGTGTAGAAATACTGTAAAGTAAGAATGCTTTCAAAAATATATCACTCTTTTTTTTAAAAATTAATTTACAAAATGCAAAGTAAGCAATACCCTCAGCACTCTCACTCACGTATCGTCTATACTGCATTATCCTGTATACAGGGTTGCAGGGGGCCTGGAGCCTAACCCAGGAAACTGAGGGCACAAGCGAGGCACACCCCGGATGCAGTGCCAAACCATCACAGAGCCCACACACACACACACACACACACACACACACACACCATGGGCAAATTGAGAACACCAATTAGCCTAATCTGCATGTCTTTGGGCAGTGGGAGGAAACCGGAGTACACAGAGGAAACCCACCAAGCAGACGGGGAGAACATGCAAACTCCATGCACACAGACCCGAGGTGGGAATCGAACCTTAGTGCTAACCAACTATGCCCCCGTGCCACCTTTGGCTTCAAACCAGAATCGATTCATACATCTCATCGGTCATACACCATAGCAAGACTAAGCATAGCAACAAGAGACAAGTTAGTTATACTCCATAAGCAAAGTCTTTTCCTGGTAACGATTTCAAAGTAGACTTGGGTTTCAAGATGTGCTGTTCAAGTTATAATGAATGAGCATAAATAGTCAGGCAGTGCTGAGGACCGTAGACACAGTGGTTAGCCAAGGAAACTTAAGGCAGCAGATGATAGACACATCATGCTCACTTCTCTGGCTTTGGAAGATGTCAGCAAAGAACTGGCTGAAACCAGTGTGACCCAGGTACACCCAGAGACGTCTGGCCAGAAATGGTCATCATGGAAGAATTGGGGCCCGAAAAAAAGGCATGCCTCTGACATAGAACTAAGGAGAAGTGACTACAAACTACAATATTCATGAAAACAGGAACTGAGTTGAAGAAAATGGAGTTGGAAATTTCGTCAGGATTAATGCTGATTAGTACAGACAGATACTTATCCATCATGCAATACCATCAGGCAGGTGTCTGATCTCAAGCGACCTCAAAAATAAAGAAGAACAAGAAGTCCTGGAAGCTCCAACTGAGCCATGATCTCAACAACATTGAGTCTGTCTGGAATTACATGAAGAGTCGAAAGAATTTGAAGCATCCTACATTCACAGAAGATCTGCGCTTAGTTCTCCAAGATGTTTGTACCAACCCACCTGCCGACTCCCTTCAAAAGCTGTGTGTAAGTGTACATGTACCTACTGTAGATGAATTCATGGCCATTCTCGTTTTGCAGGCAAATTGTTCTCACACCAAATACTGATTTAAATTGGATTTATCTTGCCTTTTGATTAAAAATCTATTAATACACACGTGGACAAAATTGTTGGTACCCTTCGATCAATTAAAGAAAAACTCACAATGGTCACAGAAATAACTTTAATCTGACAAAAGTAATAATAAATAAGAATTCTATGAATGTTAACCAAAGAAAGTCAGACATTGCTTTTCAMCCATGCTTCAATGGAATTATTTTTAAAAAATGAACTCATGGAACAGGCCTGGACAAAAATGATGGTACCCCTAACTTAATAGTT
>QMIH01000247.1:395663-419541 GCA_003987875.1 Clarias batrachus | reverse complement strand
AGAAGCTTTGTGGCTTGTCAACATGTAGTTCGGCATATTCCAGTCTGTCTTTTTTATTATTTGTTTTCGACAATGGTGTCCTCCTTGGTCGTCTCCCATGTAGTCCACTTTGGCTCAAACAACGACGTATGGTGCGATCTGACACTGATGTTCCTTGAGCATGAAGTTCACCTTGGATATCTTTAGAAGTCTTTCTGGGCTCTTTTGTTACCATTTGGATTATCCGTCTCTTTGATTTGTCATGAATTTTCCTCGTGCGGCCACGTCCAGGGAGGTTGGCTACAGTCCCATGGATCTTACATTTCTGAATAATATGTGCAACTGTAGTCACAGGAACATCTAGCTGCTTGGAAATGGTCTTATAGCCTTTACCTTTAACATGCTTGTCTATAGTTTTCTTTCAAATCTCCTGAGACAACTCTTTCCTTCGCTTCCTCTGGTCCATGTTGAGTGTGGTACATACCATGTCACCAAACAACACAGTGACTACCTGGAGCCCTATATATAGGCCCACTGACTGATTACAAGATTGTAGACACCTGTGATGCTAATTAGTGGACACACCTTGAATTAACATGTCCCTTTGGTCACATTATTTTCAGTATTTTCTAGGGGTACCATCATTTTTGTCCAGGGTTTGTTCCATGGGTTTATTTTTTAAAATAATTCCGTTGAAGCATGGTTGAAAAGCAATGTCTGACTTTCATTGGTTAACATTCATAGAATTCTTATTTATTATTACTTTTRTCAGATTAAAGTTATTTCTGTGACCATTGTGAGTTTTTCTTTCATTGACCGAAGGGTACCAACAATTTTGTCCACGTGTGTATTCTAGTGGCTCAAGGCTTAGTGGATAGCACTGTTGCATTGCACCTCTAGGGCTGGGAGGGATTGACTCTCACATTCAGTCTGTGTGTGTGTGTGTGTGTGTGTGTGTGTGGAATTTGTATGTCCTCTCTATGTTTGTTGGACGTCCACTACCTACTTAGATTTCATCCCATTTTCCAAAGATACGTGATATACTCTGTGATCCCAAATTGCCTGTAGGGTATGATTGGATGTGTGAAGGTGTGTAATGGAAAGAATCCCTGCAATGTAAAACCCATCGACATTTACAGAAGATTTCAGTACCGTGAAGAGACTCTTAGCTTGACATTTTGTAAAAGTCCAAACGTCTGTGAATGACAATCCCGGGCCAAGGTGGCTCGGCGCTCATGTCAATCAAACATTCAGCAGGTGAAACACCTATTTGTTGGAAATCAACAACGTGGAAAAACTTGTGGAAGAGATGCATTTGTCTGGCTGGGACTTATTACTACATCCTTTGTACAGGCATACGTTCCAAGCCATCTCCACATGTTTGGGCGGTAAAGGAGTTCCTGGGAGGCCATCATTTCAGACATGAAGCAGGCAGTCTGATCGTGGCTCTGACATACAGTACAGTACTGAAAACGTCTTACCTTGATGTATCCAGGCTCTAATGAAGTCCTGGGATAAGCGCATTAGTGCAGCAGGGGCATTCTACTGTATATGAGAGTTTTTACCCTCATAACTGTGTTGTTATTCTGCACAATCAAAAATCCTAATTTGACTTAATTTGACATCACTCATATTGTCGAGTGTGAATTTATCCTCTTTCAGACACAAGAGCATCATCGTGGTCTTGGTTGAGGATACCCGTGATGTAACCAGCATTACTATTGATCTTCTACTCAAATTTGGGCGCACACATACTGTATCTTGCTTTGTTCTCAGTGATTTGGGGGAAAAATATGATCAATCTTATGGCTATAACCACTATACACATGCTATACATGTACATATAAGCTTAAATAAATGCTGTACATATGATTAAATATATTAAAAATGGAGAAACCAACTGTCTAGGAAAAAAAAAAATGACCTTGTCTAGGTTTTCCGACAAACTCAAGAAAAGAGCAAAAGCTTTTTACTGCTGTAACGGAGTGTATGAGCCTCTGGCTAGACTAAATTGAGGTGAGAGGTACAAAATCACTACACAGGTAGAGACCACTTACTGGCATCCAAAGCTTCGCTCACTTTCCCCCGACCGTCTCGGTAGACCCGGAGTCAATCACGGAGCTAATCACGGATCTCTGTTTTCGCTCAAACCGTGATTCTATTTACTGCCGTTTTCCCCCAGCTAGATGATGTTAGACAGAGCCATGTTCATTCGTTAGCTGTCATTCAGAAAGACGCTGGCATCATGAACGGACATGGCTATCGAGCAACATCAGCCTCGTTATTATCGCAGATCTACCCGTAATATAGTTAAATTGTCAGTAGCCAGGGAAATGGGAAGAAGATGTAAAGTCAAGTGATGAGGGGAAAAAAAAAAAAATGAACGGGCCTGATGGGAAGATAGCCAGTGAGTGACACGTACAGATATCTAAACTCGTTTCCATGGGAACACAAATGCCCTGTAAGAAGATCTGAGGGTGGACATCGTAGCGCCGCACACACACACACACACACACACACATTTGTGAGAGAGCGAGACAGAGTGAGTTTGGGACTGTCGACTCTAAAATTAATCAATGTTGTCTAAACTCCCTGTAATGAAGAGATCAGTGCTTCAAAGCAGCATGAATAATTCATCAGTAATTACACACACAAAGCAGCCTTCAGAAATTTAATCAAGAAGCACACACACCTGCTGTTCCCTCTCTTCTTTTTTTTTCTTTTTTTTTTTTAACTCGTTCTCTCTCGCACACCTACACAGACCTAAAAGGCAACATAAAGCGCCATCAGCAAAACTAAAGAGCGCACAAAACGCTACGGATTTGGATCCAGGTCTCGTCAGAGTAAACCGGCTGGTCTGGGAATTACACCGAGCTTCTGCAACGCGTGCGTCCTCGTTCTTTCAGCAATTCTTTATTCGTTCGTTTCTTGTTTTGTTTTTTTCCTTCCCTCCCAAAAAGCAGTACGCGGCAGTCCACACAGCAAAATCCCCTGCGTTAAATTAACACCTACTGTGCTCAGATACGACCAGCTGGACTCAGATGTAGCAGAATTGTTCATTTAGCACTCTAGGTGTGAGGATTTGGCTGTCCACACCTACATAAAGTATCAGCGTGTTCTCCAAGATACAGTACGAAATACAGCGACAGTCCGTCGAAGTGTCGTGCAGACGCAGAGTTATGTAGGCCAAACTCCCAACTTCTAATAAGCCGTCTTAATTTACAGCATGTTATCGGAATCATTATGCTTAAAACATGGTTTATTTCTAAGCAAGTGTATTCAGAAACATCTTTCATTTCACAAAGTGCCAAAGAAAGAAGCGTATTTATACAATTAGTGAAATTACTTAATTTTTAACATTTGTGAAGAAGAAGAAAAAAAACTCATCCATGAATAATACGTTCAAGTCAAACCAGGATTTTTTTTTTTTTTTTGTGCAAAATAATAGAACACAGTCATGAGAGTAAAAACTAGTTCATTTCTCTATAGAATCCCCCGCTACACTAATGCACTTATCCAACCATTGGATACCATCAAGGTGGAAAGTTTTCTCAGTATGCTGGCCTCCCAGGAAACTCCGGTTTCCTCCCACAGTCCAAAGACATGTAGGTTAGGCTAATTGGCGTTCACAAATTGCCCGTAGTGTGTGTGTGTGTGTGTGTGTGCCCTGCGATGGATTGGCACCCTGTCCAGGATGTACCCTGCCATGTGCCCTAAGTCTCCTGGGATAGGCTCCAGGCTCCCCGTGACCCTGAATACAGGATTAAGCGGTATAGATGATGACTGAGTGAGTGAAATATGAGGAAATGGCTTGGAGCGAGCTCAGGACTGGTGTAGCGTTTATGTGACGAGTTTAGTGTATAGTTCCCGTAAACAGAGGAGTCTTTTCTGCAAGTTGCCAACAAATGATGGATTGATAACTGCCTGGAACAAATCCCTCGGACACGATCATCATTCACAGATTTTCAGACACAGATATTCGGGCAAACGAATCGGTTTTATGCCTTCATTCAGGAAACATTTCATCACAAGACCCATACTGTACATAAACGTCTAGATTTGCTTATATAATATTTCCCAAAAGCTCAAAACCAATTTGACTGAATTCACTAAGACACTTGAGACACTTTGCAGATCATTAGCTACAAATGAAACTTCAACTGGGAATTGCGTCGCTTAAACACTCTCCATGCAGACCATATTGCCAATTAAGAAAATCAATGGCTCTGATACTCTGCCTACTCCCCTAATTACTGCATTTAAAACTTTATATATATTAAAAAAATCATGTTTCATATATGTTTTTTGACTCCTGCTCATGCACGTTCCCCTCAGTTACAGATACAGTACGACATCTGCTGGTGCAAAAATAGCAGTGACAACCTGAGAAAAGTGAGAGAGAGAGAGAGAGAGAGAGAGAGAAAGCTAAAACACTTGATACCGAAAGCAGCAAACAATATTAATATATACATGGTGAATATGAAGATTAACAACACTTTAAAAAATGCACGTGTTCTCTGGTACATTTGTTTAACTGCCATCCATCATAACTGTTTCTGCAGAAACCAGAAATACCTCCCTATGGGTTTTGTCTGAAAACTGGTGTATTATGTAATATCTTGCTATGATATCTTTTTTATATCATATAATAATTTATATCTAAATAAAAGGAGGACAAAAGCGAGGATGAGTCCAAGAGCCCCAAGGGAAAGAAACATGAGTATACAGGGACCCAAGGAGACCCCAGGTGATGAAAATGTTCTGCATCGGCGAGCCCACGTTCCCAATGGAGACCCTGAATGCATCCATCTGCCAGCACTGGGACACATTTTGAGCATTCTACAAATTCACAACATTCGAATGCTCTGATGTTTGGATTATACTGTAGAAATGGGAAAATCAAAAATAAAGGAGGTCTAGAGGCACTTTCTAGGAACACGACTGCTGACTGCCGTCCACATCACTATGCACTCTTTCACTGGAGAGGACCTCAGTGAGCATACAGCCGTATTCCAGGGCATTTAAAACACACTGCATGCATTTCCAAGCACGTTTAAATTGTTTACGACTGAACAGCTGACTTAAAAACAAAGCTTTTCATCACATGCTGTAAAATTGAGATTTAAGCTCATGCTCAGCATCTTCTCTGGACAATATGAGCAAGCCTCCAACTAAGAATGAGAATATAATGTGGTGTGGCCACTAGTGGCTTTTATATTCAGCCAGTATTCAAGGAAGTTCCATTAAATATTTAGATGATTATCCTTCATCCCCACGGACAAAAGACAAAGAAGAGAAGATTAACTGTAGCCACAGAAGCCCTGAGGGAATAAACAAAGGAAGAGAGATGGGAGTTTCACCCACTGAGGTGCTGAAAAAGACAGCGCATAAAGGGGGCAGTAAAGTGTCCCAGAAACATGAGCAAGACGCCAAGGGAGATTACATTAACTACATGCCATGTCTACTGTCTGTAAAAAAATTTTTTTAAAAACTCAATTTCAGGTTTAATACAAACATACAGAAGAATACAATGTGATGCCAGAACAGAGATCAGACAGCTGTTCGTAATGCATTCTTTTGGGTTACATCTGGTTCATGTCCAGAAACTTTGAGCCGAAACATCATTTTGAATTGTTAGACCAATTCTTCAGCCAAATGTATTTTTAAAATGAGCTGCGGATATATACAAGTCATATTTTTTTTCATCCAGATATACATTTTTGGTGAGTTTCAGTCTGAAATTGCAGATATTGGAACCAGAAATACTGTTCTACTGTATTGCATTAAAAGCATTTTTAGGAAGCGGCGCACTGGTTTATTGGTTAACACGGTCACTTTTTTTTTTTTTTTACTTCCTGGGCTGGGGGTTTGAATCATCCTTCCCGATTTACAATTTTCTCGGGTGTTTGCTGGTTTCCTCCTTCTGGCGTAGGCTGATTGGCATTTTCAAATTGCACCTTTGTGTAGACTGGATGAATGGAAAGAGTGTTAGAACTAATTAATTAATACAAGTTCTAACTAGTATAATTCTTTTGATTGTGTAAAGCCGCTTTGCGACAATGTCAGTTGTTAAAAGCGCTATACAAATAAAATTTAATTGAATTACATATTATAGAACTACAAATTTCTAAACAGTTACTGACTGCATCCAACAACTGGGCCTCACAATTGATGCAACTCTGATCAGCTTTGGAAGCAGAATATCAAGCAAATTTTAAATGCTTCTGTGAATTGAATGTCTTTTGGGATAGAAAAAAAAAAGCACAATCTGACAATATTGCTTACTGATAAATTACCTAAATATTGGCAAATGATACTTTTGTTAGATAACATTCTTCGGATATAAGCAATAAAATACACTGTAAAAAGGCTGTAAAACTTTCTAATTAACATTGTTTTACAGACTGTTGCTGTTTTGTTAAACGACTAATTTATTAAAATGACGTGGGGAAAAAACAAGGCAAAAATCACTCATTAAAAAAACAAGGCAAAATTATAAATGATTTTTACAATCTCTGACTATAAAGACAGTATTGTACCATATTTAGACATGCCAAGCATTTTATTGTGTAATTTGCCAAGAATTTGTGAGATAAAAATAACAATTACAGTGTATTTGTGGTACATAAAAATAAGTAATTTGTGTGTTCGTTTTTTAATATTTTCCACCCACAAAAATTCTACTTTTTTTTTTTTTATATGCTTTTTTTCTGGCACCAATGGCACATTTTGCTTTTTTTTTTAAATATAATTTACAATTCAGTTGCCGGTAAATCTACCCAAATATGCATTCTTCAAGCATAAATTTACCAATTTCATTAATAATTTACTATATTCACTAATAAGACACCAATTATGTTTTTGTCACTTGCCCACCAACTTGCAACCTAACTGGTTAAGATTTTTTCAATAAGGCATTTGTTAAGGTGAACTTTTTTGACATTTTCCTTTGTAACATACAACACATTTTGCTTCATGTTATTTATTTAAAAAAAAAAAAAAAAAAGTCAGGTCAAGGAATAGGTAAATTTAAATTGAGCTAAAAGTCTTTAAAAAAAATTATAAAGTGTAACAAATATGTGAACACAGAGAAAAGGGACAGACTACAGAAAGATCTCAGCATCATCATATACAATAACAAAAAATACAAACCCATTCCCTTTATGTACAAGTTATTTAAAAAAAATAAATTAATCCCACATACATAACACAAAAACTGTGAAAGTGCACACATACAGAGACACAATCTGATCTTTCTACTTGCTGCCCGATTCAAAAGGCTTCATTCTCTCCTGAACAGAGAGACGATCCTTCAGACTCTGGAAGAAATAAACAGAGTTAAAATCATTTAATTCTCTCCTACTTTCTTGTATCTTACATTGCTTGAGAATACAGAACACATGGTCCTGACCTTGGATCTGGTTTGTTGGTTTAGTTTGGTTCGGTTCTTCAGGAAGTCAGGATTACTTCTCGACTTCATCACATCTAATACACACACAATGAATGTTTTGTGGCGTGTGTGTGTGTGTGTGATTGGCAGGCACACGAGAGGGTTTGAGTGCATTTACTCACCGTAACTTTGGCTTCGTTGCCTGGACGTCTCTGTGCTGCGTTTAGCACATGCAGATGAACATTTTACTCCTGAAACACTCATCTCATTCAGTAGCTTCTTACAATTCTGGGGGGGAAAAAAAAAAACACTCATCAGCCCTCGCATACAATGTGTGTTTAAGACCATCAGCACTACGGAATTTAACAGATCAGAATTAAACAGAAGAAATATTACTCTGTTTGCAGCCTGCAGCTCCTCCCTTAGTGAGCTGATCTCTTGCTTCAGACATTGGATTTCTGACTCCTTCACTCTTAACGCCACCTAAACACACAGACACATTTGCCACCTTACGTCTATTCTATGAATTTGGAACATGCACTAACCAAAATATTCGTACAATTCCTCTTAAACCATGCATCAATCTCCCAAATCATGATTGCTTTTGGCAAAAATATCAGAATAGTTACAAAATCATATACTGTAGTAATAAAGTAATATTAAAGTATATAATAATAAATAAAGTAGAAAATAATAAATAAAGTTATAATAGAATAATAAAGTAGTATTATAACCATGCACTTTAAACAAATTAAACACTTTTTTTTTATTGTTACAAATAAGGAATTCCTTTTAAAATGCCTAGATTCGTTTGCGGTCAAGATGGGTTTTTATGAACCATGAATTCTGCATTTGTGTAGGGAAAGAAATGGTAATCGTTAGATCATCCCATAATCGTAAGACAACCCATATGTCAAAATCATGCAGTCAAAAGTACGTCAGTGTGGTAACCAGCAAACCTGATTCAGTCCTGTATTCTGAACTGTCTGTAGTACTAATTGTATTTACAAGGGGCATTCAGGTCTTTGTCCTTTTAAAATGTGCAGAATAACAGCACACATTTATGAAAGTAAAAACTACTTTTATTTTTCTCTACAGTATGATCCCCTGCGACGCTCATGCACTTATCCCAGGGTTTCAATAGAACTTCAACACCATCATCAAGGTAGAAAGTTCTCTTAGTATACTGGCCTCCCAGGAACTCCTTTACTGTGGAAATGGTATGAAGCAAGGGCAGAACTGCTCAGGGAATGTTTCAATAACTTCCAGCTGAGTTCCTGTAATGTCCAAGTGAAGTTGGTGAACGGATGTGTGTGCAGTTCCCACAGACAGTCGTTTTTTAAAGGATCAGGCGTCCTGCGTATTGAATGTTCATGGGAATGACTACTGCGGGCTCCAATCATCTATCATGAAGTACAGCCTTCTTTAAAATGGCTGCAATAAAGAATTTGAATTTCGCAAACAAGAGTCTCATCTCCGTACTGTACACCTACTGTAATTCCTACGATCAAGCTGATTTTCCAATATCAGCCCTTCCCCAAGTGATGTCTTCCTCTTAGACAAAGTAGTGAATGTAGTGCTATTATCTAATAATTATTTAAAGAAAGTCATACTTTACATTTACTGTTGTGGAATGCCTGAGAAATAAACTGAGCACATTATAATCAATCAGTGCATTAATAAAATAAAAACTCACCAATAAAACTTTTAAACAAATTGTGTGTGTAGTGAATGACTGAATTGTTTTACCTCCAGCTGAATCACATCTTTGCCTTGAGAAAACTCTGCTTGCTCGACTCCTCCATTCACACTGGACTGCATTAGCGCAAGTTCAGCCACCAAACGCTTATTCAGTTCCTAGAAGACAAAAAGCACACAAGCACTTCGAATTACCCATAAACAATAGACATGGTGGTGCTTTCAATGTTGCTTCAGAGAACCACCAAAACTGAACCACCCAAACTACAGTACACTGCCAAGCCCCCCCAAAAAAGTTAGAAGGGTTGCACCAAGCAACTAAACCAACCAGTCCAACTAATTATTTAAATTTCTTGGGAGAAATATATATATATATATATATATAGAACTGTGACTGGCGGCACGGTGGTGTAGTGGTTAGCACTGTCGCCTTGCACGGCCAGGGTCCGGGTTCGATTCCCTGCCAGGCTCGATTCCCGTCTCTGTGTGCATGGAGTTTGCATGTTCTGCCCGTGCTTGGTGGGTTTCCTCCGGGTACTCCGGTTTCCTCCCACAGTCCAAAGACATGTAGATTAGGCTAATTGGCGTTCCCAAATTGCCTGTAATGAGTGAGTGTATGTGTGTGTCTGTGCCCTGCGATGGATTGTCCAGGGAGTACCCTGCCATGTGCCCCAAGTCTCCTGGGATAGGCTCCAGGGCCCCCCGTGACCCTGAATACAGGATTAAGCGGTATAGATGATGAGAGTGAGTGTAAAACCGATCTCCGATGACTGGAGATCACTTAAATGCTTGGTGAAGTTGCATTTTGCATTAATAAAAAATGTTTGATCTATGCAATGCAAAAAAGGTCAAGACAGTCCAAAGTGATGCCATTCCAGAGCTATGGGTGTGTCAGGATAAGAAAGAAAGCACATGACGCGACACTGTCCACTGTACAAGCCTCTGGAGGCAGTCTTATGATCTGGAGTTGCTTCGGTTGGTCAGGTCTAGGCATGTGGCAATAAAATGACGACCTGAATGTACGGAATGACCAGGTTACCACATCTGTGGAGATTTTCTTCCCTGATGACATTAACGTAGTCCAGGACTCAAATTGTAAAAGAATGATTCCTTACAAATTAACAGACCACCACATTGCACACCATAATCAAAGCTCAATGTGGTTAAAAATAATAAAAATAATTAATAAATAACTGTTCAAATACAATCCTAAGACACCGGTCACTGGTATCCAGCCTTAAAACGAGAAGCTGTCCAGTATGAACTGTGAATGTTTTGCCTTGGTGAAGAAGTTACCCCATTGCGTGTATGGAGTTCCTGATTTTCTCTCTCTACAGAGCTCAGGGCTTGTCTTTCAGTCTCTATGGTTCGACTCAGGTGTGCATTCTCCAAGCATTTCTGGGAGTATTGCTCAGACAAGGCTTCCAGCTCCCTATGTAGTGAATCCAGTTCATCTCTGAAAAACACCCAAATGATGAAGAGTTTCCAGGCATTTCCATGAGAAAATGACACAGCTGAGCTTTCAAATACATATCTAGAAATTCTTCTTTCCAATTGTTTGCACACACACACACACTTACTTAAACTGGGCATGCAGTATATTGATGTCCGTGTTGGCTCCATTCCGCTGAGCTTTTTGACTTTTCTCCAGCTCCTCTTTATGAGCTTTACGCATGGCCTCAATAGCTGCACATGCACAGAATAAAACAATATTCACATAATAGACAGATCTGAATGTAATCAGATTAGATAGGGGGGGGGGGGTTCTAAAAGACCAATTGTGCCGCGACGATTGCCCCTTTACAGAGTACTGACCAATCCGTTAAGCAAAATCGCGCTTTCTGGCTGAACACACTAACAATTCTAAAAGGTAGTTACCCTGACCCCTTGAATTTTGGCACAGAACCCAAGCTTTTCATCATTGGCATTATGAACTTGGTCTCAAACCTGCAATTGTGGCATTAGTTTCTTCCTGGAGTAATCGCTCTTTCTCCTCCAGAAGCTGTTCCACCTCTATCTGGTGTTGTCGCTGCATTTCCTCAATCACTCTCTGATGACTTTGTTCCATGCTGCTGAAGCCGAGTTCACAGGTAACCTAACACACAAGCACAGATTTATACACGCACACAAAATGATGCAACTCTTAAAGCAATTGATCCAGATAGCAATCAAAAGGACAGAAAAATGTACCTCTACAAATAAGTACCTTCAGTGTCTCCAGTTCCTGTTCATATGCCTTTCTCAAAGTCTTTGCATCTCCTCTGCTAATCTCCTCTTCCAATTGTCTAATCTGCATCTCTAGCTCACCGATTCTTTCCTTCATAGCAGTCACAGAAAGTTTGCCATCACCATTACTGGATTCTGCTTGGGCCATAGTCTGGGACTGGACCTGTGAGTAGTATCCATGGAGACGGGTCATCTCTTCTTCGTGGATTTGCTGAAGCTCCTTGAGCTTTTTCTTATACTCTGCTTCCAGATGCTGCACTTCCTGTCCCTTTATCTGGGCATCTGTCTCTGCTGAGATACGCGCCAACTTGGCCACCTCCAAAACTACAAGATTTTCCCGCAGCTTTTCCTCATAGTGCTCTGCCTGTTCTTGCACGAGGGCTTCCAGTCTGTGGCACTGGCACACAGCCTGCCCCCGCTGATTTTGCAGAAGACGCACTTGCTGCTGCAGAGCCACGTGTAGTCGGCTTGCCATGTACGCCAGACTGGCCTGGAGCACCACGGTCTGCAGGAGGGCTGGAGAAATCTCAGACAGTGCACCTGCATCTTCATCCGAAGCACGAAGCTGCTTGGAGAGGGCCTGGAGGGAACGGGCTTGCATCCGTAGAGCTACCACTAGATGGTCTTTGTCCATGTCTTCTGGGTAATATCCCAGATTTTCACTTTGCGTCTGTTCCTTACAACCATCAGATACTTGGAGTGCTGTTTTTAAACTCTCTTCTTCTTTAGCATCAAGATGTTTATCCTCAGACCCCAGATAGAATGGGACATTAAAATTCTGTGACCCATGCTCTTGCTCTGGGTTGTGAAAGTCGTTTGTGTATGTAAGGTATGCTAGTTCAGCCTTCATACATATGCTAAAAATCTCAAGCTCATCCAGTATGCGATCTGCCTCACCCATTTCCCGACAGTACGAGAACAACGGAGAGTAATCCCTTGAGACTGGCGATTCAAGCCTTTCATAAGTCTCTCTGAAATGCTTGGTGCGGGATTGCAACTCTGAAAGTTTGCTGGGATGCTCAAGTGCAGAAGCCATTTTTTGGATGACCAGGGACTCTAGAGACAGCAGCCTGCTAATTATTGCTCGAGATATCTGCTTCTCTGGACTCGCCCCCCCTTCTTCTTGCAAGGCTTCCTGGAGATCTAGGGTATGGGATATCTGCACACTCGCTTGGTCATCAACATTAACCTTATCAGCAAGTTTTTGCTGCTGTTGTTTTAGGTGCACAGTGATCTCTTGAAGTCTCTCCTCTGTGTCACACAACTTGTTCTCCAATGCTTGGATCACAGAGATTACTTGCTCCGATTCATCTCCCTGTGCAACTGATTGATGATTGGGAGAAACAAACCCGCTATTCTTGACCTTGCCTCCCACGTTTGAGCTCTCCTGGAGATGGTGCTTTTCATCTCTCAGCCAGATGTTCTCAGTCATTTCCACGGTCACACCTGAGCAACCCATTTTAATAAACACTTCGTGCAGCTCCCGCTCCTTCCTATTAAGCTCTTCTTGTTGCTGCTCCACCTGGGTTCTAAAACGTTCTTCATATACCTTCTCGCAATTTTGCAACGTGCCACGCACAAACTCCAACTCTTCACATACTTGCTCGTAGTTATGCTCCATGTCATAGTACAGCGTCTCCTCGTTCTGAAGCCTTACCTGCAACCTACCCAACTCACTGTCTGATTCATCTAGCTGGTTCTGCAACTCTTGGCACTTTCTCTCCAGCTGCTCCACCATGGTTCCTGTGGGCATCTTTTGTAGCATCACTTCAGTTTGCATAAGACGCTCCTCCAGCTCCTTCCCACGCTTCTCGGCATGCTCCAGACTATCGCCGAGACTCCTCCTCTCCCTTTCTTGACTCTCTTCCAGGAGGCGCAAGTGTCTCTCTAGGCGAACATCTTTAAGAGCCTGTGCCTCCTCCGTAGCCTTCAGACGTCCTGAAACTTCTTCCAAACAACTTCGCAATTCCTCCAGTGCAATCTCTCGTTCCTTCAGGGTGGCTTCAGTTTTCTGGAGTTTTGACTCCGTTTCATGTAGTCTGTCCAGTGCCTCACTCAATTCAGTCTTAAGGTGGGCCTCGGAGAGTTTATACTCCTTCACCTCTCTCTCACTTGTCTCATACATGGCCTTCAATTCCCTACGAAGTGATTGAAGCTCCAGCTCCCACTGCCACTCCGTTTGCACAGACAGTGAGGAGAACGTGACTGGTGATGCCGTTGTGCCAAGATTAGTCTGAAACAGACCAATCTATTTCATTAAGCAGCAGCAGAGACGGAAAATATTAGCATACATATAAAAGTAGTTATTTGAAAAACTATATTTAGGTCTGTTAATGTAAAAGATTTAAGCATTTCGGCAGCACAGAGTGGCCTAGTGGTTAGCACTGTCGCCTTACACCTGCAGGGCCCGGGTTCTATTCCCGTCTCAGGTCTGTGTGCATGTTCTCCCCTGCGCTTGGTGGGTTTCCTCCTGGTACTCCAACAGTCCAAAGACATGCAGATTATGCTAATTGCCATTCCCAAATTTCCCGTAGTGTGTGCCCTGTGATGCATTGCCACCCTATCCAGGGTGTTCCACACCTCACGCAACCAAGTCTCCTGGGATAGAATCTAGGCCCCCTGTGACCCTGAATACAGGATTAAGCGGTATAGTCAATAAGTGAGTGAGATTTAAGCATTTCTTACTTTTGTTTCACACCTAGAGTTTATGCATTTTCTACTTATGTTTCACTATTATAATTTGATTTTCTCTATCTGGTCGCTCGATTTGAATTTCTACGTTTTCCAAGCAAAACTCTAAACCAGAGTTTTAGTCTCAAAACGAGTCTAGGGCCATGTAGAACCCCCACAGAAAGGCAAAGCCATTATCCAGCAAAAGAACAACTGAAGAACCCTTTTTAAAGAATGTAGGAACAAAAATAGAATTAAACCTTTATTAAACTTTGTTAACTTTTTCATGTTTTCTTTTTTCCAGCGTTTTGATGATGTAGGTAATCATTTCAGAAATTAAAAGATCAATTACAATTTTGAAATCATATTGCCTCAATTTCCGACCGCACATAGACAATAATTCTGTGAGCTAAATAATCAAAGCTTTCTAATAGTTCGCTCACCATGAGAGTATGATGCACATACCTTCTCTTTCATCTGAGCATTAGAAACATCTTTAAAGACATCCACACCATCAAGCTCTGCACTCCTCTGATCATTTGGTTTACTGGCGACGATACTGGATCTCACCATGAACGCCGATGTGTCTATGGGCTTTGTAACGTGCGGAGTCTGACCGGTCTCAATGTTCACCACTGAGATGAAGCTTGCAGATTCTTCAGGAGACGATGCAGGGGCAGGGGGCACAAAGTCATCACAGACAAACTCTGATTCTATTCCTGCCTGCCTGCTGAGCAGCTCTCTTTTCTTCTGCATGTGACTGTACTCAGCCCAGTCAAAGGTTTTGTAACGCCCCTCTCTGCGTCGTTCACCGACTGTGCTCCGTTTCTCCTCTTCTGAACATGAGGTGTTTGGAGGAAAGGAGCATTTACTTTCAGAAACCATGCCCACTGGCACCTTTTGAGGAAGAGAGCTGGAAAAAAATAAATAAAAGAATGAGCAAGGAGTTGAAAACTAAAATATCATCTTATGGTCCTTCTCCTAACCAGCATGGAAGCCTTAAATATAGGGGAAATGAATTAAGTTTTTACCATGTGACATCGGGAGCAACAGATGTGTGAACATTCTTCATAACTGCCTGAATCCAGTTCCGGCGAATGCCGGATGTCATTGCACAGAGTGTAAAAACTCCATCTTTAGTCTGAAGGATATTCATAGACATGATCAAATTAAATACATTAGTAACTTGACAGTAATTTTTTTTATTTTAAAATCTGTGATTGCAGACCTGATGACCCTAAACATGAATGTCTCGTCCTGCCTTTCAAAATGCAAAATCAACCATTTAAAATATATTGAAAAAAAATTAAAATAAATAATAATCATAATATGAAGGCTTGACCGAAAATAATGCAAAGGCAAGCATAACTTTTTGTACTAAATGGCATAGATCATTCAAATTGCACATATTGTAAGAGTAAGTCTTGCTCTATATACAAGTGATCCATTCGTACCGTTGTTGAGCCCAACTCTCGATTCTTATTTGAAAATCCCTTTTGTTGCAGTTGATGGTCCCCCACTGTGTGGTTTCTAGTCATTGCTGGTTTCTCTTTCTCTAAACAACTTCATCCATCTGTGCACCCTGCTCGTCAATAGTCTTATCTCCACAAACATTCTGTAGCATAGGGGGACACCAACTGTGACAAAGGGGATTTTCAAAAACGATTAAAAGAGTTGGGTTCACAAGGTACAAATACATCGCTTGTGATGGGGACTATGTTGAGTTCTTTGTATAGAAGAAAAGTTACTCTACCAACACATGTAGTTTGAATGCTCGTTTTTGCATAACTTTTGTTAGACCTATAATAATAATAATTACAGTGGAACCTCGGATTGCGAGTAACGCAGTTTACGAGTGTTCCGGAAGACTAGCAAAAATTTAATAAATTTTGACTTGAAAAACAAGCAAATCTTGGTTTACGAGTGCCCGGTATCGCATCATGCACAACTGAGCCAATGATTTTTCTCCCTCTCCCCTGTGGGTCTTAGTGCTCGTCTCTTACCGGTATAATTAACGTCTCCCTCGCTGTTTCAGACGCGTCTCCTGTGTGTGTGCATGCGCACGTAATTTGACACCAACACATACTCTCGCTTTTACACCCCCCCCCCCCCCCCCGGCTTCACACACACTCTGCTTTACACAGAAAACTCTGCTCTGTCGCGATTCTTTTCAACGGTAAAGTGCTGGTTCATTTGTTGTTTTTTCTTTACAGCAGTGACTCCATTACAGCAGCATGCGCGAGTGTCATTAGCGAGATTTCTTTTTTAGCCCCGCTCAAACTGATTTCATTGTGTGTGCGTTTGTTGTGAAACTTAAAAAGCGAGGTGGGGGGAGGGAGGATTCCGGAGCCCACTTCCGGAACGAATTATGCTTGTAATCCAAGATTCCACTGTATAAATATTTGGAATAAAAATCCTTTCACTGTTGAGGTTTTGTGCAAAATATCTGAACAAATCTGCTCCCTGATCAGGGCCAGTGTGTAAAATTTAATAAGTGTAGTTTCTTGGTTGTAAATATACGTGTCTAATATTAGCCATGGTAATGACATTGACAAATTTAAGTTCACATTAAATTAACTCATAATACATTCTTCATTTGTAATACAATGACAAAAGTGAAGACACTAAGCCAGTGCTTAATATCTGAAACACTGGCCTCCCAGGAATTTCATTAAATGGTGCAAACATTGCTCCATAACATGGCTTGGAGAGAGTTCAGGACAATACGTGGCATGTGGCAATAACTCCCAGGCACGTTCCCGTAACGTGCAAGTAGTGTTCAAAAGACGAAGCCGTCTCTTCCACAAGTTATCCGTAGATTTTCAAGGATCGAGCATTCCACTCGTTGAATGTTGAAGGGAAAAACTGGTGAGCACAGTGGCACCTTGGCCGGGATAGTCATGCACGGACATGTTGCCTTCTTTAAAACACTTGTACCATTCAAATGATTTACTATGGCTAAGAGTCTCATCACCGTACTATGCATGAAGCCTTTTGAAAATGTATCACAAATCCCGATTTGACTTGACCGCCCCTGTACTGCATTAACCAATCTGAGATTCTCAATACAAAAGATTTCCATATGCAAAAGATGTGTATTTACGTGAATTTGAAAGCCATAGTTTCTCTGCACAGGATAGTCTGTGATGTCATAACACGTGCACAGGTTGATCTCACCGTCTAGATCTGCGGCCTGCAATTAAAAAACAAAAAATTTGATCTTTAACCACTAGTGGATGCCACGTCATTTGGAGAAGCCTCCCCCCCAATTACATGCAAGCATACCTCTTCAGCAACTATATCCCTGTAGAATCTTAAACTTTGATTAGTAAGAACAAACCAGCGCTTCTTCCACTGAAATAAGAAAAATAAGACACCACGTTTTACCATTTTAAACTGGGTAAAGGTTCTCAAAAATTTTAATTACTGTACCTTTCCATCTTCTTCCAGTCTCATCATCCACCCCTTCTTAAAATTTAACAGATCAGGCTGAAAGAAGGAAGTAAAATCACCACATGTATAACAAACTTTGGTGGTTTATCTACTGCATACCACCAGTGCAGTGTTTTGTTGGCTGTACCCACCGTGGAAGTGTGTTCGGCCAAACTCCGCTCCAGCGATTTGGAGCGTCGGCAGGTGGAAGCAGAAACCCCAGATGCACCATGACCACAAGCAAACGCCTGCAGAAATGGAAACCCACCAGAATTCAGAATCAACCTTCTCTGAAGCTCCACCATATCCTGATCAGCATCTCAAACAAGATACCTGCATCGTGCTGTGGTTTGCTTTCTCATCTTGATCATATTCTGGAGCGGAGCAGGTAGACATCGATAAAGAGGAACACAGCTCGCTGGTCGACGTGTACATCCCATTCTCCTGTTCAAACTGATTAATCACCTGTGATCGCCTGAAACACAGCAAAATGGTTTTTCAAACATGTAGAACAATGGCAGGGGTGAACGTTCTTGTACAGCGGTCACTATGCATGATGGACACATCACTTCATTTGCTTCCTTTCTTACCATGATATAAATTTTCTGATTAGTCTTAATACAAAGTGGTTTTCTTATGGCCACACAGCTGTTTCATCCCAATCCTGTGAACTCTCGTCGCATTATGCGTGAAAATGCTCTTACTTACAATATTCAACATAGCTACCTGATTTTTTAGACCACTCAACTTCAAGTGATTTCCATTCATGATTTCCTTTTTTCTGACCACGTTTCGCCCACAAAGTTGACAGTTCAGCACCATCGCTCTAGGATTCAAGTGTACATAGTTGTTTTCTTCGCTCGTAATAACTCCGGTAATTTGACCCTTCTGAAGTGGTGACTTATTTATTACTTTTCTTGGCCAGACAGGGTAACTTCTGGCTGGAACGTTTATATTAATGCACTTACTGGAACATGTTATTGTATCTATAACAAAACCTTACCACATCTTTTATAGTGAATTTGACACATAAATATACATTTCTTTTTTAAATTAAGTGTAACTGTTGATAAGGTGATTTTGTATTTATTCAGTATAATATGTGCAAAGCATCTTCAGTGCAAGTGATTTGTAAACCTATATACTGTACTGGGATTTCTAGGATGGAAAAGGCTTCAGACAGCTTTATGATTTATTAGGATCATAACATTTTTCTGTGAAACCAAGCCAAAGTAGGTGTACTGTGAAATGAATAAAAAAAGAACAATGTCATTCTTTAATACCCGAGTCAGCCATAACACTAAAGGTGGCAAGCAAAGTCTTGTTATAATGGCACCTGTCAAGATGTATTAGTCAGCAAGCAAACAGCCAGTTCTCAAAATGTACATGTTGAAATCAAGAAAAATGTCCAAGCATAAAGATGACAAGGGCCGAACTGTAAATCTAAATTACTTTTCTATCAGTAAACGAGTGGTGACTGCTTCTTACCTGCGCTGCTTTCCAAACAGACGGTACACCTCCTCTCTTCCGGGGCTGTGTGTCCTATTCGTTTCACTTCTTCCACGTCTGAGCAAATGGGCTCCTGATGCATGTACCTGCTGCTGTCCCTTCTCTTCCATTACACCAGTTATCTTTCCCTCTCTAAAGCCTGATCACGCCTTCGCCTTCACCTTCACCACTATTAGCTGATCCCAGAGAGCCGACTCCGGATCACACGGGAGCTGAGAAGTGGAGCCCACGAAAATGTAAAGTAGTGGCAGCAGTGCCGAGATGTTCACACCTGTAGTCCTGGTCGGGGCCGGTCTGCGTTTCCTCAGCATCAGATCGCGTTTTCTCCAAAGAAGAATATCCACTTTCTATGCTTTCACGGCTCTTTGCTGTTGGGAGTGGGGGGAGGGGGAGGGTTGAAAGAGGCAAATGGGAAATTAGTTCAGGCGTTCAAGCCTACGTGCACATTTTCCTGGCAAATCAGCAGGCAGGGCTGGCCGAACCATCCCGCAAATACGAAGACAAATAGATGGCGACGGCACGCTTGCAGGACGCATCAGCATCTTTACAACAAAGAAAATGAATCGGATTGAACTGATGACGCAGTCTAAAAAGCAAAAAGAAGTCTTAAAGACGGGTCGCTACACGGTTTCCCATTGCATGTGGATGAGACTGTACAGAAAGTGTGTGTTTGGATCGTACCAAAAGTAACAAACCTGCTTTGACATTTTCATGAAAGCATGACCGATATATAACTCAAATAACAACATACTGTACTCAGTGTCTGGTTTAATTTCATTTCTTAGAACTAGATCTAACGAAATCCATTAGACATTAGAATCATTCATTCTGCAGACAGGTCCAAAAAGAAAAACACTTCTGTGCACATGTTTCTGGAGTTTCACTTCTTCTGCTTTAGGTCGTGCACATTCTAGGAATAAAAACGAATAGATGCATAAACATTTAAAACTCTAAACAGATAATGAATGCCACTATGCATATCTAACATTCACTAAAGTACATTTGGAAAAAGAAAAAAAATATATATAAAAAGAAACCCACATGGCCATCGCACTTCTGTTTTTGCTCTTACCTGGTCGCTTCAGCACAAACGGTAACTGACCAAGTGTAGAAAAGAGGTCAGAACTGGTAGAGGAGACACTAAAAAGATCATGGCCTTTTCTGCTGCTGGAGTTGACTCCGCCTTTCCTGCTGTGCTCCTCGCAGTCCTCTTGAAGCCCCACCCGTGGATAAGAGAGCAGTGCACCACCGACCTCCACACTCCCAAGATCACTGCTACTTTTATCTTTACTACGGTTCTGGCCAACACGGATATCATCAGCACCGATCCTGGGGTGCGGGCATCCAATACTGCTACTGGCTTCACAGCTTCTTTCCTTGGTGTCGTTTCTGTCACCGGTACTACAGCTGGTGTTCAGCACGTGGGTTCCGTGGGATGACGGGTTTCTTTCAGGAACTGCGTGCTTCTTTACGGAATGCTGGGAACGTACAGAGAACACCACAAATTCCCTAAATATACAGTTGCCATAAACCTCTTGATAAGCCTGGTGAGATCATTCAAATGAATTACATTAATGTTTGACTAACCAGGAGTTTATTGTACACACAAGCTGCTGCACATAAATAACTGCACATCAGCTAGGCAAACTGCAGCCCTCCGCACTACCCTTCTCTCTCACTCGCTCACACACACACACAAAATAGGCTGCTGTCAGCAACCAGAGGCAGAAGACTGAGAAAGAGGTGTAAATCAAGTCGACAGAGATATGTGCACAGCAGTTAAAGGCAAAATTAAACTGTAGTAGTGAGGCTTGTAGGTAAATATTTAAAGGAACCACAAGCTAGAACTACTTCACTGCTTAAAACACCCACAATTTCAAGGGTTTTCTTTATTTTTATTGTTATTCACATCTCTTTTCCTGCTGCACACAGTGAAACTTGCAGCCGATTCCAATTGAATCCACAATTGAACAAAACATAAGGGGGAAAAAAGTCGTTCAAGGGAGTCAAAAATGTAAATGGAAAGGGGATCGTTTCCATTAACTGCAAAATCTAATTGACTCATAGTTCCCAGACATTCCATACTTATTCTTACTTAAAAGATGGAATTCTTATACCTATTCACATGAAATGTAGTTTTCAAAGTATTCTTTGTTTTATTTACTTCTCTGTAAAATTGAATAAAGATTACAAATTTATAAATATCTGTGCATAGATGAGAGAACATTTCCCAGAAAATATCAGTACATATTAAGCCCAGACACAGTTACACTAGCAAAACAATCTTCATTAATGGCAATTACAGTGGAACCTTGGATTGTGAGTACCTTGGTCTGTGACGAGTGTAAATTTGACTCGGTAAACGAGCGAGTTCTTGAAGTACGAGCAGTATTGTGGGTAATCATCTCCCATGCTCGGTCTCGGTGTGTGTGCGCGCGTCACTCGTGGTGTCAACATCTGTACTGTTTACTACAACACTTTTTGTGCGCGCGCGCGTGTGTGTGTGTGTGTGTGTGTGTGTGTGTAACCCCCCCTTTACTTCTCTCTTCTCCCTGGTCCGAATCACTATACCCACAATTCTTTGCAAAGGTAAAGTGCAGGTTAATTTGTTTATTAATTCATTCATTATTTTTATATGAATATTTTTGGGTTGTACAATGAATAATCTGAGTTTCCATTATTTCTTATGGGGAAATATGCTTCCAGAATTGTTTTTTTTAAGTGCTTTTAATGTGTTTGCCAGAGCGAAATTTTAATAATGTGCTAAACTGCACTAAAAAAAAATCTATGTCCTAATTAATACAGAAGGAGAGATTCCCCAACATCATCTATGCTTGTTTACAGATTCTTTATTAATATTTATTCAATTTTACAAAAAGGTTAAGAAAAAACAATTTTAGAAACTGGCTAACAACTCTTACTGAATGGACCTCAATATATTCTCATACATATTGCAATTTATTTTTCCTCCCATGTCCCTTTTGTATTTTTTTTTCCTAAAGGGGCCCAGTATCCATTATGTGATATTTTCTCAGTAAACAGGTTTACATTATTACATTTTATGCACAAGGATGATTAAAAGGCATATATAAAAAATGTCAGTAAAAACTGTTTAAAGATGTATTCAACGTATACCCAATTTGAAGATTTTGCATATAATTTTTGGCAGTTAAAAGGTACATAATAAATAATGCACATGTAAAAGTAAAATGTTTAGTTTGAAATGTGCATGACCTTTGGCATTGCATGAAATGCATTTGCATCTTTGTAGAGTCGGTTGTTGTTTGTCTCACTTTCTTTTCAAATCAATTATTTTATAATAATTATTATAGTACAAGTATTAGTATAATTCAAGCATTTCAAAAATGTTCAGAAAATTTAGGAAAAACTTGCCTGATAAAACCTCCAGTAACAGATAATAATTGAAAAATATTTTAATGCATTTATATTGAGAGGATTTGGCAAGTTAATTGATTTAGTTAACTAAAAATTTTATTAACTGTTTAAAAAGTCATTAAAATCATTATACATTTATTGTGATCCCAATATTCTGTGCTTCTACACCATTTCTGCTTATTAGCACGTGATGTATATTGAACTTGATCAAGGAAAAATTAAGACATTTCAACAAAAAGAATGATTCCCAGTGGTCATCATATGAGAATCTCATATCATATTTTATATATATATATATATATATACACACACACACATACACACACACACACACAGTAATTGCGAGAATTCAGCTCAGACCATCATGGATGGAATTAAACAATTAAACTTATTGCACAACATTTGGCAACAGACTCTACAGCTCACACCCTACAAAAATTACTCTCAAGTCAATAGAACATTACTAGACATGCTCTCCATGTGTATAATTCCATGGAACAGACTTTAGTTCTTATCTTCTTGCTAAGATAATCTTGCATAATGAGGCAATAAAAATAAATAAAGCACACACACACACACACACACACACACACACACACACACACACACACACAGTGTTATCACCCAGTGATAAAAACAGTCAGCCCTAAACCTTGCTACCGAAGGGTCATTTCCTTACACGCACAAAGTTGTATGTTAAATGGACATCGGCTCATCAGCTCAGTGTGTGAGATCAGCTGTCAAAACACCCATTCATTTTCGACAAATTCCAAAATGCTTTTAGTCCAAACATTTTCAGGGTCAGAACTACATACTGTACAGTTAAAAGTGTCAGAGCTTGCGTAAATTCCAATTAAAAGCACATACCAAAGGAAGTGTTTGCTCTCTCCTTCTCTTCTTTTGGTTTGTTTTTGCAGCGTTTGGGTGGACGAGCAGGTTTTCCTGCCACCTATTAGAAGCAATCATTTATATTCCAGTGCAAAATAATGAAGTCATGTTAATAAGGTCAACCAGTAGCAGTTCCTATTATTATCATTTACTTCAACACACGACCCGGCAAACACTGAATTACTGCAAACTTACAAAACAATCAATCAGCAGCGATAATATGAGGAGTGTTCAAGTCAAACCAGGACTTTTGAACGAGCAGAATAGCAGAACACAATTACGAGAGTAAAAAATGTCCTTTATTTCCTTATATACAGTAATCTCCTTCTACACTAATGCACTTATACCAGTACATTGATACCATTAAGGTCCATTTTATCGGTTTTACACTCACTCTCACTCATCATCTATACCGCTTAATCCTGTATTCAGGGTCACGGGGGGCCCTGGAGCCTATCCAAGGAGACTTGGGGCACATGGCAGGGTACACCCTGGACAATCCATCGCAGGGCACAGACACACACACATACACTCACTCATTCACACACTACAGGCAATTTGGAAACGCCAATTAGCCTAATCTACATGTCTTTGGACTGTGGGAGGAAACCGGAGTACCCGGAGGAAACCCACCAAGCACGGGGAGAACATGCAAACTCCATGCACACAGAGACGGGAATCGAGCCTGGC
>QMIH01000247.1:345149-393609 GCA_003987875.1 Clarias batrachus | reverse complement strand
TATATATATATATATATATACACACACACACACACACACACACACACACATATACACTATCACATACTTTTTACACACACACTATATACAGTATACCAAATGCAAACAAATATACTCTAAAATAACTTTCCCACTATTTGCCTTGATAACCGCTGCCTCTTCTGTTTGCACTCATTTTTCAAAATGTTTTTCTGTTCATTCTGTCTCACGGTTTGAATTGTGCCCTTGTTGCAAGATACAGGAAAGCATTACATACACAGTTTGATTCTGGATTTGTATTGCTTCCTGCTCATACTGTTTGAAATACCGCCGCTTCTATTTATATGTGGTGTAGAACATAAACACACAGACCTGGTGAAAAAGCGCAATGAGGCAACACAAATAGAAGTGGTTTTGAGAACAGTTCTAAAATTGGGGCCTGTGGGTTTGAACCGTAGAGGTATTATACCAGGAGCTGACATGATGTCATTTCACTGAAGTCTAAAAACTGCGTTATTGGTTTTACTCAAAACACTGCGGTATCCCATTAATTTCTATTCTGTGGAATGTGGTTGTTTTACAACGTTTGGAAAACGATACAGTGAATAACAATAATTGCATTTCTATAATGTAACATATATAATCACACAGTGTATTTAAAATTCTAATACTTTGAAATTAAATTTCTGTCGTAACTTCATTTTAAAAGTGATACTCTCATATAAATCATAGATTCATTACACAAGATTAATTATTTCATGCCTTTTTTGTTTTCATTTAAGTGATGATGGCTACCAGCTCCTGAAAATCAAAGATCCACAATCTCAAAGTATATAATATAGAAATTTTGAATAAATGACATTATAGTATATATATTGTATGAACAATGCGTCTCTTGCTAACTTGTGGAGGATGTCTTCTGGACAACTGTTAAGAAGGACCTACTTTTGGTAGGTCCTGACCCCCTGCAGGCCAGGAACATCAGGGCTGCAGTTTTGGAGCCAATTTGTCACAACTGGGTCTGAGCAACTCCAAATTTGCAGCTCATGTGGGATGTTCCTGGTCAGCAGTGGTCAGGACATGGCAAAAGTGATCCAAGAAAGGAAAACCGGTGAACCAGTAACAGGGTTATGGGTGGCCAAGGCCCACTGATGCACATGTGGAGTAAAGGCTGGCCCATTTAATCTGATCCATTAGAAGAGCTAGATCTTAATGAAGAAATGGTTAATGTTGGTTCCAACAGAAAGGTATCAGAACACACATATTTACTTATTGAATATTAAGCAGATGGTCATTTTATGGCTGATCAGTGTGCATTTGCTATATTTATTTTTATCCAAATTAAAAAAAAAAAACATAAAAGTGAATATAATTATCTTCCATATTTCCACTTCATTGCATATATACCTTCTATGAATATTAGAGAGTTTCACCAACTTTACTGCTGAATTAAATGGTTACTGGAGATTCAAAAACAGCCGACAGCACTTATTTGTTTGGTTTAAACGAACCACTACAGCGGAAAACTCCGCCCCCTGGCTTCAGTCCCGCGCACAGGCAAAAACCGACCTGACGTCAGCTGCTGCTATTACGCGTCCATGGTGTGAATCAGTTCTGCAAGTTCAGAACTGTTCTCAGAACTGTTACCGTTTGCGCATCTACGTTCTAGAATTTCTCCAATTGGGTGTGTGTGTTTTATTAGCACTGAATGCGGTATAAAGATGTTTAACATGATAAATTTTTTTTTTTTTTTTAATCAGTTAATCAATCAATCAGTCAGTCAGTGAATGACGCTCTTACTGCGTGTAAATCGGATTCACTGAGTGTGTGTGAATCCACGGTCCTGAAGCAGTTCTGGCATTTCCTCTTGTTAAAGATGTTGGCCTTAAAACGGCGACAGCGGTTTTCTTTCGGGGAGAACATCCTGCCCAAATTATATTCAATACATGAGAAATAAATAAATAATCCTTGGTGGTAGTAAAAATGAATAAATAAATAAATAAATAAATGCCAGATTAGCGCTTGGCACAAACTTGCAGGTCAGATGCAGTCACGTCGGTTAAGATGTTAAAACTGACAGAAATTCAAGTCGGATTCTACTGAGGAGCTCGTTTAAACAAACCCGACAGAGCTTAATAATAGCCCCAGGTGCCAATGACGTGTCACGTGACTTCCCCTGGCTAGCATATAACTTTAAAAAAAAATTTGCAATGTATTTATGTGTGTAAATAACAACATTAAAGGTTAAATAAATGCATAAAACATGTATTAAAAATCCCAAATAATTGTTTTTGTTAGATGATCTATTAATTAATTTGATAAATTTCTGCTTTGAATTATTTAAAATGTATTCATTATTTTTTTCCTGTTTATACTTACACCCATTTTTTAAGTATTTTATAAATGTACTATTTTCGCTATTATTGAATTCATTACATTACCACTTTTTTCTGTATACAGGGTCGTGTGGGGCCTGGAGCCTATTCCAGCGCATGAGGCGGACTATGGGCTATTTGGGAACACCAATTAGCCTAATCTGTATGTTTCGGGACTTTTGGAAAAATCCCGCAAATCACTGGGAGAACATGCTAACTCCTAGTACGCAATTCCAAGATCAAATCAAACCCTTGGTGCAAGGCCACACTGCTTATCTTTTTGTTACCATGCTGCCAAATTTACATTTCTTTTATTTATTTATTCACTAGATGTGCCCACGACTTTGTTCTTGTGGAATTTAATTGCGCACTCATTAGTGGGTTTTAAAAATGTACAACGCCATCTGTTAATTTTTTGTGTAAAAAGTGTGCGTAATGATATTGCGTTTATTTAGTAGATTTCAACTGCACATTCATAAGTGTGTATAAAAAAATGTACAGTGCCATCTCATGAATTTTTAGATGAAGATGATTTTTTAAGGTCAATTTTTTTATGATATAAAAAAAAGGAGCTTTCCATTTAAATTTCAAATTAGTGTATCTTCTCTTCCTGTGGGCTTGACCAAATACCTACCTGGAAAAACCCCATTAAAATCTGTTCAGTATTTTTTAGGTGATGCCTGTACAAAATCCAAAAAACATGTGTTCTATTATTTATCTCATGCCCCCCCCCCTCCCCAATTAATTTTTTTCATAAATATCTCAATGTACAGACATGCCAACTTTATGTATAGAGTTTAATGTATAGATTTCACTTGAGTGTTGCTACATGAGGAATTTCTCATCCTGTCCCAGTTTAAATGTAGTTTTTCTACAGTAGCTCTACCCTGTATATTAATACCAGACCTGCTATGTGTTGCTGACTTCGGTGAATACTACAAACCTACTATATGTTCTCATTAAATGTTAGAGTAAAATACTTGAAATGTTAAAATTCCTTACATGACTTTCATTTCAAACCTTACAAGGTTTCATTTCTATCAAACAGGAGGTTTATTCTATTAATCCTGGCTTTCATTACACTCAGGTTAAGCTTTAACGTGGCTGGAAAGAGAATCTGTAACAGCACAAGACTAAACCCTCACGGTTTCCCAGCGTACATGCATGAGGGCTTTAGGAAATCAGTCCTCAAGACGTCTGGTATGCTAACATTTTAAGGGCCTGTACACATTTTTTTCACACTGTTTCATCTCATCTTCATTTTGGTAATAGTGGATACATAAAAAGAAATGTACTTCTGATCTAATAGAACATTAACAGATATTCACCAGATAGTCACCAAAGCAGAAAAAGGTCAGTTTGCAATAGACAGTCATTTATCAAATGTTCCATGCTCATATACACAATACTTTTTCTTATCAATAGCAATTGCAATACATGGATTAGGGAATTACTGCAGTTGGACGTTTGCGATTATAAGATGTAAAGGATTGAGTCCATTCATTACAGAATCATATACAGTAATATACATTAAATTAATCTTTAGACCATAACTTCAATCTTTTCAAATAAAAACACTTAAGCACTTAAATATTACAATAATAATCTTTTGAATATGTGTTTATTACATCATTGAGAGAAGGTGATTGTGTTCAGTGCTCTGTCTTGTTTACTGAAAGACAGTTTATAAGAGTAGATTACTGTTAATGAAGGTATGTTTTAATTAACTTAACAAGCTCTTGCTGCCTGGCCCAGACTGTGTGTGTGTGTGTGTGTGTGTGTGTGTGTGTGTGTGTGTGTGTGTGTGTGTGTGTGTGTGTGTGTGTAAAGATACCAGACATATTCTTACCCATAAACCCATGTTGTGCATTGTGACACATGTACAAATACATGATGATGTGTGATTGTGTGCGTGTGTGTATGTGTGTGCGCATGCATAGTGTATTAAAGTTCTCCAGTCTCCATACTGGGATCCACTTTCATCTTTTGTTTCCTCATTACCGTCTCCAGCTCAGTTGCTTTTCTTCCAGTCTAAGAGACAGAAAAGAATAAATATTATATTAAAATAAAATACATTAAATAAATATGCCTGTCATGTATCATACTAAGTACAGATTGACTGTTAGTTCCAATATATCTAACTGCTAAGTAGTGTGTTTTTGGGTGAGCAATCCACCTCCAGCTGAACTTTTTGCACCATGATCTGGCTGTAAACTCTGGCTCCCTCGTGAGGAGTAACCTTGCACAGCTCATCCCTACTCAGAGAGAACAGCTGAGCTCCGGTGAGAACCCCCAAACTGTTTGCTGTTCTGTTACAGAGAAAGAGAAAAGCATAGAGAGAGAGAGACTTAAAGTAAAGTAATGCAAATTTACTTTAGTTGGGCAAGATTGTAGGAGGTTTTTTTTTTTTAAGTGATGCATCTTGCAATATTTGGAGAGCATTTTCCTGTGGTGGATGTGTGTATATGTACATGTGTGTAAGAGAGAAAGACTCACTCATCACTGAAGCCTTTGCCTCTCAGCCATTCATGTACCTCAGCTGGAGGAGAGTGGAAGTTTAGAGGTAGAGTAGTGTCGTTGGCCTTGTTGATAACCAGAGGTCGGAATGATGCCTCTCTCCCAAGAGCCAGCCGCTGTGCAAGCTCATTATTCACGAGCATTGCTGAGGAATGATAATTATTTTAAAAATGTGACACATTTTATTTATGTTTCATGGAAAAATAGGACCTGAGAGAAAATTATTGAACTTGAGAATTAGACTTGCAATTGACTTTTACATTAAAATCAGTGAAAAAAAAATCCTTTGAGGTACTCTTTGATTTTCTGCACTCCATCTATGGAGTGTTGCCATTTAAAAACTTACAAAGTCAAAGTTACATTCTCATTTAAATGTACATTTAAGCAGAAAAGAATGGTGGATCAATACTTATGTTGACTCACTCACTCACTCATCGTCTATAACGCTTAATCCTGTATTCAGGGTCGCGGGGGGCCTGGAGTCTATCCCAGGAGACTTAGGGTACGAGGCGGGGTACACACTGGACAGGGTGCCAATCCATCGCAGTATGTTGACTGTAAAACTAAAACCTGAATGCTTTTACATTGGTACCAATTAATTAACCAGGCGTCCTGTAACCCTAAACAGGATAAGCAGTATAGACAATTGATAAATAGATGTAACGATGAATGGATGGATGGATGGATGGATGGATGGATGGATGGATGTTCTTAGCAAGCTGGTTCGCTATGATATGTTGGCTTGCTTTGATATGCGCATTAGTCGTTTAACATTTCAGGTTCCTTCCCAATTAAAACCTCTGTAGAGGAAGTCAGCGGGAACAGGCCATTCAAATTCACAAGAAATTTACATAACCTTGTGGTGCTGGTTATATTAAAGATGAGTTTGCTTTAAATAAAAATCCACTCCCTGTATAAGCCATATACAGTTGATGTGAGAAATGTGAAGAAAGGAGCACTAAAACATAGTGCTGAAGAAAAAAAGTGCTTCAACACTAGGCATGACCGCTTCATACCGTGCCCAGTTATCATTGCTCAACCTCTGCACTCTCTGCCTCTGGCCAGATTTCACAGTAATCACTAATATCAGTAATATTGTTTCATACCCAAGAACACTTACACTCTCCGATTCAACAGATGGCAGTATGCACCTTGCCAGTTTACAAGCCACAAAACACAAAAAGAAGAGTACAGGGAGGTCAACCTTTCTGCTCTGCTTAATGTATTTGATGTTTTGGGGGAAAAAAATGTCAGGAGTGACTCTCTCTCCTGCATTCATACTTTATCAGCTATGTTGTTGATGAGGTCACATTCTAAATGCGACCCATTTCAACGTGCCTGAATCCATAGTGAGAAACAAGCAATACCAAAAAAGTTTTACCTCGCTCTCCATCACTTCCCACTGGTGGCATGCTGACGGGGCGGGAGTCCATGTGGGAGTAGTCTCCTCCTGAAAAATTGGGTCCTGTATATGAAAAGCGTCCAACTCCCGTGGGAGACAAAGCAACTTTCTATAGAGAAGATTGAAGAATAGAGTGTAAGTTTTTAGTTAAGTTTAATTTTTTTAAAATGAATAGAGTCCAAATATTTCTTTTTGGTTAATAAGAGTAATGTTAATATTAGGGTTAATTTTATGCCTAGGCAATGCAATGATCACCTCCAGTCATCATTATGTCAATGGAAGTTCCTCATAGTACAGTAACTCCAGGCCACAAAAGAATGCGGGTTTAATGTTTGTGTCTATGTATATATGTTTGTCTGTGCCTTTCTACAGAGAGTAGTGCATATGTCTCACCGTAGACGACTTGTGATTTACCACAAAGCTGTCTTGCTTTGTCGGGTCGGCAGGCTCTAGGATATTTGACGGAACGAATCCAATCTCATCATACCTGTTCCGGCACTTCCACCACCGCTTTGATGAATCCAACACCTAGAAGAACAAGTGATGAAAACACTGAAGTACACTTTATGTGGTAAGTGAAAGATACACTAATCAGCCATAACATTATGACCCCTCACCCCTGTATACCCCCGGCCTAATATTGAGTGCCCCAAACACCCCCCATTTGCTACCAAAACAGTAACGACCTATGTATGTGTTCAATGATTTTTCCATTGGCCAGCATTCACATTAATCCAGAACAAAGAATGCAGAAAAATTGACCGAGCATAAGGATTTAAGGTACGTTGACGAGGGGCAAATTGTGATGGCTACAGGACTGGGTCAGAGCAACTCTAAAACTCCAGGCTTAAGAAGCTTCGTGAATACGAGCCCAGTGGTCAGGACCTACCAAAAGTAATTCAAGGAAGGAAAACCAGTGAACTGGCGACCGGGTCTTGCTTGGCCAAGGCTTACTGATGCACATGGGTAGAGAAGGCCGGCCCCTTTTAGTCCGATCCAATAGAAGCACAACATTGATGAAAAGATTTATGCTGGTTATGAAAGGTGTCAAAACACATAGTGCATCGCTGTTTTGATGGTAAAAGGGGGAACCTACACAATATTAGACAGGTTGTCGTAATGTTATGGCTGATCGGTGTATAAGTGAAGGGTACAGTATAAGAGCATGTGCTAATTTATTAACATTGTGGCAAAAGGTTTTGAGTAACTTGAATGGGGTTAGTGTGTGTACCTGGAGATTTTCTCCATGCAGTACTGAAAGCTCACTGCTGTTTCGGGCCACAAAGTCATAACTGCAGCAGTAAAGGCCAGGAAGTGGAATTTCCTCACTGCACAACAAACATACACAAATGTACACACTATTATCCTCTATCCTCTATCCCATGTCAAATTATACAGGTTTACAGGTTACTGTGTGGAACATTAGTCAGTATAATGTGGTGTGTTTTTTTGTTTTTTTTTCCAAAATGACGGACAAATCGAACTATTCAAGCTACTGTCAATCCAAAACAAAGAAGTCTACAATATGTCAACAGGTTTAAGTTTGTCAAAACTCCCCAAAGTACTTAATAAGTAGAAAAAGATTGTATTTATTCTTTTAAATGTTGCAGGAGAAGCTATCATAAATAATACACTGTCTGTGTAAATAAGCTAATGTTTGCTAGCAACAGTAATGTAGCTTGCTCATTTTTTCCCTGGGATAGTTATCAAATTATTTAATGTAATTTTTATATTTTTTCCCTTAAATGCTCTTTAATGATTTACTGATATTGTGTCCACCAAATGATATACAGTACTCAGGAAGACAATTTTATGCTAGGTAGCTAATTTCGTCATTATAACACAGCTTTTCCCTGAACAGTCAAAAGTGGTTCCTGTCTGCCGTAAGGACTTCCTCTGTTGTGTAAATGTATTACTTTAGTGTAACCAATAAAAGGTCAAATTTTGTAGGTCAGTGAAAAGCAACCTAACAGCATTTTGAGATACATCTGTACAAGTGAAGTCAACTGACAGGTGGTTAATGAACATAAAGATGTGTTTACTAAACAATCACTGTCACTTTCTGCCTACTGTTACTAGCAATATTATGTAGTACACAGTACGTACTGTTGGAATCTATATAACTAAAAGTATGTTTTTATCTGTACATTGGTTAAAAATTCGCTCTTTCAATGATATGTTTATGTTTCATACATTTTAGCACCCAGAATCAGTCTCAGAAAATTTTCTGTTTGTATGTCTATCTGTATTCTGTCAGATTTTGTCACAGATCACGCAAAACTGTCTGGGCAAACTGTCCTGTCCTGATGTTAAACCTACGCCATTAATGTAATCAAAAATGTTGAGTAGAAGCGAAGTTATGAGAAAGCCTGAGGCTCATTACCGGTGATCATCGACCAGCCGCGCCCAATCTAGCAGCCCCGCCCCATTGCAGAAGGGGAGTCCACGTACCTAGTGAGACTAAGGAGTGAGCGAGGAGCAACAAAAGATTTAGGCGCAGACCCATCACTGGCGTACACTAGTGATGGAAAGTTTGATTCATTTTATTGACTCGGTTCTTTGAAGCTCGTTCATCAAAATGAACAAATTTTTTTTTGAGTCATTTAGTTAATTTCATTCTTTTGACCAGAAATAAAATAAAATGTTACATTTTCAATAAACAAACCCCCAACACGTCTACATCCAAAAATTATGGCTATAGTTCCAGTAATGAAAATATTACAATGCAGCTAAGGATATATTATTATAAACAGAACGAGCAGCTCAGCATCATATCTTCTAGTCCGAGTCGTTCGTTCTTTTGAATCCATCGCACTTCATAGCGTCTATGGGAGTCACGTGACAAAAGAACGAACGACTTGGGGCTTGGAAGACTCATTGAGGTGAACCGTCCAATTCTGTTTCCTGTGCACTGCACTGCATAGTCTATGGGAGTCACGTGACAAAAGAACGAACGACATCGGACCAAAGACTCAAAGGTAACGACTCATAACCTATGGAGGTTTTGCGATGCTTTGTGCATGCGCGTCCAGTTGAAAATGAACTAATCACTCTCCGAGAGTACTCGTTATTCTGAGTCAAAAAGAACGAATTATTCATGAACGACCTATCACTCAGCTATGAACTTGCGGTCGCTGCTAGCACTGCCTGACCGTGATTAAGGCCTCAGCTTTATTAGTGACTCCACCCAAGGCGATGCTGGGTACCCCCACGCTGCATTCTCCACCACTGTACGACCTTGGGTTGAGTCCATGCACACCACACAAACCTGAGGCGGGAATTGAACCTGGACCCTAGAGGTGCAAGGTGACAATGCTAACCTCTAAGCTGTACAACATACTACATATGGAAATAATCCCCAGAACAAAAGGTATCAATTGCTAAGTTACTTTTTTATCTGTGTGGAAAAAGCATCAGCTAATCCGATGGGTAATAAGGTAATCATCTTTTTTGTTGTTTTTTTTTGTTGTTGTTCAGAAATGCACATCAAACATAATTATTGATGAAGACATGTAGTAGCCTAATGTCGGACACTATTGTGACTAATGTTGTGTAATCTCAATGTGACCTGTAATTGCAAAATATCTATAGCTACATATGTTACTATAATTTGGTATAAAGAAATGGGGTTAAAAAATGAGGAAATGGGCATTTTACTTAAACCAAAACAGCCTTAAATGCGTGTGAAAGCTGCACAATAGTCAGCATTTACCTTTCATCTGTGAGCTGGAGAGGTGATGAGGGCTGGCTGTATGCTGACTGAAATGAACGACAGAATGTAATGAAAAATGTGTTATTTAATGTGGGAATTTAAAGTTTAAAGTGTGTGTGTGTGTGTAAGTGTGCAGGTGAAACCTGTTGACGTTCCAGCAGGGCCTCTTTTTTGTTTGGTGAGTCGATTTGGTCTTCAAAAACCTGCCCGTTTGCATCAGGCTTCCAGCCATCCAGAAAAACTGGAGTATACGGGGATGCTGATTTGGCATGCTGCGAACTGACACACAACACATTTTTACTCTACATTACCCTGACTACTACGATCATTTGCATTACATGCAGTAGCACAGCCAGACACTTAGACATCATGTAAGAACACTCGTAGTTTTAATCAGGTTGAGCAGGCTGGGTGTGACATTTGTTGTTTGACAAACTGAGCAGTCTGTATTTGCCTATGTTGCTTCAGGCGTCAGAATGTGTGCATCCCCAAAAGTGACTAATATTTTGTTTAGACGTTAAACAGCCTACAATCCGTACAGAATATATTGACGGCCAAGCAGCAAGCAAGTTAGAAATTGTAAAACTGAAATTGTTATAGAACCATTAATAGGTTGATATTATATCGATAATCTACTAAATATCAGGAGCTAATAAGTGAACCATCCAAGTAAATAATATAATAGTTTATAGCTTAGAGGTCGTGGAGTGACAGAACCAGCAAATGATCATATCTTAATCTAAATCTAAATATAGTTTTAAGAAAAGTAATATCACATGAGATGGAGTGCTGTTGTACTGAATCTCAGCACGGCTGTGATGTGGTTGTAGATACAGTATCATAAATAGGGTCAGGGGTAGCTCAGTGGACTACGGTTCGGAAGGTCTCAGGTTCAAGTCCCACTACCACCAAGTTGTCCCTGTTGGACCCTTGAGCAAGGCCCTTAACCCCAACTGCTCAGATGTATAATGAGATAAAAATGTAAGTCGCTCTGGATAAGGGCGTCTGCCAAATGCCTAGATGTAGATAACTGTGATGATATCAAGTACAACAGCACTACCTCAAGTGTGCTATTGCTTTTATACAACAGTTCAATAAACACCATTTATTCTAAACAGGTTATGATTTCTCTAACTCCGCCAACACATTCTTCTGCAAATGGAGGAAATAGCATCAAGCTAGCAACCAGCAATTAGCAATCGACATTTAGTGTAATTAACAAGGATTAAAGTTGTTTTAACTCCTTTCAGGTACTATGTAGACAAAAGGTGAGGAGAATAAACTATGGAGGTGGTGGACAGTCCGGTTTGTTTACTTATTGAAATTTAGAATATTATCAACAAACCAACAGTTCTGGGATATGGCATAAAATGAAAAGCTAGTGCACTTATTATTAGTGCAATAATTAGAATACCTGTTATGTCCGCTATCAGTGCTTATGGAATCCTTCATGAAATTGTTTAGTCAGAACTAACCTTTGTATTATTATTATTATTATTATTATTATTATTATTATTATTATTATTTGTTGTTGTTGTTAAATGCAACCCATCTTGAGGCTTCTGAGTGATTCACTTTAGCAAGTGGTTGGATTCTATAATATCACATGCAATATACAATAGAAGTACTGTAAGTACACCCATGTGCAATATCACATAAATATCAAAAGATATCTACGCATTATATCTGTGCATTACTGTACGACCGAGTTGAACAGTAGAGTATTAGCTATCATGTAAAATGGAAAACTTTCTTTCAAACGTATATCACACAGATAAAGCAGGGGTTGAGTTATGGTCACAATATCTGGTATCACCCAAATAAGGAAGGGTAACCTCTTGAATTTGATTCCTCTGAAGCTTTCTTCCTTTTGTTTGTTGCTAGAATGGTTGTGCTGATCTACATGTTTCTGTCAAGTGCCCCCAAGGTGTAATATTGGATGCGATGTCAGACTTTTTTTTTCTTCTTCTTCTTTAAAAACTCTTTAGATCAGATGTTCTCAGCCCTCGTTCTGGATGGCCACTTTTTTGTCAATCCATGTCAATTCAGAAAAGGTTGTTAATTACAGTAGCTGATTAGTTAAATCAAGTGTACAAGGATCTGAAAAAATGCTAAAATGTTTAGGAAAGTGGGCCGCCAAGACCAGGATTGAGAACCACTGCTTCAGGTCATTCTCACGCTGGAATCGCTCGTCCATCAGCAAGCTTTTGAAGACTGGGAATCATCTAGTCAGGCATTCAGGTCCTGACAAATAAAGTCTCTTCTGACCAAAAATGATGCTCCCAATATTCACCAGGATTCTTTTCATGTTCTTTAGCCAAAGTAAATGATTCAGTTTTGTCCTGGAGAACAAGCAAGGGTCGTGTACTTCCACACAGCTTAATGTTACGCAATGTCCTTCAAGCTGTCTTAGCAGTCACAGTCACTCCCATAATACCCCTGTGCCCTCTGATTATTGTTACGTTGGCTCATTCTACCTATGAGCAGTTCTTGATTGCAGTGTCATTAATCAAACTTGTAGCTAAACTGCCCATAGGTCCAAAAGGAAGTTGCTGTTTTGTGTTTCATGGGTAATTTTACAACCGTGATCATATGTTCATGCAATTAGATTAATTATGAATCACAGGAATACTCAATTTAGTTTCAGTGATCACATGTGTAATATAGCCTTTCTAAAATATGAATGTTTTTTTTTATTCTTCATACAAGAAAATACTTACTGTATAATAATGCAATACATTTTTAAATTGTGTGAGATTTACGCGATGTTGCACAGGAGTGTATTTAAAGTGTCATTTAAATGATGAGGTTGCCTGCATTTACCCAGCTTAAAGTAAACACATGATTTTAGCCTTCACCTTCCCAGGTTGTTAGCTTTTAATATGTTCAGAAATATCATATATCATGAGCTCTGACCTATTATGTCATATGTCATAAGTCCCAAACATGTCGTATCCGTCTAATGTGGACATGTGAAAAGGAAATGCGAAACACTTTAAAGTAGCTGGTACTGTAGGCTGTCACGTCATAGGTTGTAGACCTACAGTATAGATGTTATTTTAAATGTTTGCAGCAACTAAAGTGGAGCATGCAAATAAAGTCATATTCATAAGTCTAAAGATCAGTGTCTAAAAGGGTGTCTTTACGCACACTTAGGAAAACATACAGAAATGCTTATGGTTCTGTTTAGATCACAACTATGCTTCAATGCCATGTACGTACTTTTGGTTGAATGTGTATCTTTAAAAAGTTATATCTGTTTCATGGTTCGAAATAGAATGAAAAGAGGGATCTGTGCTAGCCGTGCTAATTATAGCGTTTGTGGTCATGGGTAAATTTCAGAAAATGGAGCATGGTTTACATGCTCTGAAATTAGTGAAAAGCTGTAATACAGACTTTGTCTGCGTCCAGTTGGGGCCGAGAGAGCTCCATAACTCTCTTTCCTCCTGTGTGAGATTCTGCTGCAGTAGAGAGATGGCACCACTGGTCAGTGCAGGACTGGACACACCGGCTGCCAAGACAGGACCACCTGTAGTTTTAACCATCTGACCACACACACACACACACACACATGTTTATTCATAAGATTATCATTTATATACTGTACAGTTTTGTACACTCCTCATTGTTGATTGTTAAACCAAACAGTGGCCTATGAATCAATCAAGCAAAATGAGTCATCTAAATTAATGCATGGACCAGGGAGTAACAGGTGCAGATGATGACAGATGTTCAGGCCGGGGTGCTTAGTACTGTCTCCGAGGTTTAAGTTAATATGAAGAAATGTGGCTCAAGACCTTTGCACTGTACTATATAAAGTCTTCTTATTATTCTTGAAGAGTTTCATTTACGAACTGCTATTCATTTATTCAACAAACTAATGATTTTTTTTTATTATTTGTTCAACTGAAACTAATCAGAAAATTATTATCGTTGGAAGAGTGAAAAATGTAAATCTACAGTAGATGCAATAACTGGGTCTGAGTTGATAAGTTGTGCAATCATTATTCGCCACACCTGTTGCATATGTGATTAATAAACAGAAAAAAGAATGGAAAAAAAATGTTTACTCAAAACTTAGAAAAAAAAAAAAAAGCTATGGGTAACTGTTGGGGCATCAACAAATGTTTCTTCAAAACATTGTTCTTTAGAAACGCTTATTCTTATTTCTGTCTCTCAGAACATGCTGTTTCAAAAGGTTCAAAATACAAAGATGAAGCGTTCCACTCCCTGAATGTTCATTTACGGACATACGGCTTTCTTTAAAAAGCTTGCACCATTCAAATGTTTTAAAAGTCTCATAACCGTACTGTGCTTGAAGTCTTCTGTTAATGTCAATGGGTTTTACACCTTCAAAAGACATCTCATCACAAGTCCCTGTTTGGCTTGAACATGCCTCGTCCGTATCATATTTGTAAGAAACTATGAATGCAGTCCAGCAGATTAATTTGCAGTCTTTATAATTTAGCCTAAGATGCATTATTGTAAATATTATTTGTAATATTGTAAGAAGCAAGTTTAACAAATGTGGCGATTTAGGGAAAAAGCAGCAAGTTTCAATTACCTTTAGATAATGAAAAGCTTGCTAGGTGAGTGTCATTTCCACACCTACGTATAAATGTCCCGCTTTGATTGTGATTTCAGGTAGGCATGATTGCCACATGATTGGCTGTTTGGATAATTTGCCCAAATGTGATAATATAATGTGTAAACTTATGTATATGTGAACACTAACCAGATCGAGAGGAATGAAGAGGTGATGGAGAAGCTCCACTGAGTTTGGATCTTCTATGTCTGCCTTCAAAGAGTCCTGAAATGAAAGCAACATACAGTAGCTGGGTATGAAAATGAAACCAGCCATGAATGTGAAAAATAAAAGGAATAATAATAATAATAACAATCATCATCATCTTTGTCATCGTCATCTAAATAGAGACTGAGATGAGAGATTACATTACCAGCAAACTGAATGAGTATTTAATCTTCTGGAAAATGTCCACGAACTCTTGTTGGGAAGGAGCGCCTACTTTTTCTGTCATCATGACATCATCTACAGTGCACAAACACACACATGCACAACAACAACAACAAAAGCACCATTTTCAAACTTGTTCTCATAGTTTCATAGACTCATGTTCGATGCCCCGATCCCTTTGTCTCACTCGTCACTTACAGCCCTGCTTCTTCTTCTTGCTGCTCTTTTTTCTCTTCATGTTTTGCTCCAGAAGCCGCTGAGCATCAGCTGCCTGCTGCAGGTTGGCCATGAAGCGCTCCACATCAGAAAAGCAGTGATTTAGCACTTCCTGGGAGACAAACAGTACATTCTTTACCGTGTAATTTAATACACACCCACCCACTTAGCTAGCTACAATGAATGGCCGTTTCATCAAATACACCTGTCACGTACTGTAAATGCACTTTGTACTGTATGTGTACAATTACTGATTGAAAGCCCATCATACAGTACACTTCCACTCCGGTGCATCAATGGAATCGTTCTCAGCAGCGTGAGCAGGTCGAGAAACCGAAACCGAACTAACATTGCTGCTGTGGTGAAACGCTCATACTAAACAAGGCCAGAGGATGATTAATGCACTCTGTGCACTGACCAAAAAAAATGAGCTATACTGTAACCTACAATGTGCACGAGGTCTGCTGCAGCTTACACTCATAATCAGCATCACATGGTCAGTGAGCTCAGCCAGACAGGATAATCGTCACTTTCCACAACCTTTACACAGGACCTGACAGGCTACACTCAGTAACTGTACACAGGTTTGTCTGTGTACTGTATATCTGTACTGTATACAGTATGCATTGACATTGACAGTTTGTTCATACACACCACATCATGCTCCAGTTGTCTAATTCTTCCCTTCCCGTTCACTGCAGAAAAACAAAAAGAGCACATTTTTATTCATTTATATTATTCATTGAAGGTTCAAAGTAACAAAATATTAATAAAATAATGAAATATTAATTCACCAATCAGTGAATAATACAGAGGACTCACCTTGTATATGAGATGAAGACTGCATTCTGGGAACAACCAGTGGCTGATTCATCTGCGAGAGGAACAGAGGGATATACAGAAGATCGGCAGAGCATTTCTAATGTCAGTGACTATTACAGGTATGTCAGGTGTCTCTTTTATATTGATAGACACAATGTTCCAGAAACGTCATTTAAGCAGTGTTATAGACATGGCATTGAGTATTCGGGGATGGGGTGGGATGGTACACGATACTACGACTAGAAGAAGGAGTAACAGTTATCAACAGTTGTACTGTAGAAGTACAGTAATAGTAAAAGTGGTGGTGTTGACAGGTGAAGGAGCAGTAGGAGTAGTAATAGGAAAAAGAACTAATAGGACAAAGAGGAAGAGAAGGAGAAGCTGCAGTTATCATAGTAATCTATCCATCCATCTATCTAAGAACCTTTGTTGTCCAACTGGGGACTGTGGAGGCCAACAGTGACCATTATATACTGTAAATTTCCATTTTCACAACCGTGGTGGCACCTCCGATTAACATTCACACACTCATTCACACACTACGGGCGATTCGTGAATACCCAATTAGCCTAATCTGCATGTCTTTGGACTATGTGACAAAACCCACCAAGCCTGGGGGGGGTCAGGGGGATATGCCAACTCCATGGACACAGACCCCGAGGTGGGAGATGCAGGGTATCTCCCAATAGTAGTAGTATGTGGGGGGAGGAGGGGGAAAGGGGGGAAAGCTGCACTAATTATGAGCTAATTGTAGTAATAATAGTAGCAAGTGTAATAATAGCATTAGGACAAGGAAGAAACGAGGCATAAGAGGTGGAGGAGAAGCAGCGCAGTTAAAGCAGAATTAGTAGCAGCAGCGATATAAAAAGAAGGAGAAGGAGAAAATAGGACTAGTCATTTAAAGCTGAAGCGAAGGCACTGGTAGCGCACTTTTTAGGCGATTTCCAACCAGTGCCCAAGCCCCAAACCCCAGGCACTGGATGCAGTGCCGGACCCAAGCCCTTAGAAAATGGGAGGGTTGCATAAGGAAGGACATCCAGCGTAAAACCTGTTCCTAGATTGTATGTGTGGACTGGCTGGTCCGCTCTGGCGACCCCCAGCCGGGAGCAGCCGACAGACCGACAACGACATTTAAAGACGGAGGAGAAGTTATAAGAAGGGGAAGCTGCAGTACAAGAAGTACAAGTATTAGTAATTGCATTAGGTGCAGTAATTGTACTAATAATAGTAGCAAGTGTAATAATAGCATTAGGACAAGGAGATGGAGGAGGCATAGTATACTTGAGTATCAGGAAGAGGAGCGGTAAGAAAGAGAAAAAGTATTATCAGTAGAAGTAATATTACTAGTTGTAGTAGTAGGTTTAGGAATAGAACAAGGAGTAAGAGCAATTTTAGTATTAGTAAGAGAAGGAGGAAGACTGGTAGCAGTGGTCGTGTCCTTTAATGCCTGAATACAAATGATTCCTGCAGAAGTGTTACACAGAACCTCTACACTGTCCTTTTCCTCCATCATTCTTGACTATACAACATTTCACAACATTTTTTTTCTAATTGCATGCAACAGCCGCTATACTAATGCACTTATCCCAGTGTTTCACTTGTACCAACAAAGTAGAATGCCCGAGCCAGGATCGGACTGCCTGCTTCACTTCCCGCTGAAACGGTGGCCTCCCAGGAACTACTTTTAATGTAATTTTTAATGTCTTTTCATTTAATAAAAAATATATATTTTAAAAGCCTGGTTTGCTCACCAAAGGCGTTTTGTTTTTGCAAGACAATGCACAAAGTCATACTGCCGACTGCACCACTTGCCTATTACAGGAACTCTGCTGGAAGCTGTTGCTGTACAGTCCTGACCTCACTCCAAGCGATTTCTACACATTTTTGCGAGTTCCTGGGAGACCAGCACTTCAGATGTGAATCAGTACTGAGAAAGTGTCCTACTTTGATGGCACTATCCAAGCACTATTGAAACCCTGGGATAAATGCGTTAGTGTAGAAGGGGATTATATAGAATTAGAAATGAAGCGAGCGTTTACTCTAAACAAGTGTCAACTGGAATGTATTACTGTAGCTATTTAGCTGTTTACTGAATCCTATTTCAACAGTGGTGGATGTGTCAATCACAGCAAAAACGTGTGGATTCTGACCTGGTGTTGATGAAAATCTACTCGAAATATACGGCTGTAATGAAGTTTTCTCAGGCTTGTCGGCCTTTTAGTAATCTTACATGGGAGAGAATCTGTAACGTGTATGCTGTAAGTGTGTGCAACCTGATATGTACACTGTGGTTGTTTTATGAGATATTTGAGAACTATGGGTCACATTCCATATAAAGGGGGAAAAACTGTACTAGTTTATAGACTGCACGTAGTAAGTTAGTGTGTTGGATCAGCATTAATAGGTTGTTGTTGTATTTTGCTTCATACATTGTTTACTCATTTTTTAGAATATGGCAAAGGAAGTATGAAGTAACCTTTCAGTACAGTAATTTCAGTACAGTAATTTCATCCTATGACGAGAGAGAGAGAGACTTGGAATAATGTCTACATACTATACGCATATACTGTATACAGTATGATATTCAGTTATTAATGAATTATTAACTATCATCAAAGTATTATTGGTTGTGAGACCGAACCATACATGGAATAACAATATATCTGGTGTTCATGCAACCACGTAATGTTTGTCAAATGTCAACTCCACTATTTAGAATTACATTAAGACATACTTCATTGAAAACAAAATCAATAGAATAGATTAATGTTCAAATCTTACCGTATGAGCAGACATGCTTCAGACTCACATCTTCTGTTTACGCCTCATAGAGAAATGCAAGAACAGGAACAAGAAAAACAAGAATACCTGTCAGCTCTCGTCTCGGCCGAACCTCTCTCTCTCTCTCTCTCTCCCTCCCTCTCTGAAGTCTCACACCCTCCGTGTGTTTTGACTGTCCGATTAATATTACAGACAACTGCCAGTTTGGGTTCAGAAATTAGTTCATTGCTCTATGCTCTCTCTCTCTCTCACACACACACACACACACTGTACACGAGTGCTCACATTCCAGGAAGCAACGCGGTAGACATACAGTATACACACACAGTACCTACATTTAAATACGACCGTCAAGGACACTCTGTGGCAGTCTTAGGTCAGTCTTTCCGCAGAGCCCGTCTAACCGGTTCCGGCTTTCCTTTTCTCAGCGAAGTATTAGAGGAATGTTATTACCTCAGTACCTGCAGGTGTACCTGGCACCAAGAGCGTTTTCAAGCTATTTTAGCGCCATCGCTTCAGTGACCAGTTCAATACCGCTGACACCTGACACCAGGACATTTCCTGAATTGCCTTAAATAACTGACTAGTTCACAATTACAAATTCAGTGAGTACAGTGAAATGAATAAAAATGGTAAGTAGCTACAAGAGTGAGGAATGTTGGCATGGCCTTCAACACTTTTAACCCAGATTAACCCCACTAATGAGAAATGACAATGTTACCTACTGTATGTTTGTACTGTATTCCTAGAAATCTCCTCGTGCTGTTTTCTAGGCATAACATGTATTTCCGACAGTCTGACTAGGAGTCCGTCTACACAGCACGTGTGTACAAAATAAGCAAAATAAATATTTTCATTTTTTAAACTTTTAATTACAGCAAGTTTGATGCTGCAATAATTTATCATATGATCTTTGAATCTAATCGCATGACGTGCATGTGCTCACAGACGTACTGTAGCTATTGATCTTATCTTGGCTGATCAAATCTATTTAGTGTACCAAGAAAATGGCACAGATATGCCATGTTTGAGTTCTTTGTTCAGTCCGACTCTTCTTGACCCCACTGACTGTACAGCACACCAGGCCTCCCTGCCCCTCTGTTGTCTCCTGCAGTTTGCTCAAATTCGTGTTCATTGTGTGAATGATGCTATTCAACTATCTCATCCTTCTGCCATTCCGTTCTCCTTTTGTCTTTAATCTTGTCCAGTATCAGGGTGTTTCATACTGTAGTAACTCCTCTCTTCGCATTAGGTGGCCAAAGTATTTAAGCTTCCCTATCAGTATCTGTCCTTCCAATGAACAGTCAGGGTTGATTTTACTTTACGTACTGGACTCTCAAGAGTTTTCTTCGGCATTCAGCCTTCTTAATGGTCCAACTCTCACAGCCATACATTACTAGTGGAAAAATCACTAGCTTTGGCTTTGACTGTGAAGATCTCACTGTTTCCATTTCTTTCCCTTCTATTTGCCAGAAAGTGATGGGACCGGATGCCATTATTTAGTTTTTTTTTGTTTTGTTTTTTTATGTTGAATTTAAATCCAGCTTTTGCACACTCCTCTCAATTTCTTTGCAAACCTTAAATAAAACCAATAAATCACTCACTCATCATCTATACCGCTTAATCCTGTATTCAGGGTAACAGGGACCTGGAGCCTATCCCAGGAGACTTAGGGAACATGGCAGGGTACACCCTGGACAGGGTGCCAATCCATCGCAGGGCAAACACATACACACACATACACTCACTCATTCACACACTACGGGCAATTTGGGAACGGCAATTAGCCTAACCTACATGTCTTTGAACTGTGGGAGGAAACCGGAGTACCCGGAGGAAACCCACCAAGCACGGGGAGAACATGCAAACTCCATGCACACAGAGACGGGAATCGAGCCTGGCCGGGGATCGAACCCAGACCTCGGCGGTGCAAGGCGACAGTGCTAACAACTACACCACCATGCCACCCTACCAATAAATAAATTAATTAATAAACAAGTTACAGTGACAGTAACTTTCCAGAGGAATATTTGTGTGCTTTTATCAAAAGCAACATAAAAAAAATAATAAAGGGTTCTAAGCTTTGTATGAAAATAGAAAGGAGATATCAGAGGAACTCTGGCATATTATCCAGCACACTCAGTAAAGAGTAAAAAATGGTTTGTTTTCAAAAGCATTATTTTTTTAGGGCATTTTATATGTTCCCAAGACTTTTGCACAGTACTGTAAGCAAAACAGCTGGAGGTTTTACTGAGTGTTCTGGAGAATATGAGTTCTTCTGGTAACTTAATCACACTTGATTCTGTTTGCATCCAAAACCCAGGAACCTACATGATGTTTTTTTTTTGTTTTTTTGTTTTTTTTGTACACACATTTTTTTGTTTCCTTTTTAAAACTGGTCTGTCATGTACTGTAATTATGTTGATTTCCTTATAGGCTCATAATACAGTTTACTGTATTATGTCATGGTCCACATTGTGGGGCATTTTTGTTATCATCTAAATGAATGTCTGTCTATTATCTGTTTAAAACATTCTAAATGTCTGCATGTTGTAAGACATCTCAAACCGAGTTGAAACAATTAAACAAATTCCTTTCTGTCTACAGCTGACGCATGATCATGCCCTGCCCCCACATAAAAAGAATTGAAATTGAAAATTGAATTGAAATCTCATGATTATCGTAGTACGTGGTCCATGACAATGAAAGACAAACTCAAAGTGGCACAAATGTGATTTTTGATTGTTAAAATGTTGGGGGAACATTCGTTTGACAAAGTTGGGACATCGATTGTATAAGCTTGCTTTTGAAACTAAGAATTACTTTGATGAAATGACGTCAGACCAAAGTTTTCACCACATGGCATAGCAAAATAGCAAAGGAAAGTTGCGTGTCAAAAACAGTTAACTAACTATACCAACTCAAACATCTTTGATATAATAATGAGATAACACCGGCTGGGTTGCGAAGAAACTGGATGTGGCTGGTCGAGTCGTAATGATGAGCTGATAGAAGAGATAAAGCAATACTCCAACTAACTGAACAGCGGAATCTGACTGCCGATTTAGTTAATTGATGTTAATTTGTGCCGTCATTCACTTACATGAAAGGAGCTTTCAGTCTAAATTCTGAAGTCCCAGAGAAAGAAATCTAGCTGTCCAAAATGACAAAGCGACAGCAGAGAAGTAATCAGATTGGCTAAATGGTCCATTCTGACACAAAATTAGCAGCAGGGGGAAAAATGTAGGAATACAAATTTTCATGAATAAATTTTTACATGAATAAACATTTCATGTGTGACAATAATATATTATTGCAAAAAATATCACCGGATTATTTTTCATTTCAAGTAATATAATGCCCAGGTCTGCCAAATTTTCAGAGGTCTATTAATTTTCAGAAAGCTTGTAGTGAGATTCTGATAATAAAGTCATTTGGGTCCATGCCCAGTCATTTTGTCTAACTCTACCCATAAACCTTACCCTGCATGGCCCAGGTTCTGTATATTTTAGCATTGTGTATTTGAGTGAAACAGTTAATGCATGAATGCATTTATTCTAGTTGGCACAAATGACATTTGAAATATTCCCCCCAAACTCTCCAGCAGTTCCACATAGGGCAGCAGGGGCGTAGCACAGAACTCTGGGCCCTATAGATAAGCAGTATCATTGAGGGGCCCCTTACTTTATTCATCCATATCTCTCACTTTACCTTCCTAACTTAAAAGGGCCCTGCTGCCACTGGGGCTCTGGATAGTCAGTGATATAGGATAATAATATATTATCACTACCCTCAAAATATAACAAAATGTGCAGAACGTCCTGATGCACGTCAGATCAGCTTTAGTGCCCTCTTGTGGTCAGTGATCGTCATCTGCAGTTTAGTGACGTCATTCCTTATTTCGGCTGCAGTTTAAAGCCTTCACTTGTTAGAACAGCTGCACGAGAGGCTTCTTCAGCTGCGCGTGAACGTGGACAGAACATGCTGAAGGGAAGCGCGCGCTGTGTAACGACACGTGCAACACATTCAGGAAACCCATAAATGGTATTCTTTTACACTTCAAACTAAAGGGTCTCATGTTTTCATTACACAGTGTGTGTATTTTCCCATCTTCTGTTGTTGACTGTAGGCCTACAGTCAGGGTTGCCAGATCTGTCGAAGTACACCATGTAAGAGAGGAATATGTATTGTAAAATTGATCAAATTAAGTAAATTATTTTTGCAGGAACTGTGCTCTCCAAAGTGTTTTTTTCCCTCTTCTATCACAGCAAATTATCAATTTTTATACATTTACAAATGTATAATCATTTTCACCCTATCAGACATGAAAGGCGATTTAAAAATACCAGTCAGCCTACAGTAAACATGAGTATTTACATTTACATTTTTTTTTTTGGCATTTCGTTCCATCCATGTGCCATTCAGCACATCAGGAGACTGATACGCCCCACAATGAAGGTATATCATTAGTTTTTATGGCAGTTATTTAATGTTTGCCAGCTCAACGCCCAATTGTCATTCACACACTCTGGACAATGTGGGAACGCCAGTTAGCCCAATTATTATGTCTTTGGACTATCAGAGGAAACCGAAGTACCCAGAGGTAACCCGAAAATCAAGGGGAGAACATGAAAACAGACCCGAAGCATGAATCAAACCCAGAACCTGGAGATGCAAGGTGACAGTGCTAACTGCTAAACCACCATGCCGCCAAAGTACCCAATGGAAGCCATCCCAAATCAGATTTTTGCCACATCCATATTGGAATTATATGGGATTGCTTTCATGTAGTCTGTAAAATAAAAACAGATTTAATCTTGCTCAATCATTCTTTATATTGCTTGGATCATGGGAGACCTGGAGCACTTGGCACACTAGACACACAGGCAGGGTGACAATCCATGGGCTAGAGAGTCACATCCCTACATGACTGTATACATCCATCTATGTCTCTATTTTCCCAGTAGCAATGCAAAAATATATATACTAACGGCAAGCGTAACAACAACGCAAAAACCTGATGTGAAACCTGATTCACTCTGATGTGAAAAATAAAGTATGGACACTCACTCACTCACTCACTTACTCATCGTCTATATCACCTTGTCCTCTATACAGGGTCGTGGGAGGCCTGGAGCCTATCCCAGGAGACCAGTGGGGTGCCAATTCAATGCAGGGCGCACACATACACATACACACACACTCTCACACACTATGGGCAAATCTCAGTTTTCCTAATCTGCATGTCTTTAGACTGTGGGAGGAAACCAGAGTACCTGGAGGAAACCCACCAATCGGATTTCGAACCCACAACAACCCTCGAGGTGTGAGGCAAAAGTGTAGGCAATAAAAAAAAGTAAACGTGTGCAATTTTGAGGGGAATATTCGAGGACCAGGCAACTTTGTGTACGGCGCGTGGACGAGGCGGGGCTTCACACTGCACACGCGCGCGCGCATGCGGTCCCGTTAGTGAAACGGTCAGTTAAAGCACAGCCAGGCTTATGTTTCATCCAGTGTAGTGTTATTCCTGAGTTCAGTTAGAGATCTGATAGAAGCGTGGTGGAAAGGACTGCACGGCTGTCACGGTGACTTTTGCGTGTTCAGGCAACAGAGAGAGAGAGAGAGAGAGAGAGAAAGAGAACCTGAGAAAAGCACCAAGTTAGAGGGACAACTCCACTCCCCCTCCCCAAAAAATAAGTTCTCGAGGTAACGCAACATTTCTAAATTTCTTCTGTGCGCACTTTGTAACTCCAACAGGCTCGTGCAGGTCGAGCAGTAAGCACGTGCAATAGAGTAAGAGCACTTTCCCTTAGGGGCTTGTTTTTATAGGTTAACGTGAAGCTGAAAAGTTCTCAGAGTTCACACGTTTCCACATTTCAGCTTGAGCTTCTCTGCAGGCTGTTTTGGAGGGGTTGAACTGCAAACCTAAACTTTAACTCAAACCTTTCTCTAAACTGTTGATCTGCATGCACTTATTATACATTATTTAATAAATAATTACATGTAGTTATATCATTTATTAAAAACAAATCTAAGTTGTTCTTTGGTTTTTACATATAGAATAATAAAAACAGGATTCTTTCTTAAACCTAAAAGAGGATCTTTTGTTTGTTCACCAGAGCCCACTTTTATTGTTCTTTAGAAAAATGTAGTCACTGAAACAGATTGTCTTTTGTCAGCTGCTTTAAAGTGGATAGGATCCTATAACACTATTTTTCATAATGTTTAATGCGTCTTATCTCCTGATCCATGATTTTTTTTTTTTTTTGTAAATATGCATTCACATTTATACGTTTATCAGATAAGAAACACATTTGCTAAATACAATTTCTTGATTTGAGTAATCTTTATTATCATTCAGATGACACTTGGCCAATTGTAATTTAAATATTACATAAAATTACATAAACCTGAAAAAGTGCATTTTTCCGTACCCATTTTTGTAACTAAGTCCACATGAATTTGACATGGTTATGGACACTACAGATTTTTTGCTTTTTAAATTCTTACCAAAAACATATTTATTTACAGGTCATATGCTTTTAGAAGCTTAAACCAATTTTCGTATCAATACTTAAAAAAATATGAATCATTTGCATTTGAAATTATTATTGTTTGATGCGAGACAGTATAACACAAAAGAATGGCCATTTTTGGGACACATAAAATTATCTCTCTAAAACAGCTGATGTTGGCAACTTGAGGTTTTTAAGGAAGCAAGATTGGTCACTTCTATGTTGGATCAACTTCAGAAGTAGCTTCTTTGGTACACACATTTTCAGTATTATATGTATAGTGTAAAAAAAAAAAATCAGCACCAAAACTGTTTTTGAAAGTATATTTTAAGTAATTACATTTTATATCATTTATTTTTAGAAAATATGACAGTCATTATTGTTCTTTAGTTTGTTTTTCTAACTTCTGCATTGAACCTACAGAACAGCTGAATCCTCACAAACTCCATATTTTTTAATTGGACTATAATTAATTTTAACGCAATTCAAAGTTGAAGTTAAATGACTTTCTCATCAGTCATTTTTGCCCTTTTTTCACTCACCAGATTTTTATGACTGTTTTTTTTCTGGTCTGCATTATTTTTTGGGGGGAAATCACCCTTTTTGACATTTTGTACAGATTTTTATATATTTTTTAGAAATGTGTGGTCATTAGTGAAGATGTTCACAAATATTTTGATTGTTATGTTTTTCTTGGGAAAATGCACCATTTTCCAACCACAAATTGTTCTTTGGTTTGTTCCTCAGGGAAAACTAGTATTTACATTATTTTATAGCTTTTGTGTTGAAACTTAGAACAGCAGGGTTTCCTTTTATATCGGCTTCCACAGGAACTCCTTTGTTCTTGTTTTTCTGCCGGAATTTATTCATTTCTAAAAGCAATCAAATGAGCAAGTTCAATCATTTGATTACAGTAGAATTTCATTCATATGTGCAAAAGTTTATGGACAAATTCGTAATTTCTACATATCATTTCCAAGGCCATAATGTTCTTTGTATTTGAAATTATGTTGTAGGTTCTGTGTTGGCCCTCGAGAACAGCAGGGTTCCTTCTCATAACATGTTCCTCAGGAACCCATTTCGGTTGAAGTCAAACTTGGCTTATTGTTATAGTTATTTGAGTTTTGTGTATATAATGTATACAGACATAACATCCGTAGTGTCCTTCACAGCCATCTAGCTGCTACCCAAAAAACAATGCTTTTGTCAATTTAAAAATGCTTTTATTTTTCAAATGTGAATGCCTCCAACATTTCATCAGTTGACTGTTTAGTCTCCAGCCATACTGTAAATTACATTTGTAAGAGTACTTTTAAATGGCTTTATGATTTTCTGTTTCCTGGATGACCATAAATATTAAGAGTTTTGTAAACATTTTACTATAATGTATTTTACCAATCAGATGTTTGGACAACCTAGATTCAATATTGAAAAAAACTTGTTGATGAAATTGGATTGAAAGTAAATGCAAATAGAAAAGTTAAATGCCATAGCTTTAGAAATTTATATAAATTTATGTTTAAAAAGGGATATTATAATCTCTTTGCTCCCTCATAGACAATCTTTAAGAACATAAGAACATAAGAGAAGTAGTAAGGAGCTCACATAATTTGGGATTATGTGATTAATTAAGTTAAAATCTCCTGGATGAAACTCCTCATATAGTTGGTTCATCAGTTCCATACATCAAAAATCCTGTTAACAATTTTATACAGAGTAGTTTTGATGTGTTTAACATGTTTCTTTCTTAATGCACATATACTGTATAGTGCTAATATTTTCCTTAAAATGGTATAAAAAATAATTTTAAGCAAAAAGAAATTTCTCTTTAAAAGGTGGTGGTACTTACAAACCAAGCACAGCATTTAAACAAACTAACTTCAAGTACAAGTGTTTAACATTTAGCTTAGCAGCACAACACTTACTGTACCTTCTGTAAGATTATGAAGCAACAGTGATGTGTGTGACGTCTCCAAACTCTACTTGACAGTGAGCTTGCAGGTTGAGTGGATGTGAGCACACAGGCCTGTGTCACTACTAACCTTGTGTAACCATGTGACTGGGATAGCTCAGTGGTTAAGCAATGGGACTATGGTTTGGAAGGTCCCAGGTTCAAATCCCATGACTCCCCAGTTTGGCCCTTGAGCAAGGCCCTTAACTCTCAAGTGCTTATATGTGTTAAGAAATACAAAAAAAATCACTCTGGATAAGGGTGTCTGCCAGATGTGTGATGTGTATAATAGGTAGGTTTGAGAATAATTCGCTCAGTTTGGATAAAGAGGCAGATTGGATGCTTTATCAAAAATCAAATTGTGTGACACCAAAAAAAGCATTTCTGTTCTGTTTCCACTTGGATACAGTCTGCGCTTGATACAGAATTGTTTCTATCTGAGGATGGTCATGGCTAAACAAACTGAAACCCAACCAATCCTGGTCACTGGCTGATCAATAATAAAGATAAGTAAACTTTGTCCATACAAATACACATCTTAACATAAAGTTTCCTCAATAGTTATATAAATGTAAGCCTATTACGGATGCTTGTAAATATCTTTTGTTTTATGCTGTTTAGTGCAGGTCTAATCACTAAGCAGTGCAGCTGTCTCAAATTCCACTCATATGTCTAGGGGTTAACTTTAGCATTTGAGTTTAACTTCCTTAACCTCAGAATTACTGCTGTAGGCTGACAGGAGAGGAACTTTACATACTTTTCTGAGATGCTTTTCTGCATATCACGCTTTAAATAAGACTTTCTGTTAGCTTGAAACAGTCTAGCCACTTTCCTCTTGGCCTGATAATGTTTTTTTTAAAGGTTGCTTTAAATCAGTCTGTCCATATATTTCTTTTTTTCCCGTGTATAGTTTTATGTCAGTAATGTGACCTTTTTTTGATAACAGATGCTGTTAATTATTCGCAGATTAATTGCCGTTTAGAATTTGTAATATATGTAATAACCGCTAATGTGTATTTTGCAATATAATGTTCCATAGCGTCTATCTATTAACTTGTGCACCAAAAGAGAGCACACTTGTAGTTCAGAACTGATAAGGATGAGGATATTGGCATTATGGAATAAAACGCACTCACTCACTCGCCGTCTATACCGCTTTATCCTGTATTCAAGGTCGCAGGCAGCCTAGAGCCTATCCCGGGAGGCAAGAGGCGGGGTACACCCTGGACATTGTTCCAGTCTCTACACATACACACGTTATGGGCAATTTGGGAACTTCATTTAGCTTAAAATAAATATCTTTGGACTGTGGGAGGAAACATGGAGCACCCAGAGGAAACCCACCAAGCACAGAGAGAACATGCAAACTCCATGCAAACTCTGGAAAAGAGACAGTCAATCAGAATTTTGTTAAGCTGTGCAAAGTTGAGAAAGAAGTGTTTCCAGTCTAAATGTTTTTTTTTGTTAACCGGGATAGTTTTTATCATTCATAGCTGGAAAATGTGTCTTGAAATGGTAATAAATTTTAAGCAAATTTTTGTGCAGAATTGATCAGAATTCCAATTTTTTTATTGATTATACTCCTTTTTATCTCAATGAGTGGGTTTTCAGCAATGCCATTGTGACCTGGTGTCCCTGATGAGAGCGACCATTTAATTTGTGTGCTCAAATATATAGCGTCGTACAACGATAGTAATGTACAGAGACTGTATTTTGCCCTGTCATGGTTCCAGTAATGTGCTGGAAAAGTGTATAAAAATGCTAAGCTTTTTTTTTTTTTTTTAAGAAAAAGCTATAAAAGTGGTGTTGGTGAATGATTGTGTACACAGTTCCGCAAGACAGATTTATCTCTTCCACTAGTTGACAAATTATTCATCGATTTTCAAGGAACAGACGTTTCACTCGCTGAATGTTAACGGGAACGGCTGTCAGTCACTTTCAAGAAATATCCGGGTTTGACTTGAACGTCGCTTGTACATCATTCTGTATTAACAAAACATTGAAAAAGTAAAACATGCCATGTACACATATAATTTTTATATGAAGACAAGCGCCATGTATAATCAGTAGATTTTAAATTTAGTGTCACTTCAGGTAAACATTTTTACTTCAGTAACTTGGACAACACCTCAGTGTTCAGACAAACTCCTTTTGGCAATGGGTCATTTGTATGAAATAAACAACTATCACTGATGATGATTTTAATTTGCCCTGACGCAATGAAGAATGCCAGGATATACAAACCAGAACACAGACTTTCTCACAGACATCACACTCTAAACCCAATTAAAGTCGTTAGATATATGTTTTTATTGACTTTATGTATTTTTATGAGTGTTTAGCTGCTCATGGGAGTTTTTGATAGATTTAATAGAATTAACTGTAGCTCCTGATGGCACAGTGGTAAAGCAGTTAGCATTGCCACTGTGTTTCTATCAGTGACTTTGGTTTATTGTTCTTTTTTATGTGTACAAATAAACCAATGGATATGTAGCACATAACAAAAGATAATGGATTAGGTCATGGGTTTAGCAAAAGCTTATTAAACCTTTAAAGACTCCCTGTTATGATTTTTTTTAATGTATGAAAATTTTGTCATTTTTAGACATTCAGAAGGATGTCCAATCTGTGGGAACACTCAGAAACATGAAGGGAGAAAAAACTCATCTCAGCTCCACCCATTTCTGCTATTCTTTGAGCGCTATTATTTAGCTACAATCAATAAGGCTAGTCTAACGGATAATAATTAACCGCTAATGACTATCCATGCGTTCCTAGAAGTGCTAGCTTATCCATTAGCGGTTAGCAGCTAGCCACTAAAGACTAACCCAGCAGTGTTTAACTCTTAAGAAGGGATAGCCATTAGCGGCTAGGAAACACAGCTACTGGCTAACCTAGCCTTATTCAGCTCTTAGTTCTGTTTTAACTTTTATTATAGCAAGGCTCTCATAATGAGTTAACACTCTTGCAGATATTTTGTTCATCATGAATGCAGCTGGGAAAAGTTGGAAAACCGATGGGAAGTGCTTGATAGGGTCCCGAACCTACAGAAAGAATTTCAAGCAGCCAGAATGCAGGATCATGTGTGAGTTGTGTTTCAGCTGGAATGTTAAGAGACAGATTTTGAGCACCTCTGATTTTGACGCTAGCCCGTTTAAAAAAGGAATATATGGTGTGATCTTTAAATGGATAGTTTTTTTTTATTTGTCTTAAACCAAAATTGAGGTGATTATATAGATGCGCAATGTAAGTAATATGTTCCAAAGTTCAGCTGAGAATAAGTTTCTGAGGTAAATTGAGAAATTTATGTTGTATTTAGTACATATTTAACTCTTTCCTCAGGAAGAAAGTTAGAATTCAAAAATTGCACTAATTACATTGTAATTACTGTACAAGCCTCTGGAGGCAGTGTTGTGATCTGGGGTTGATTTAGTTGCTCAGATCTACTGTAGACTCAGTGACGTTATGAGGCAATAAAAAGAAGTCAGCCGATGACCTTAATGTACTGAATAACCAGATAATCACATTTGCAGAGTTTTTTCTTCCCTGATGATACAGGCAAATTCCAGGACCCAAATAATAAAAAAGTGCTTGTGAGAGCATGAGGAATCCGAGTGTGTGACCTTTGTTTGGGCCAGGCAGTGTATAAGGAACATATAACTGAAATGAATTGTCATGATGTGTACGTCATTACAAACATTTCTGTCTGAACATGACAGGGTCACTTGACAGAGTCATACACAGGAATAGAGTAGAAGGCTGTTGAGGAATTTACATGAGGAGAGAGGCCCCGGGGGGGGGTGGATAAGAACTGAGCCAGTGTTTATTTACAAGAGACATGACCTTCTGTGCTTTTACACCATTCACGTGAAGGTAAACAGCTCCTGCCAGCATAGTTGCACTCTTGTTCTCTCCTTTCTTCTTTTTTTTTTTTATATTATGTTCTTTCCGTTATTAGCTTGCTGTCAGTCAGCCAAGTTAGCGTGACGTACCTTAATCACACACCTCACTCACACTCACCCACCCAGCCCTCAGTGTGACGCAGTGACACACCCCCGTCTCCCTGCCAGTACTGTTTCTGGTTTTTTCCACTCTGTAACACAAGTACAAATCAGGTGGTCTTGCTGAAACACACACACTTCTTATTATAACTGTACCAGTCAAAAGTTTGCACACCAAGGCGTCCAAAATATGGAATAATCTCCCCTCAACAGTTGATATTGAGATGTATCTGCTACTTATGCTCCGTGAAGCCTTCATAGTTGCTCTAGTCTTAGGTGCCGTGTGTTATTTGGTGATTTTTGAGCCTGGTAACTCTAAATGAACAACTCCTCTGCAGCTGAGGTAGGTATTGGTCTTCACGAGCGCCAGTTACAATGCACTTAACAATACTGTTCCGTAACAGCTAATGTTAATGAGTTAACATATTCTGACTGTTGTTTAATGCAATATATATTATTTCATATGAAATTTGAAATTTTCATTATTGTTGTACAATGTAGTGTCTGAGCTTCTGACCGGTACTGTATATAGTATTGAAATTGCTATAAATTATGTCTTAATGTCGTGCTAATAGTATCCAACTCTCATTACAATTATGTATTGGGTTTTTTTTTTTTTTTTTTTGGAACAGTTCAGTCTTTCTTCTTTCTGTCTCTAGTGTTATAGCTAGTCTCTGTTCAATGAGCTTAAATGTTCTTTTTCATTTATCAGTACTGTTACAATCTATTTTTTAACTATTCAAATTGGATTGCTTCTAGACTGTGACATCTAAATTAATTAAATTAATCAATTTAATTGGATATCGTTTTCTATCAGGCAACGGACACTTCCACAGCTGAGCTGAGCTTTCACATCTCCACATGTATCGCCTGGTCTCAACTGTACACCAGTGCTGAGCTTCAACTTGTGGTCTCCACTTCACAGAGACCCTTAAAATGTTGCATGAATCTGTGAAACCTAGAGTAAAAGCACATGCTGCTCAGGCTGTGATTGTGACTGAATGCATCATTAAGTAGGATTAAAAGAGTGAGCCTAAAGGAAAAAATCTTAATCCTTCAGGGCAAATTAGAACATTTGGGAATCTTAACACAAGCACATATAATATGCATGCAGTTTTACATTTCATAATCCCAACTCAATGATCACTGAGCAAGCGAGCGAGCTAATTGTGTCCGCATTTGAACCCAACACCAAAACAAACTCCGTGCACATTTATTCAAATATCCGATCACTCATGGCTTCACCTTTCTTTTAGATGGAGAAGCCACCGTTGCCTGGCGATGAGGATATCCCTGGGATGGCTGATGGTCAATCAGCCATGACTCTGGTGTCAGAGGAAGGGGCGGAGTCTGACACCGGGATCGGGCAAGGGGAGGGGCGTCCTGCATGGGACAGTAAGCTACAGTATGTCCTCGCCCAGGTGGGCTTCAGCGTCGGGCTCGGCAACGTGTGGCGCTTCCCGTATCTCTGTCACCAAAACGGAGGAGGTATCTTATTTCATAGTTATAGAAGTCTTGTTTAAGAAGAATGTTTATTTGATTAATAATAATAATAATAATAATAATAAATTAATAAAAAACTGCCCTGTCTCTCTTGCTTCTTGGTTTCCAGGAGCGTTCCTGTTGCTCTATGTAATGCTGCTGCTGCTGATTGGAGTTCCTTTGTATTTCATGGAACTGGCTGCAGGTCAGAATATTCGCCAGGGCAGCATCGGGGTCTGGAAACACATCTCGCCACGCCTCGCTGGCATCGGGTACTCCAGCTGTGTGGTAATACTTACTGTATAATCATCCATATTAGGGCAACGGATAATACACATATCCACATGAGTGTCCACGAAATGTTCACAATCCGATAAAAAATCTATAAAACCCCAGAACACCTTAGTGATATTTGGAACCAACACGTACTAGAACAATAATGTAATAATGCCAAATATATAGAGATAACCTGCAAGATTTGACAAATTATTTGATTTGGTGCACCACATAATTGTTTTTTTCCTGCATTTTTCTTTTATTCAGTTAATTTTCTTAAAGCTTGTCATACACTAATCAGCCATAATGTTAAATCAAAATGTTACCAAATTAGTCTTGGGTTCTGGCCCCTCAGGGCGTGGCTCCGCAGGGCCTCTGGGGATTTTTATCTGGTGTCTGGCAACAGGACATTGACAGCAGATTGTTGGTGTGCTGAGGGTTACAGGGTGGGGCCTCCATGGATCAGACCTGCTTGTCAAGCGCATCCCATATGTGCTCAATCAGAATGAGATAAGAGAATTTGGAGGCTGGGTGGGTGGTCTCGGGTTCTTTTTCTGCCGGGCCGCGTATGTGGTAGGCTGTGGTGCACTGGGTGTTCTGATCCCTTTCTCGATATGTCTATTTTGTGATATTCATGTTTTTTCTTAATTATTATTATGGAACATTAGCCTTAGCTGATGAGTTCGCTAAAATTAGGTGGTGTGTGTGTGTGTGTGTGTAAGTGTACCTCATCAGTAACATGAGAGCACCATTTCTAAAGTTGCAAGTCATACTTACTGGTGGTGTGGGTGGGAGTGATTGGGGACTTGCTGGTGTATAGTTGATTTTATACCCTCATGTGTGGTACTGTGTTAAAAGTTTTAGACACCTTTAGTGTTCTGTTAGTGTTCCAGCAAAAGGAAAATGTATGTACACAAGTTAAGTGGCAGCATATTATGTGATAGACCAATTTTTATACAAAGAAAGCTTCTGGGTTTTTCTGCATGAAAAAAGAAGCAGGTTTGGCAAAGTCCTGAGAAGGACCACGGCTGGTTCTGAAGGATGTTCAGTAAAACTAAGCAGCTCATTTCTACGGAAGCGCATTGCATTCAAAAAAGAAAAAAAAATCACAGGAATTATTTCATCATTATGACTTCATATCTCATAATTATGACAACTTGATCTCATAATTATAATTTACTATCTCATAATTATGACTTACTATCTCATAATTATGACTTAATATCTTATCATTATGACTAAGTGTCTCATAATTATGACTTACTAACTCATAATTACGAGATAAGGGGGAGCACTCTGTGGCAGGGGGGGCATTGTAGCACATGACATTGGAAACGAACGTTATTGCATCCTTTTGCTTGAAAGTGCCTTATCGCACACCCATGGAGATGTAGCAGCTATCCTATTGTTTAGCCTGATGATTTAACATCAGGTAAATGTACTACTACCATCCAAACTACTCAAAGACATTAATATCTCCCAGTGTCTCAATCCAACAAAGAAATAAAAGTGAATTAAATTAGGCAATATTTCCTCTTTTGTCCCCGTCTTGTCCCGATGACCATAATTAACACTTATTACCTAAAATCTTGTAATTATGACTTAAGATCTCATAATTATGATTTCATAATTATGAGATATTACGCCATAATAATAATTTATAATTATGTCAGTAAATCATAATTACGAGACCAGGATGTCATAATCATGAGATATTAAGTCATAATTATGAGATTTTGGGTCAAAATTTTGAGTTAGTAAGTCATAATTATGAGATTATTTCTGTGATTTTTTTCTGTTATGAATGCAATGCCCTTTCGTACATTTCCTTATAAAACTGCACAAATTAATTACTGTTTATTTTAGCATTATTATTATTATTATTATTATTATTATTATTATATGCACAATACTGTACNTATATATACTGTCTGTTTGTCTTTCTCTCTCAGGTTTGTTTCTTTATGGCCCTGTACTACAATGTCATCATTGCATGGGCTCTGTTCTACTTGGGAAGTTCTTTCCAGTACCCGTTACCATGGCAACAGTGTCCCATAGCTCCTGGCACGAACCAGACAGGTACGTTTAAGTACACACCTTTCAATCAAGCTTTCGTCACACACGCTTCCACTTGTTCTGTTTGTCCTGTTTAAGTCAGTATTGTCTGACTTTGTTCCCAGGCCTCACTGCAGGATTGCTATGGCACATGAACAGTACCATACCGTACCATACCATTACCATAGTGGCTTTTTTTAGTCTCTTGAAAATGGATGGTGGTGAAACGAGAGCTGTCAGTACAGTGTGGCACTTATGGCACTCAGCTAACATGATGACGAAAGACGGGGGGAAAATGACAGAGGACAAAGTGTTGGTTCTCTTGTGTTGCTTAATAAATCAAACAATTCCTCAATAATGATAAAAAAAAGTTCAATAGGCTGGCTGGTTAAAAGCAGTGCAATAGGATTATGAATTAGCGTCTCAACTCAGGCTGTCATGGTTCTTTGCTAGCCAAGAAAGTGACCATATAAAAAAATCATATATCATATTAATGAAGAAAAAACTTTTTTTAAATGATAAAAGACAGTTAAAAGAGTGTTACACCCCCAAAATGAGAGACACCCGATGACAGAAGCCGTATGGAACACGAGGGAGAAATTAAAGGACAATAAAAAAGGACAGGTAAGCTCAGCAGCATAGCAGGTGTAACTTGTAACTTCATTAGTTAAAAAGTTTATATTTCTGATATTTATTGCATCCTATTCTATATGTTCACCCAGTATATCAGTTGATGCCACGTGCTTTCTGTCTTTACTTTCACTTATTCCATTGTATTATCCTTATTTATTTTTATTTAAGGTGAGTACCTCTCCATACTTGTGTGCCTTGATTAAAGAAGAAAAGTGGCTTAATTAAGCCATTTTCTTCTGCTGTTTATTAAAGAATAATCTAGTAATAGCTGATTTTAAAAAATGAATAATAATTATCAGTATCGACTGATAACGGGGGGGGGGGGGGAGGGGAGGAGAGATTATCGTAATTTTTTTTATGCTATATCACCCTGGCCCGTCTGGAATTCAGGTAGAGTTTGTCAATAATTTATGTCTTGGTTTAATTTCAAGATTCAACATTAAAATAATGTGTTAATCCCAGAGGGAAATAGTTTCGTCTTGGTTGCAGTTGGTTCCGTTGTTTCAAAAGAATAATAAAAGAGTCTTAACTTCTAAAAATTAGAAAAGAGGGGAGGAGGGAAAAAACTACTTAAAAACAGTCAAATATTGCCAAACATTATCTCACAGACAGGTTATTTGTGCTATTATTTGGTATATTACATGGTTTAAATATTAATTGAATGTTCCAAAATATATACTGTATATAACTGTATATAAATCTTTTTTTTTTTTTTTCATAATCAAAGTGTGAAGTCCCTGGCATGGCCTGATGGACAAACGAGTGAATCTTTTGCTTGAACCTTGTACAGTGTTCACTTTAAACAGCTTTATAGCCTCTGGTCATATATATATTCACCTACGCAATATCAATCGTCTACGCCCTTCTCTCACTTAGAAGGCCACTGCTATACTTGTCCACAATCTTGTAACCTCCCGTATCGATTATTGTAACTCTTCTTTTCGGTCTTCCTCATAAAACTCTTCATAAGCTTCAACTGGTTCAAAACTCGGCAGCTCGCATCATCACTAAAACTCCTTCATTTCACCACATCACTCCAGTTTTGCAGCAGCTTCACTGGCTTCATGTACAGCACCGTATAGACTTCAAGATCCTTCTTCTTACTTTCAAAGCTCTCTACAATCTTGCCCCCTCTTACGTATCTGATCTTCTTCATATTCATGTTCCCTCTCGCTCTCAGATCTGCCTCTACTCTCCATCTCTCTGTGCCTTCTGCTCGTCTCTCCACCATGGGACAGAGGGCTTTCTGTTACTCTGCTCCCCGGCTCTGGAACTCTTTACCGCCAGAAATCCGCAACATTGATTCACTGTCTCTCTTTAAATCCAAACTCAAATCTTACCTGTTTAATCTTGCTTACCCACCTTAAATCCTTCCTGCCCTCTCTCTTGCACAGTTTCTCTTTTTTGTTTTGTTGCTGGTATATTTTGTTTGTTTTTGTTTTGTCTTGTTTCTACGTGCCTTTATGTAACTTTTGTACAGTGTCCTTGAGTTTTTGAAAGGCGCTTATAAATAAAATGTATTATTATTATTATTATTATTATTATTATAAATATATACATAAGCTGTTTGACTATCTGGTGGGTCATGCCGTGTCGTTATTCTCCTCTCCCTTTCCGTTTCTCTTTTTCAGTGAAGGAGTGTGCTGCCAGCTCTCCCACCTCATATTTCTGGTTCCGTAAGGCTCTCGATATCTCCGACTCCATCGATCAATCTGGAGAGTTTAATCTTGTGATTACTGGGTGCCTGCTCGCAGCCTGGACAATAGTCTGTCTCGCCATGATCAAGGGCATCAAGTCCTCAGCCAGGGTACACAATGTTAACACGGCAACACGAGCGCACACATAAACACACTCCTTTGTCCGTGTTTGCAGTTGTCACGTGTCAATTGTCACACCTGTGCCCTTGGCCTATCTAGTGTCAATATGGCTAATGTGCGAATGTTCTAATGCAGATGTACACACTCACACTGATTTATCATTGTTAGCAGACAGGTATTACCCAACCCTTAAACCAGTGCCGGTAAATTACTGTAGATATAATGACAGCTTGTGTAACTAAATAAAGATACAGATGTAACAGGATATGTTCAGAGGAAATGAATGATCAAACATGGATCACATGCCCTTTTTTTTTGTTGCACTTCCAGGTGATGTACTTCTCCTCTATTTTCCCGTACGCCGTGTTGTTCTGTTTTCTGATCAGAGGTCTAATGCTGGACGGAGCTGTCGATGGACTCGCCTATATGTTCTTTCCAAAAGTGAGTAAAGATTGAAATCTTCTCTGCGATGTGTATAATATCATTATGCAGTTAAATCCATAAATCAATTGAGTGTCCAAAAAAAAAAAGTCAAATCTTTGGGCTGCATCATGCAAAGAAAACAACTAGAGAGATTAAATGACTGGATATGGATTAAAAACCTTTCTACACATGATTAAAACCTGAACGGATAGTGCTGAACTGTCAGTGTAAAATAATATGAATGTAGATCACTTAAGCATTTGAAGTTGCATGAGAAAAAAACAGCTGTATGTCCATAAGAAGACCACTTGTTAGCGAGAATAATCCGAAAGAAATGGCTGGTTAGGGAGCATAAAGACCATAAATGACTTTGGGCCAATGGAAAAAAGAAGATGAGTTCAGATTAGTCCAATTTAAAAGCCTGAAGTGATGCACCCATCATGCATAGCGACTGTGGTACAAGCCTCGGGAGGCCGTGTTATGATCTGGGGTTGCTTCAGTTGCTCAGGTCTAGACTCAGCGACGTTACTGTATGTGGCAATAAAATAAAGTCTGTGTCTGTGGAGTTTTTCATTCCTGAAGGCACAGGTGCGTTCCAGTTCTTTTCTGAAATTGTGAAAAAGTCATTCTGGGAGCATGAGGGATTATTTTTATTATTTGGCAACCACATTGGGAGCCGTAATCAAAGACATTAAAGATTGCTAAAGATTGAAAGAAATCTTATAGAGTGAGAGACTTCTGTCTGGCCATACAGTGTACTGTATTTGCACATAGACAAATGATTGTTTTATGATCATTATACCTGTGTAAAACATTATAGTTGAGCTGGAATTATGTAATAAATTATACATTTCTACGCCATTGTGAAAGTAAAGACTTTCTCATCTCTGGCTATGACGTATACAGCATATCAGATACAATCAGCAATTTACACGTTTATAGAAAGCTAATATTACCGTCTCCTGGCTTGGAATTCATGTGTCTGGGGTACTTTTCCATTCAGGTGATCCAGCTTATTTTAGGATAATTATATTTATATTCAGTCTGGGCCTAAATGAGTACCTTAAATGGTGCAATTGAGAATTTTCTTTTCCGTGGGTTTGCAAATAATAAAAATAAATTGACTTCTTTATTTCTATGTGATGCCGGAGGGCCATGTTCATGCAAAAATTACACGGTAGGTGTACTGTATATGAAAATGGAATTATGAGAGTAAACCTTAAACCTCGTAATCAATACAAATGCGTTGTAATGTCATGAGACGGGCCGATCCGATTGATCCTTGTGTCCTGTTTGAACTGATTCTCTGTGTTTGACTCAGTTAGAGATCTGGGCTGAGGTGCAGGTTTGGCGTCAGGCTGCCACTCAGGTTTTCTTCGCTCTCGGTTTGGGCTACGGGTCTGTGATTGCTTACTCCTCCTACAACCCAATCAACAACAACTGCCACCGGGACTCCCTGATGGTTTCTGCCATCAACTTCATGACCTCAGTCCTGGCCTCGCTCGTCGTCTTCACGGTCCTCGGCTTCCGAGCCAAGAACATCGCCCTGGAGTGTGTTGTGGAGTAAGTGTGTGCGCAGAGTGTCTTTATTTTGATTTTTTATCAGAATGAATAAGTCTTAGACAGGCTCATCAGTCATTCAGAGTGACCTTGGCATTCTAGAGCGTGTCCATCATAGTAATAGATCATTTGGGTCTGAAATGTATACTATGTATGGTTATACTGCTCTTACCATACTGCACCAAAAACATGTTGTTTTTTTGTTTTGTTTTGTTTTTTTATCATGTAGGAATGTGAGTAAAATGTCAGAGATGTCCGCTTCGGGCGCAGCTCAACCCTGGTGGCCGTGGTTCAATATGTCCGACCCCAGATCCATAGAAGTGAAGGATTACCAAGAGTGGTACAGACATTATGGGAGCTTGCTAGGATCAAATATCACCGATTGTGACCTGGAGAGAGAAATGAACAAGGTTTGTGTATGCAGGAGTAAAATTTCCATGATCTCAGTCAGTGCCGGAGATGATATAGCACAGTATATCCGCATATAAGAGACGAGTCTCATTCGCATCAGTCACTACACTGATCTTTGTCTTCTTGCTCAGGGAGTGGAAGGAACCGGTTTGGCGTTTATCGCCTTCACCGAGGCCATGGCGCTGTTCCCAGCCAGTCCGTTCTGGTCTGCGCTATTCTTCCTCATGCTCCTGAACCTGGGTCTGTCCACCATGTTCGGTACCATGCAGGGCATCCTCACGCCACTCATGGACAACTTTAAACTGCTGGGACGCCACAAGACACTGCTCACCGGTACACACTCTCCCATATGCACTGATTATGACAGGCAGGTTGGTTAATATCTGCATGTACGTGATATTAATTGACCTTTCTGGATTTTAGTGATAAGCTGTTTCCTGGGATTCCTGATCGGTCTGCTTTTCACTCAGCGCAGCGGGAACTACTTTGTGACCATGTTCGACGATTATTCGGCCACTTTGCCACTGATGATCGTCGTCATCTTCGAGACCGTCAGTGTGGCATGGATCTACGGTGCTGATCGGTAAAACTGGTGCTAAACGTCATGCTTAAATTGCATTTCGGCCTATTTTATATTTAAATAAATGAGTAGCATATTCCTGATTACAACAGACACCAAAGATGATCCAAAGAGTAAAGGTTCAAAGTTCATAACTATTTCAAACAAATTTTATGTCTGAAGGTGAATGGGGTCCAATCCAGTACTAATTAGGTACCTAATTAAGTGGCCAGTGAGTGTATTTTATGTTGTTGTCCTGTCAGGTTTCTGGATGATGTCGAGGTGATGCTGAAATGGCGCCCTCCAGCCATCTATAAGTACATGTGGAAGTATGTGTGTCTGCTGGCTATGGTGGGTCTGCTAGCTGCCAGCCTGCTGCGCATGTTCTTCAAGTGGCCGACCTACACAGCATGGAACCACACCACGGTAAAACACACAGCAGCTTTATATAATGACTGATGACTCCTGCAGAATCAGGACTAAACCGATAAAAACCACAAACCATTTTTGACTGACCAGCCCCAGTACTGAGGCCCTAAAGGGACATGGGTGAAAAATAATAAACATTGGAGGAAAAAAGAAATCCACCTTGAAAAAAAATGTGAGGCAAGAAACAGGATATGGGTGAAAACAAAATTTAAGCTAGGGAAAAAAGCTAGCTTTTTTGTTCGCACACATTTTGCGAGATCTCGGAAAAGGTCGCAAAACTTGACTCTTCAGCGTTGCCAATTTAGTCCAGCAGGTGGCAGCAATGCTCATAAAAGCTTGATCCTTATCCGTGCAATACCGATCCAGTCCAGTTAGGGTCAGTATTCCGCCTAAAAGCTGATAATACTCGGATTAGAGTTACATGTGTGTGGTTAAACAGGCATGGAGAGAATTACTGAGTAGAATTTTGAGTAGCTGAGTTTTACTTTTACCTTGGCCTAAAATATAAAGACATTCAGTTTGTACTCGGAGCTTTCCCTTTCTGTATTTTTGTGCCGGAAATATGAGTCACATGCAGTGGCGGCCGGTCAATACAGGGTTTTGCGACGCACCCCTTAAAGTAAGGCAGAGAAGAATGCTACTTTAACATGTAATTATTAATTTTAATAATGAAAAAGTCATTTAGTCACAATATTCCGCTGTATTTCTTAATATAATTTATTTGTAATTAAAAAAATCTAAACTGTATTACATTCATTGGTGTTCGTGTACGCGGGGAAAAGCATGTGGCTGAGCTCTGATTGGATCTTTTCAAATCATCCTTCGGGCGCAGCACTGTGCCCCTCCCACTTTTGTTCTTAGCGAATCAATATTGTTTTAAAATATTTGGGCTCATGTGATTGGACCATTCTCAACGAGTCTTTTCCACCGCGGAACTGCTGACTGTGATGCGATGTGAGTCAGGACTTTATTTTATACTAGTAGTAATAATCACCGCATAATCACCTAATAAATCGCAATTTACAGGCGAGTATTAAAAGTTTAATTTAAATTTTGTTTGCCTCCCCCCCCCCAAATCCTTTTTCACCAGCCACCACTGGTCACATGGTCTCGATTTCTTTTCCTCCTATGTCCCTTTTTTTTTTTCTTCTCCATTTCTTTCCCCCTCATCCATGACCCTTTAGGAGCTCCGTACCCCAGAGTATTATGTGTAGTTTATTAACTTTCTTAGGTTATAACCTTAACCCTGGTCAAGCTTATATTTGGACAATTTGTTCGCGTAAAATTTAATTGCGGTACACACAGAGTATATTTAAATCATTTAATTCCGATTGCTTAATCCACTTTAAGAGGCCTAAGATGCCTTTCAGTCACATGGATAAGCCATCCAAAAAGAGGGAGGGTCAGCCAGAGGACACATGTCTTACATTATTTTTGGCCTTCATTACTGAGCTGTTTTTCTGCATGCACACCAATCAGAGTTTCACTCGATCAAGATCTCGCACGTGCACAATCACATGCCCTGTGTTCGTCAGGATTGCCAGGGAAAAAAAAACAGCTAATGCGGACAGGGTTATATTTCCGGTTCGATCACGAAAGTAGCTAACATGTATTGTACAAAAAATAGACACTGCAGTGTGAAATGCGGTATGGGAGCATGATGATAGAAAATGTCTGTCCTGTAAAGCTGTCCTGATGGTGAATAATCCTAATTTCGGAAAGTCATCAACAAAAAAGAGTTCACAGTCCAATACAGTGGAAAAGAGCTCTGAGACAAAATGGTGTCCAAGATTCCCCTCGCGATTTAAAGCCACAGAGACAACACTGTTACATCTTACTGTGAGATTAATTTCCTTTGGCGCGATTACGTTTTTGGGCAACTTGCTGGCAGTGTGGGGAAAGGGAAGATATTTAGTCAATTTGATTGTATGCTTTACATTGTATATTCGTATCTAGTATAAGACTCACTTTTTCGGACTTAAGAACAAATCGGACTTACGAACATGCTTGTTTGTAAGTTGGGGACTACCTTCGTTTTAACAAATGAAATGACAAAAAAACGTTCCAAAGCTAAGCTGTTAAAAATACTACTATTGTCTCTCTCCAAACTTAACAGTGCAAAAAAATGCGAATCACACAAAAATGCAGGTGCACCTTCTTGTAGTAAGTGAATAGGTATGTGAGCTACGGAGTATTATTATGCTAAACAAACATTTTTGGTTTACAGTATTTGATGTTTAATGGGTGCACCTCCTGGGGAGGTCGATTCCCACCACAAGGTCTGTACATGGAGTTTGCATGTTCTTCCAGTGCTTGGTGGGTTTCCTCCAGGTACTCCGGGTTTTTTCCAACAGTCCAAAGACAAGCAGATTAGATTAATTGATGTTCCCAAATCGTATTTCTTTAAAATTTATAATTAATAATCGATTAAAAAGAATTAATTAATTACCCAAATAATTGGGTTGTTCAAGTCAAACTGGGACTTGTGATGAAATTACTCTTGAAAGAAAGCATGAAAATAATTGACGTCTACAAAAGACACTCAAACTTGATTGGTGTAAATGTTATAAAGGAGACCGTAATGATGACCGTGAATGATGATCCTGGTTGATAACTTGTCACCATCTTGTGGAATAACTGTGTTATGTCATTCTGTGCAATCAAAAGTCCCATCTTTGACTTGAACATCCCTCGTGTTATAACTTCATGTTTGACCTGAATTTTAAGATTTTAAGTGATCCAGTGATTCACGCTTTCTCTCTCTCAAAGGGGTCAGAGAGCAGCCTGGGATACCCAGGATGGGCTTTAGTGATGCTAGCACTGCTCATCATAGCCGCCTGTCTTCCAGTGCCTGCTGGCTACATACATTCCCTCCTCACTCAGAAGTGTGGCCCATCGCGGGCAGAAGGAGAGGCTGAGCATCATAGAGAACGATACTCCAAATGTAGTACCACTGAGCCAGAACTCAACAGCCATCTCACCACTCTGGATGAGGACAGCAGCCGAACCATCTTCCTGTCCGTGGCTGCAGATCACTACAGGCTTCTCTCACAGCAGGAGGATGGGGAAGAGGAGGAGGATGACACAGAACTGTAATCAATTCTGACAAGGAAGAACGTGTATAGTGTTTGGGCAAGATGACTGAATGAGATGCTGGAGTGTCTAGGAGACGGTTGCCAAGGCGACTGCGCTCACAGTGCGATTTTAAAGTTAGCAAGTGATAAACTGGAGAGAAGTGAGAAATGGAACAGAATCTCAAACCGTTGAAAAGAATCAACACAATGACTTTTTCAGGAGTTAGAAACCAAACTGGACTTGGATGAAGTGATGGCATGCATTAAACGGTGTCAAAAAACACTGACATGAACACAGAACCGAACAGCTTTAACATTTAAACCAGCTCTGATCCTACGAGGCACAGATTCTGAAAATGTGCTGTTATCTAGTACAGAATTTGTAGGCCAAGTCAACACCTTGAACTGTTTGTAGTGTTGTATCATCCTGCTTTCAAAAAAAAAAAAAAAAAGAGCACTGCCATCAGGGAATCCTGTTACCATGAAGAGATGTGCTTGGTGAGATGCACTGTGTTTAGGTAGATGATGCATGTCACAAGTAACATCCATACTGTATGAGTGCCAAGAGCAAAAACAAGTTCATCGGACAAGTGCCAAAGCTTGAAGTTCCTTGAATGGCCACTAGGAGTTGGCTTAAAGAGTGAGTCAATCCCCATAGTAATGCCACCATGTAAAAATGCCCAGCTGTACACCTGAAATAAACAGGTTTGCATCCTGGGGAGATAATGGTTCTGATCTCAATAGCTAGACCTCCCATACATGACAACTGTTCAGGAGTAATTTCTTTATACAACTCAGCAGGCAAAATTCTATTAAGCCATATAATTTTACATAATTGAGGGCATGGCTGACAGGGTTTGTCAAACTATATATACTATAAATACTGTCCATGGCCAAGACCATCTTCATCAGAATTGGTCCATAGTGCAGTTCTGATGCTCACATTTACAGTATTTGGCCGACGCCCTTATCCAGATCGACTTAGCGGTTTTATTTCATTTTACACCTGGGTAGTTGAGGCTTGAGGACCTTGTTCAAGAACCCAACAGAGGCAGCGTGATGGTGCTGGGGTTTGAACCTGGGACCTTCCAATCAGTAGTCCAACTCCTTACCCACCGATCTACCCCTACCCACACGTCCCCACTGTACGAGCTTTCAGCAGTGGACAGCAAGCACAGCGATACCTTTCTTTCATAAAAAAATCGCCACAGTTTGAGCAACTTTGGCTCTTTTGTGGTATTTAACCAGACTGTTTAAACTTCACACTTTTGTTCTTTTCCAAGTCACATCAACCACGAGACCTGACTACTCGCTGCCTAATATATCCCACCCCTTACCAGGCGCCGCTGTAACAAGATCATCAAGGTTATTCACTTCGCCTGTCAGTGGTTTTACTGTTACAGCTGATCGGTGTATAGCAGGGCTAGATTCGTTCTGCCATTAACACATCACCCATGATCATTCAAAAAGAAAACAAGCTCCGGGCTCAAGGAGGAAGTGTATTTGAATTATGGATACAGACATATTCTCTTGTTTCTTGTTTGTAGAAAAACTCATTTCAGTGAACCAAATTAATATCTCAGACTATGCAGGTCAGTTACTCCCACATGAGGCTTGTCTATGAATTAGGTTAATGGAAATGGAATAAGTATGTTTGTGTTTATCACCAGGTTTGCTGTAAATAGATGTAATCGTACATAGATTTATGCTTTAAGTACCTTGTTTTTCTTTTTCGTTTATAATGATGTTGCCAAGTGCCTCTGTTATTATTTTTAAAATAATATTTAAAAAGAATAGTTTTGTTGGAACCCCAAAGCCCAGGACCTGGTAAACTACTTTTAGAACCGTTAGTCCTGCTTCTGACCACAAGATGGTGCTAGTGTCTAGCATACATGGTTCTGAAAAAAAAATCAGGATTTGGGGAGCTTTATTTTTCTAATAAGCTATTCATTTTTATCTCATATATATGTTAAAATATCAAGGTAACTTCTGCTGTTTGGATGTCCCCACCATTTTTGGACATTTTTTAGAGGGGATGTAGGAGGTTCTGATATTTATTTGAGCCCTATTCCCATTTCTACATATTTTACTTCCAGACTATTATCTTTTAATATAGTCTTGCGGAATAGTTCTCTATGCTTCCTAAAGGATTTTTTCAGTCCAGTCCCTTTACCTGACCAGTTAACTATGAATCATGCAAGCATTAAAAAAATCTAACTTAAGACATGCACCAGTGAGACACAGGTGCATGGTGATCAGGTCGGTGTTTAGTATACACGTGATGCTGAACGCCGAGTGGTCGCAACAGACGAGATTGTTACATAAACAACCATTTTACACACTGTGAACAATTGTTTCCATTTCTTTAATTGAATCAACATAATGGATTTAATATGAAGAAATGAGGTGGCTCAAGACTTTTACACAGTACTGTATATCTTATGTGTAATGGTGCTAGTTCCAGAAAGTGGCATTTGTTATAAAAACCGGCATCTATGAACAGGAATTACTGGTGCAAACCCTCACCACTGTGTGCACTTGTGTCCTGGTGGTGTTATACAGGTACTGAAATTCATACTGTATCAGTACATGTGATTAGTACTGGGTAGTACTGTTATGATGTTTTGGTTTTCTCCCACTTAAGGTACTTGGTCAAGGCTTTCTATGTCAATGATATACTACATACATATGAACTGCATGACAAAATCTTTCTATGACAATTTTATCATATTAGAGTTTGACTGACAGAGTGAAGATTATTCTATTTTGCCAAAAAAAAAAGTGAATCCAAGGATGAATCTCAGGAAAGCACTGTTGCAATAATGGTTACCGCTGTTTCTACAAATCCTAAGAAAACTATCCAATCCTATTACATAATCCGAGTTATTTATGGTAACTACTAAGCACAGGATTGAAACCTGAGCCCAGAAGAACTCGTGAGCACTCACAACCTGAAACAGCAAGAGGGACGCGCTCTCACTAGCAGTGTTCGGCTCTAATGTGTAGGTGACTGAACATCTGCAAATGACTATCAAGCTGTAATAAATAATAACTTTAAAATGTAAAAAAAATAATAATAAAATCAGGGATGCATTTTATTATAGAGAAAATTCTAAGCACTTCCATGCAATAAAATAGGGGTAAATAATTGGTGTGTCATGTGAGACCCATGAAGCTGTCTCAAAAGTGAAAGATTTATTTGTAAATCTTTTTTTTTTCATTCTTTTTTTGGTCTCTTGTTGTAAGTCACTAATGGATCTTTATCTTTTATAGAACTAATAAAATGTATATAGACGTTACGTGTAACGTCAGCTGTCTCCTTTTATTCTGCACTTTTTACTATAACGTGGTTCAGCGATGTTGTAATGTGAACTTCCTGGAAATCTGTTCAAACTAAATGGGCCATGCCCAAAAAATGTAAAATATAATTATTTTTTTTTTAATTATTGAACAAACAATAATTTGGTGCTTGGACTTAAATTAATGCAAATGCATTTTCCATAGGCAGGAATGTTTGAATTCCATCCTACATTTTCATCACTTGTAGCACTTCTTCTAGTATTCAAACTGTATTCATGCACTATTCAGTCTTAACATGAACATTATCAATTACATGCCTGTAAACTGGTGACAGGATATCCAGCGTATCCGAGGCTCACCCATACCTCTAAAATCCAAGATGCCAGGCAAGAGCCCAAGGCCACCACAGATCCCTATCCGATTGAGCACCCATGGAATTGGCCAGACAAGTTAAGTCCGAAAACATACGTTGTTGCTCAGTCTGGACACTAGAGGGCAGTGTAATGCTGTCGGAAATATGTAAAAGAACTTGCGCCTCCAAAGATATCCTAAATCTTTGCGAGGAAATCCCGGCGTTTTTGACGGGATTGTTCGTGTCTTTAAAAAAAATCCACAGGGGCACCGATTGAGCACCCATGGAATTGGCTGGACAAATAAGTCCAGTCAATAAACACCCCACAACCCAACCCACAGCACCTGAAGGATTCGCTGCTCATTTCCATGGCCCGTATTCACAAAGCTTCTTAGAATTCTCTCAGAGAGCTCGAGCTGGGAGTCTATAGACTAAAAGTGATTTCTATGCGAGAATGTCTTTAAAAATCCACAAATCCACAGGGGCAGGTACCTGCATGACTATAATGTTATTTAAAGCAATAAGAGTTGGTTTATGTGGAACAAATAGCATACGCTTACAGAGCAGTCAAGTGATTCCTGTTTAAACTTTTCACTGTTTATTTAAAAATTTAACATTTCCACATGTTCATTTCCACATGTGGTTTCGTTTTTATTAGATAACAGGTAGAGGTTACTGTCCATGATAAAAGAGTGTGATATCCATCTATTTATCTATCTGTCTATATCTATCTATCTGTTTTATCTATATCTATCTATCTATCTATCTATCTATCTATCTATCTATCTATCTATCTATCTATCTATCTATCTATCTATCTATCTATCTATCTATCTAATAACC
>QMIH01000247.1:274613-335407 GCA_003987875.1 Clarias batrachus | reverse complement strand
TGTGTGTGTGTGTGTGTGTGTGTGTGTGTGTGTGTGTGTGTGTGTCTCAGGATGGGAGAAATTCTCCCTAGGTGACACAGTCCCACAGAGACACAATCTGTTCACTGGAGGCAGGGGTGGGGGTTTAAAATACATAAAGTTCTAGGTGCAGAAAGCGAGCGAGTGAGACAGACTTGACGGATTTGTGGATTTACACTGGTTTAATCTGTCACCTTTTTAAATATCATCACGAATGACCACAATGTTCCAATTTCAGGTGAAAGCAAGAAGTCATCCGTAGAGTACAATAGAGTATAATAATAAAAAATAAATGGATGGATGCATGGATGGATGGATGGATTGATGGATGGATTGATGGATGGATGGGTGGATGGATGGGTGGATGGATGGATTGGTCAGAGAAAGTGAGAGAATACGCTGAGATTATATAATTTCAGTGCTTAGTTCTCATCCTCTTACCGGGATTTGGAAAAATCAGTTGAGGAAAATTACAATGTGTGTGTGTGTGTGTGTGTGTGTAAAATACTTCTACCTAATGCTTTCCATCGTCTTAACATTAGACCTGTACATTTAAAGCCTCGCAGAAATGCTTTGTTATCCAGACGATGCCAGACACAAACGTCGATGCTTATCCATAAATAAATCATCCCCCATTATAAATGCATGATTGTCTCCTTTAAGTGCTTATCATTTATAAATAACTGATGACTTTAAAATGTCTACAGGTGCTTCTCCAGAATTGATCACCTTCACTGTAAAAGTGGGCGGGGCCAGTCCTGCATAACATGAGGGAACTCACTGGTTTATCCATTTCATTCGGATTTTCCAAGGGAATGAATGTAGGTTAACATTTACAGTACTGTATGTACAGTCACACAGATGCACAGGTTTAAATACTGTACAACCCCCCCACACACGTACTGTACTGTATATACACACAATATGTTGAGCGCTAATTGGAGCTAGCGGCTACTCCTTTTAGCAAAGCATATCAATTTGTCATTAGTCTTCATTACACATTCTTCCATTCATTCGCTGATTGATAGAAGGAAATAAGGAAAGTAGTCTCGTTTTTTTTCTCTCTCTCTCTCTCTGATCCTGACACCCATTTCCGGAAGTGAGGCATTTCAGTAATCCTAATCTGAGGGTGGAGTTACGGATAATCCGGATGGAGGAAACAAGCTGAAGTGGTGGGCGAGACAGGTTTTAAGCCTTACTGTATCTCCCGCACTTAAACAGATGATCAACAAGGATGTGCTTTCTTGCCCTTACAACTGTTAGAACTAACAGAAGAATATATGCAAGTATGTGCAACTGGAGGAGACACATGGCTCCATGTGTGGTATTGTAATTATGAGAACTCAAAGAAAGAAAGAGAGAGAGAGAGAGAGAGAGAGAGAAGCAAATAGACTGTGAATAAGAATAGTGGATAAATTATCTGTACATGAGTCTACGGTCTAAGCATGGTATTGGTGCTGATAAGCGTTGCACCTAGGTGAAGAAGTGAATTTCCAGATTTTCCAGTGAATTTCCAAAACACCATTTTTCTCATACTTAATGCTCCTTGTCTCCGTATACATTTCTATTTTTATCAGATAAAGAGAAACACATTTGATAAATTTAATTTCAAAATTTTACCTTTTTTGAATACAAATCTTTCAACAAACGTAACTGTCACTCAGATGAAACTTGGCCTATTTAGATTTCACATGAAAAGACATAAACCTGAAAAATGTAATTATCCTAAAATGCGAAATTGTTAAGATGTTGCAACATGAATTTGACATGGTTACGGACACTACACATTTTTTGCTTTTTAAGCTTTTACCAAAAAAACATCTTTTTAATTTGAGCAATAATTTTTATAGGTCATATGCTTTGAGAAGCTTACACCAATTTTACTATCAATACTTATAAAGAAATATGAATAAATAGAATTTTTAATTATTATTGTTTGACGTGAGACAGTATAATGCTGAAAAACAGCCATTTTTGGGGGTTACATATAAAAACCAACATGAAGTTTGTAGGGAGGAATGAATGGTCACGTCCATTTTGCATAAACTTAAGAAGTGGCTTTGTTGGCACGCACATTTTCTGTGTTATCTGAAAAATACAATCAGCACCAATATTGCATTTTCATAATCATATAATATCGTTGTTGTGTATATAGCACAATTACCTGTGTGTTGGATGTGTGTGTGTGTGTGTGTGTGTGGGTGGGTGGGTGGGTGTCTGTATCTGTGTGTTGTAGTGCAGGTCGCACTTCCCAGATGGTCTCTCTTCAGGCCTCTGCTTAACGCCCATGTCCTGATATTCACCGAGACGCCCTCTTTATGTTCTCTTCCTCTCTCGCCTGCAGGTGTGTTAACGCCTGTCTGACGTGGTGTGAGGGTTTAAATATGGCACTGAACAATATCACACCATTATTAAAATAGCCAAACACTGGTGTAATGTCTAGCCGAAGAAATGCATATTGATCTGATAAGCATATATTAATCCAGTTAAAGCTCCAGGCTGAAAGTGTAGCATCCTACACTGCCCCAGTGTCCCCACTTCAACCTCCAGGTCCAAACTAGTGCATGAAGAATTATCCAACAATCCTGATAAGGCTGTTGAGAAATTTGGATAAAGTGATATATTGCAGAAAAGGTATTGTACACGTGCATTGGTGTTCCCTGAACTAGAAAGCTAGAGATACAGACTTATTTATAATTTTTAAAAATTCTCCACCGGAGCATTTTCACAAGGATTATAGTGTTCTGGGTAGTTCAGAAAAGCATTCAGATCCTGTTAGAGATCTTGAGTGTGTCACTTTATGTAGAAGAAGATTCAGTAATAAGAATCATGATTTATTGGCTTCCAATCATACAATTGGCTTGAGTGCGATATGCAACAGCTTATATATACTGTAAATATTCACAAACCTCAGATTAATTCTCTTCAATATCTTCTATTAACGATACGAGAGTTGAACCGCTATGTAAAGCGGGAAGGAAAAAAATCCATCTATGGGGAAAATTTGGTCATCTGGTGAAAGCTGTTTAGTTTCAATCCCTTGAGTTCCTTTCGCAGTTTGTTTGTGAAAATTCTCTTACTTTCACTATTAAACATACAGATTTCACTAAGCGTTTAAGTGATCTCCCACCACACTCATTCAGGATGTTCTTTCAGACACATTATGTCCTCGAGGATGATGGTTCACCATCAACGTGCCTCCCTGTCCTATGATTTTTCATAAACTGTAGTGCAGCTGAAACTGGTAAAAGATTAAGCTTTGTAAGCTAAAACTTTAGATTTTTTTTAAAGTGTCTTCTGGATTTTAACAAACTTTAAATTTTTTTTTAAATCGTGTACAAAATCATGCATTTTTTCCTAGTTGAAATTGCGCCTAGTGACCCACAATCAAAGCACAGGTTTGTTCTATTATTATTAAAACACAAACATAAAACTATTATAGAAACTAAATTGCCTATTTAAATGACCACAAATAAAATTTTAGGCTGATTCATTCATTGTGACAAAACTTTGACAGGTGGAATTATAGCAAATCATACTAAGATAACCAAGACAATTTTGACATAAAAAATTGGCAGTTGTGATTTTAACATTCTAATATTTAAAAAAAAAAAAAGTCAAAATACTTTTTGCATATATATTTTTTTAAATAACTCATGATATAATAAGATATAATAAGATATATAAGATTTAATGAGTTAAAAATGTTCATTAACAAAATGTCCAGAGCGACTTACAAAAGTGCTTTGAAGTTTCCGTCATTGAATAGATCCTTACACTGGATCCTTACACTTGATCCTTACACAAGCATGTACAAATCTGTTTCATAATTAAATATTACTGTTCAAAGTCACTTTTAAGCTGTATGAAGCCCAGTGATGTACAATAAAAGATTTTTGAAAATGCAAGAAAATAGGTTTCCTGATAAATCCTCATTGGGTCATATTCTGCACTGAAAAACCAAGTTTGCACTCTTTTTTTTAGACCCTCCAGTTAAGTACTGTATCTGCCTCATTTTGGTCATTGGCCCAGCATTAACATCTGTTCACTGGAAAAACATTTTTAAATATACAGTATACGATATCCGTGTCTCAGAGTTAAACGTTCACTGTGTCAGGATCCTTAGATCGATAACGATCTTCCATCTGCTCTCTCATTCTTCCTCCAGGATCATCGAAAAGCGTCAGGAAAATGGCGAGACCATCGAGCTGTCAGCGGAGGGAAGGCCGGAGTTGGTGGAGGAGAAGGAGCTGCCCGTCGTGGACTGCACATGCTTCGGGCTGCCACGCCGCTACATCATCGCCATTCTCTCCGGTCTGGGTTTTTGCATCTCCTTCGGCATCCGCTGCAATCTCGGTGTAGCCATCGTCAGCATGGTCAATGATCACACCGTGTATTATGGAAAGAAACCTGTCATAATGGTAAGAGTCCTTCATGGGAATCAGATTCTAAACCAGCATCAATGGTTACATCAGCATCCTTAACAATGGAGTCTGGTTTCACTGAATACTTATTAAGCTTGAGGGTGAAATCAACAACACGTGTTGTGGACAGACTTAGTGTGGGCAGACAGCAAGAATTCTGTTTCTTCAAAATTCTGAGGATTGGAAGTAATATCATGGTGAAATTCTTGAATGTTTACTGAATACACATGCAAACGACACATTAGATTAGAATAAATTAGATTAAACTTTATTGTGCAATACACGTACAAAGCTAATGAAATGCTATGATATTTATTAATATTATAATAGCATATTAGCATCCTTGCATACATATTTACCTGCTACTTAAATGCATAAATTCATACATCCTACTACTGTATACTCATGTGCTTACACGCTCTAATACATGCATACTGTACATGGATACCATGGATACCTAGACCTACCAAACTTGTAACAGACTTACATGCTGTACTTAAATGAATGCATGCCACTACTGTATTTTAATACCACGAAAAAATTCTTAAATACTGAAATATTTACATACTTACATGCTCACATAGTTAAATATTTAACATACTAGTATACATGTATATTTACTCTCTAGCAAACTACTCATAACCCATTTATGAGCCACATGCACTCAGACGTGAAGCGCTGCATTATGCTTGTATGCACGGCTGCTTCAGTGAGTGTAACTTGTGAGAGAATGTTTCCAGTCCTGTGGTGCATGGTGAGTGGGAACGCAGCCACGGACAGCACATGGCACTACTGAGGCTCGAGCTGAACCACAGAGCACACTTCTGTTTTCTGCAGTGTTGAGCAGTCAGGACTGGCAGCACCTCAAGCACTGGTTACAAGTGATAAACTACACGTACTGCTGCAGTGGTTTTTTTTAAAGGAGATGAGTCAATAAGCAACGTTTGTGCTGTTGGTTTTGGTTCCCCGGTGTAGCCGTTCTGCCATGGGGAACAAGTGGAGATGTTGTCCGAGACCGCCTACACATAACTACACAGGGCGCTCATTAAATTGTTCCCAAAAGCTACTATTTTACATTTTCTCTCATTATAATAAAAGTTGCATAATATTGACATGGTTTAATTACGCTCACTCAACCCATGCATGAAGTCGAAGAATTCTGCGTGCACAGTTTTCGAAGCTTTTACTACATTGAACACTAACATTATCTATCATTATCTACTAGCAGGACTAACGATGCATCAAAATTTGACAAGGTGTGATTCATATTGTGGGAATCGGCAAACATAGTGCAGGTCTCTGTAGGACCTATCCATCTACCCATCAGACCATTTCCTGTACCTCATATCTGAAGATCCCATCTCAGGGAACCCGGCCCACGAGGTGGTAGGCACTCTGGATTGGGTTAGGGTATAAGCACATGCTTGCACAGACCCCAATCATACATTGTTGGAAATTTGGAAACACAAATTTTATTTTAAAAAACTTTGAGGAAATCCACCAATGCAGATTGCACAGATTGGAGGTGAAATTTGAACCCCTTACCATGGAGATGCAAGGCAACAGTGGTAACCACTATATCACCATGCAGCCATCTGCGTGACCCATATGGACATCTAACTCTTGATCATAATGGCTGATGCACATTAAAGGTTATATGGTTGCAGGACCACATGATAACATTAAAATGACCTCTTCATTAGTTTTCAAATGATCCCAGCCACATAATCCTGCGATCTACAGTGGCTGAGAATGAGAGTTCTGGAGTCTGGACATTTTAGCCTACTTTGGAGCTTTATTTCAGGTTACCTGCTAAAGAGATCATTTTGTTTCAGTTTATTATTTTCCCTCGGTCAGATAAAACTGTTGTTTATCTCATTCACTCACTCATCATCTATACCGCTTAATCCTGTATTCAGGGTCATGGGGGGCCTGGAGCCTATCCCCGGAGACTTTGGGCACAAGGCGGGGTACACCCTGGACAGGGTGCCAATCCATTGAAGAAAACTTTGTTTATTCTTATAAAAATTAAAAGGGAGATTAAATTAGAATCTAAATTAGATTTAAGTCCTAAGCCACCCCTGATATCTTCATATTAAATTTAATTAAAGAAATGCTCACAAATGTTTTACTGTGACTGGCTGAAAAGTTACAGTTAAAAAACTGGTAGTTTATATAACATCCTCAGCAGTGACCTCTTTTCCCCTCTCATCTGTTCCAACCAATCAGCATTCAGCATCACTACTATACTAATCACCAGCCTGATCATCAGTCATCGTCTGCATCTGTTTCTCACTGGTTTGTGCCTTAAAATAGATGGTTTTTATGCCTGAATGATTCATAGGCCACTGTGTGGCTTAACAAACAAACAAAAAAAAAATAGTTTGGAGAGTATGGTTTCATCTCTATATGTATCTAGTACAGTGAAGTCGTATGTATCTCAGGTTTGATTCCCACATCAGGTCTGCTTGCATGTTCTCATCCGTGCTTGGTGGGTTTCCTTCTGGTACTCTGGTTTCCTCCCACAGTCCAAAGACATGCAGATTAGGCTAATTGGCTAATTAAGTGTTGACCAAAGGTCCTACCATAGTTGTTTAAAATAGGAACAAATACAACGGTCACCCTAGTTGGACTACAGACTTTTCTTATGGGTGGATAGATGGATTAATTGCATCTACAAGTACTGCTTTTGCTACATGGATTTCTGGAAATATTGCTTCTGGATGAGCCTTTGTGTCAAAACTCTGACTTTGAAACATCTTTTGGAAGGTCGTTTTAGTGTGTAAGAGCTTACAGTGCAGTTCTAAAATATGACACTCAACGGCGTGATTAGATTTCAAAGCAACACTACACCATATGAGCTGGGAGAACTTTTGCAACCATATGCATTTCAATGGATTGCAGTAGAGTCTCAATAAGAATTTAGCATGAAATAATATGTCACGATGTGTCAACGTTAAGGTGCATTTCAACGACAACGTTATGCCCTGAGATTGCTCATGTAATAAAAAAACAATATCTGAAAAATTAAACCTCATACTATATGTGTGAAAAATGTACATACAGAATGGGATATGCACAGTATATAAATATATAAATATANTATATATATATATATACACAAAATGTTCTAAAGTATATTAACTAAAATGAATTAAGTGAATACGTTGTAATGTAATCATTTTGCTATAAGAATAATATTTAAATTAATTATCACAATATATAATAGTCACTCACTCACTCATCGTCTATACCGCTTAATCCTGTATTCAGGGTCACATGGGACTGGATCCTATCCCAGGAGACTTAGGGCACAAGGCAGGATACACCCTGGACAGGGTGCCAATCCATCACACACACTCACACACTCATTCAAACACAACAGCCAATTTGGGAATGCCAATTAATCTAACCTACATGTTTTTGGAATGTGGGAGGAAACCAGAATACCCGGAGGAGACCCCTGCCAAGCACGAGGAGAACATGCTCATGCACACTGAACGGGAATCAAACCTGGTTGGGAAACGAACCTGCACCCTGGAGGTGCAAGGCAACAGTGCTAACCACTACACCACCACTACACCAATTTTATAGTATATAATATAATAAAAAATTATTTAGCAATTAAATGTGAAAATAAATGAATCAGTTGGGGAAATCACACACTGATATAAATTAATTCTGAGAGATATAACAATGCCATATAAATACTGTAAATTGTGAATTTAAAAAACATGGTAAAAAATGTATTATTGAAAAAAACATGTTACAAAAATAACGAGAATGTAAATGAATTTAACATGTGAAAATAAATGTACTATTGCAAATAATTTTAATATTCTTTCATGTGGATTTATTGATTGTGGAAAATAAATGAATCTTTAAAAAACATCACATACATATAAATGGATCTTTTAAAATATTCACACATGAAAGTAAACTTTCAAAAAAGTTTCATGAAAATGAAAAGCACATTGTATTACGTACAAGGCAGCATTGAGTCAAGTCAAATGAATTATCACATGTGAAGGTCACATGACTCTTGTGCAAGAGAATAAAAGAAAATTATGATTTTTTTTTTTTATGAAATCCAAAAAAATGTATATACACACATATAAAATAATTTCTTCTGCATGTAATGACTGACACCTTGATGCCTCAGCGAAACATTATTTAACAACACGTCCCTCCATCTATCTGTCCATGTCTCTCTCTCTCTCTGTCTGTTTCTCTCTAGTCTGCTCAGTTCACGTGGGACCCAGAGACAGTAGGAATGATCCATGGTTCATTTTTCTGGGGTTACATCGTTACGCAGATCCCCGGAGGATTCATCTGTCAGAAATTTGCTGCCAACAGGTTATTTTTCCTCCAGTGATGTTTCTTTAACATGCTGCTTAGAAACAGCCGGTGTCCTTTTTCATGTTCGAGCGTTTCAGCGTGTCCATGTGTCCTGAGGTATGCGTGTTTCTTATTTCTGCAGAGTGTTTGGCTTCGCAATCGTGGCCACGTCCACACTGAACATGTTGATTCCGGCTGCAGCGCGGATCCACTATGGATGTGTCATCATGGTCAGGGTTTGCCAGGGTCTTGTGGAGGTATGCCATCTGCGTTTGTTTCTCAGTGCATTACATCCAACTCAGATATCTTGACTTGAACATTATTGCATTCCAAAGATACACACATAAATCATATCTGATCCATTAGTAAAAACAACTTGCATATGTTGGTACAAATTCAGAACTGCTTAAAGTATTTTAAAGATAAATTGAAATTTATAATGTTGTAGTATAAATTATATATACTACACTCGCCAGCCATATCATTAGGTACACCTTGCTAATACTTGGACCCTCTTTTTGCCTCATTCACTCACTCAGCATCTATACCGAAGGGGACACACACATACACACACACTCACACACTCATGCACACACTACAGCCAATTTGGGAACGCCAATTAAACTAACCTGCATGTCTTTGGACTGTGGGAGGAAACCGGAGTACCCGGAGGAGACCCACCAAGCACGGGGAGAACATGCAAACTCCATGCACACAGAGACGGGAATCAAACCCAGACCCTGGAGGTGCAAGGCGACAGTGCTAACCACTACACCACCATGCCAAGGATCGCACCCAGTCCCCCCCCCTCCTTTACTTCATAACTGCATTCATTCTTCATGGCATAGATTCAACAAGGTGCTGGAAACGTTCATTAATAAGAGATTTCAGTCCATATTGACATGATAGCATCCCGTAGTTCCTGCAGATTCATCTCATCCATGATGAGAATCCCCCGTTCTACCACATCCCAAGAATACTCTATTTTTGTAACAAGATCTGGTGACTGTGGAGGCCATTTGAGCACAGTGAACTCATGGTCATGTTTAAAGCTTTGTGAAATGACAGATTGTAATATGGTCAAAAAGTAATGGGCATGGTCAGCAACAATACTCGGGCATTTAAACGATGCTCAATTGGTATCTGATGGTCCAAAACGTTCCAAGAAAATCTCCCCCACACTATTACACCACCACGAGCATGAAATGTTGATCCAAGGCAGGATGGGTCCATGCTTCCACGTTGTTTGTGCCAAATTCTGATTCTACCATCTGAACGTCGCAGAAGAAAAATCAAGACTCATCAGATGTGGCAATGTATTTTTTTAATCTTTTATTGTCCTATTTTGGTGAGTCCATGCAAACTGTAGCCTCAGTTTGCTGTTCTTAGCTGACAGGTGTGGCACCCGGTGTGGTCTTCTGCTGCTGTAGCCAAATGTTATTTATTACCTCGTATAAAAATACTGAACGGTATTGAATCGAATTCCGAACTCTAAACCTGTTTTAACTTTGTTTTTAATTCGTCGGTTGTATTTGTTGTTTTTGCTCCTCCCACAGGGTGTGTCATACCCTGCATGCCACGGGATCTGGGCCAAATGGGCTCCGCCTCTTGAGAGAAGCCGATTGGCCACGACAGCATTCTGTGGTAAGACTGATTTACAGATTAACAGACTTGTGATTTATACTGCATATAAGTTCCTATATATTTCTCATTATGGTTCCATACAATAAAAGTTTTATTTTGTTTTATTTCTCTGAATCAGGGTCATACGCAGGAGCTGTGGTGGCGATGCCCCTGGCTGGTGTGTTGGTGCAGTATACTGGATGGTCATCAGTTTTTTATGTGTATGGTAAGTAACAACCACATACAAACAAACAGATAGATGTTTTTAATCCTGCCACTCTTAGTACCTACAGATCTCTTTAAATACAACACTATACGTAATTATACAACAGTTCATTCTGACCGAGTAATCTGATTGGACGAAAGGCATTCCACGAGTACTGATATAGAACGGAACAGCACTTGGACATTTAACTATATGTATCACTCTGCGTGTTCTAACAATTATTGAGTCCACTAACTGTCAGTTGCAGCATGGGTGAAAGTAAGTCTGTACGGTCCTTAGTAGTGGAAAGAAGGGAGACTAGCTGCCTGCCAAAACCCACATTCAAAACGAATCATGAAAGCAAGAAAACACACCCGATAATGTTATATAAACTTGAAATCATCTTTAGCAATTACGTTAAAGTCGTTCTGAATTTCCTCTGAACCGCCTGTGTTGTTCTGTTCAAGGCTAACGCAAGGTACAAAGCTGACACTCGGCTGACACCCAAATCCCTCTCTAAATCCTGATCAAGGGCACTACTTGGTGTGTGGAACAAAGGATTGTACACCCTAAATAGCACACTAGATTTCTAGTGTTTTAACTCTGTTTGGGATTCAACTCGGAACCAGGACGTTCAGTGGAATAAGTGGAAATATAAAGTAAATCTTGCAAATTTCTCAGAACTGTCCACCTCCATGGCACCTCCGTTCTGATATTTAGAATAACAGTCCTCTCTTTCAGCACGGTGGTGTAGTGGTTAACACTGTCGCCTTGCACCTCCGGGGTCCGGATGGGTCCTGATTTCTGTCTCTGGGTGCATGGTGTTTGCATGTAGTCCCTGTGCTTGGTGGGTTTCCTCAAGGGAATTCCGGTTCCCTCCCACAGTCCAAAGACATGTAGGTTAGGTTAATTGGCGTTTCCAAATTGGCCGTAGAGTGTGTCTATGTGCCCTGCGATGGATTGTCCAGGGTGTACCCTGCCTTGTGCCCTAAGTCTCCTGGGATAGGCTCCAGGCCCCCCGTGACCCTGAATTAAGCGGTATAGATGATGAGTGAGTGAGTGAGCCCTCCATCTTGCATGATATTTATTAATTGAACTAACATAATACTTATGTTTAGCTAATTAGATTAGTAAATTACTATCATTTGTTTTGGGAATTAAACCTGTTTCCTTTTATTTCCTGCTCCTACTTGTCTCTTCTTTGGTTCTGTTTCCCTCTCAGGAAGCGTCGGGATATTGTGGTATCTCTTCTGGATCTTGGTGTCCTATGAGAGTCCAGCTGCTCATCCAACAATCAGTCCAGAGGAGAGGAAATACATCGAGGATGCCATTGGAGAGAGCGCAGGGCTGGTCAACCCCCTTCAGGTGCGGCTTTCTTTTGCACGGCCAATAAGGCATCCATTTGACTCCGATATGTCTTTATGCCACTGGAGTGTAATGATCCATACTGTGGTCACAATGACTTATACTGACTTACATTGATTTCTCATTCATTTTAAAATACAAGTTGCGCCACAAAATGAGAAACGTAACTTTTGGCCTTAATATATTAAATTGGGTTTAATCGCATGCCTTCAAACACTTCCCACCATATCACCTTCGTATTTATTCACTGTAGGGCGTCAGAATTACTTACTGGTTTGCTAAACACGTAAACACTTTTTTTTCCCCCACTTTAAGCCGTGCATCAAGTCATCTGCTTCCCGACGTCCCTCTTTTATTTGGCTGCATTATATTTGCTTGTACCATGTGGTACGTGTCAGAGAGAGTGATCGAGTTCAGGTTTTTGTGCTTGCTGCAGAAATTCAAAACACCTTGGCGTCATTTCTTCACCTCAATGCCAGTGTACGCCATCATCGTCGCCAACTTTTGCAGAAGCTGGACCTTCTACCTGCTCCTCATCAGCCAGCCTGCATACTTCGAGGAGGTTTTCGGCTTCGAGATCAGCAAGGTGAAACACAAACTTGCATCTACACGCCCACACAGAACAAAATAGCCAAATACAACAAAATACCAAACGTGTAGGCGGTGTTAAGCGTGCATTTGTACCTAACCGCCTCCTCAACATGTGTGAACATTTTCTCAGATTGTAGCTGAAATGGAGAAGTTCTGAGTCATAGGCATGTTTGTTGTTTTCCTTGAAGAGACTTCTTAATCTAGTGCTTTCAAAAGGACAAACACAATTAAGTGAAATATATAGCGAATGTTAAATCGCGATATTCGTCGGTGCCTCTGTCTTTCTCAGGTGGGGTTGGTATCTGCGCTCCCGCACCTGGTCATGACCATCATAGTGCCGCTTGGGGGGCAGCTGGCCGACTACCTGAGGTCACACAACATAATGAGCACCACCAATGTCCGCAAACTCATGAACTGCGGAGGTGAGACAGAGAGAGAGAGAGAGAAAATCAGAGAGACAGTGAGAGAGAGATAAAAATAGATAGTATGTATTTTTATGTATGTTTGAGACACTGTGTGTGTGTGTGTGTGTGTGTGTGTGTGTGTGTGTGTGTGTGTGTGTGTGTGTGTGTGCGTATGAATTTTTAATCTGATTTAGCAGCTGGGATTTGAATCGTTGAGGCATGGTTTCATACAGCAGTGAACAAGTCACTCTCTTACTCTTTTACTATTCAGTATTCAGGCTTTTGTGGTCACTTTTACTTCTATAAATATGAGTATCATACGAGGGGCGTTCAAGTCAAACTGAGATTTTTGATGGTGCATGGAAAGACTGAGCACAGCAACAATATACCAGGCGGTTATACTACTGCATCAGCAAGGTCTCTCCCAATCAATGGTTTCAAAGCAGACTTGGGTTTCAAGATGTGCTGCTCAAGCTATATTGAAGAAGCAGTGTTGAAGTCGACGGTCGGCCAAGGAAACTTAATGCAGCAGATAAATGACACATCCTACTTACTTCCCTTAGATCCCCAGTGCCATCTGCGAAGAATTGACAAAAACCAGTGGGACCCAGGTATATCCATCTATTGTCTGGGGGAAGTTTGGCCAGAAGTGGTGTTCATGGCAAAATTGCAGCATAAAAGCCTCTGACGTGGAAACAAGGCTTAGTGACTCAACCATGCACGAAAACATAAGAACTGGGTTGGAAGAAAACCCAGGTGCTTTGGACTGATGAGTCAGAATCTGCTGTGGCAGGAGGCAGGTTGTTTGCCAAAGTTCTGGAGAGCGGTACAACAATGAGTGTCTGCAGGCAACAGTGAAGCTTGGTGGGGGTTCCTTGCAGGTTTGTGGAGTTGTGAAGTTCTGCAAACGGAGTTGGAGAACTGGTCAAGATTAATGGGTTTCTCAATGCTGGGAAATACAGACAGATACTTATCCGACATGAAATACGAGCAGGGAGGTATCTGACTGGCCTCAAATTTATTCTGCAGCAGGACAACGATCCCAAACACACAGTCAATGTCCTTACGAACAATCTTCACTGTAGAGAAGAACTAGGAGCCCTGGAAGTGATGGTTTGGTCTCCAGAGAGCTAAATCAAGTCTGTCTGGGATTACATGAAGAGACAGCAGGATTTGAGGCAGCCTACATCCACAGAGGATCTGTGCTTAGTTCTTCAAGATGTTTTGGAATAACCCACCTGCTGCCGAGTTGCTTCAAAAACCATGTGTAGGTCTACCTAGAAGAACTGATGGCAATTCTGGTGTCGCAGTCTTTCACGACCTCACCTTAGTAGCAGAGTCTGGCTGTTCCTCACCCAGTTTTAAACCTCCTGTTTAGCAATTGACATTGTCATATTATAGAAGTATATAATTTTGTATGGAATGTGAATGTGTAATGAATCAAAATGGTCAGATAGTCCCTGATGAGCAAGTGGCAAGTGGCAAGGAAAAACTCCCTGAGATGGCAATAGGAAGAAACCTTGAGAGGAACCGGTCTCAACAGGGAACCCATCCTCATCTGGCTGAAACAGAAAGCAGGAATTGATCTGCAGTCATACTGTGAGTTAGGTGGCAGGCAGGTCAGTATAACAGTTGACGTTAATTGATGTTTATATGGAGTCCAGGTAGTTATGGGAGGCTCAGGTGGCTCAGAGAAACAGCTGTCAACATCAGTCGAGGCCAGAACCGTCTTCAGACCCTGATCATTAGCACCATTGAAAACAAATTCAGTGAAATTGGTATAAGTGGTTAATCATACACCTGACTCCGATCGTACAAAATCCCTGACTTTGTGTGCAAGTATAAGGATTGATGCTGTTTTAGTCACACCAAAGATTGTGTGTGTGTGTGTGTGTGTGTGTGTGTGTGTGTGTGTGTGTGTGTGTGTGTGTGTGTGTGTGTGTGTGTGTGTGAGGAAGTATTCACTAATACATTATTGTTTCTATAGTAACAACCCCTTCTTTGGGACCTGTACATCAGACACGCCTCATAAACAGATTTTTAAAACGTGTCATTGTATTTTCCAGTAACAGCGAGCCTTGTCGTGTTTTATTGCGTAGTTCAAACTCATCATCATGTGATATCAGCGACTGCGGTGTGTTTTGCAGGTTTCGGAATGGAGGCCACATTGCTGTTAGTGGTGGGATTCTCTCACACTAAAGGAGTGGCCATATCATTCCTTGTACTAGCTGTTGGCTTTAGCGGATTCGCTATCTCAGGTTAGCAACTGTTATGTAACGCAGAATATATTACACATAGCACACAAGCATAGCAAATACTGTATTATAGGGGCAAGTCATCGAAGAAAAATCTCTCACTCTCTTTTTGTCTCCCTCGCTCCCTCTCTCTCTCTCTCTCTCTCTCTCTCTCTCTCTCTGGCAGGCTTTAACGTGAATCATTTGGATATAGCGCCACGTTATGCCAGCATCCTGATGGGCATATCTAATGGAGTGGGCACCTTATCAGGCATGGTGTGCCCTCTTATAGTGGGAGCCATGACCAAACATAAGGTACATACTAATAATAACATGCTCCACACACACACACACACACATACACATACCTCCTTGCATTTATGTTTCGTTTGCCTGGTTTTGTCAAGCATTTGGAAATATTTTAAGGTTCTTCTAATGTTCAGTATACACAAATCAACCATATCATTACAAGACAAAACATTATGCCCATTATACCCTGCCGATTCCCTTGTGCCACCCTGGCAGCTCTGTACCCTGGGGCATGACTCCACAAGACCTCTGGGAGGTGTCTGGCACCAGGACATTGGCAGCATGCTGTGGGTTACGGGCTGAGGCCTCTGCGGATCGGATATTTGTCCTTCGCATCACAAGGGTGCTTGATCGGATTGGGATTTTAGAGGACTCGGTCACTGGCCTTGGGCTCTTTGCCTGCCTGGCCCCGTGTGCGACGGTGCACTGGGAGTTCTTGTGGCTTTCTATAATAACTAGCATTGATTTTTCTGTGGTTTGTGCTGCATTAGCTTTTCTGTACAGTAGGATCAGGCCAGACGGGCTGGCCTTTAATCCCGTGGGCATGGGTTAGCCTTGGATGCCCATGATCCTGTCACCAGTTTACTGGTATATAATTGATAATCAGTGTTAAAGTCATGGCTCATCGGTGTATATTGAGTGCCTTTCATTGCTTTCACATTGATATAATCAGAGCTCTCTCTCTATATATATATTGTATAATATTTGTCTCACTGTATGTTTTTTTTCATAGACACGTGAAGAGTGGCAGTATGTCTTCCTCATTGCATCATTAGTGCATTATGGGGGAGTCATCTTCTATGGTATGCATCATTCTTTTGTAATCAATGTTAACATATAGTGCATTTTTAATATAGGAATTTGAACAGCATTCAATTTATAAAAAAAAAATAATACAAACCACATATTTCAAAATGGGGGAAAAAAATCTACATAAACATCCCAAAGTAAAATTTGGGATGTGATGGAATATTCTCTTTTGTTAGAGAGCCAATCAAGCCAATCATGGATTTCTGTTAGCTCATGTATATGGAAGAGGACAGATCGCATGTTCCTCTGATGGTGTTACGAATCTGTTACGCTGCCTTGTGTTGCATCATGAACAGGCATTTGTGAAGTTGGTGTAGGCTGGTGGCACCTTTTTCAGAGAAGCGCAGGCTTCATCCTCACCAGTCGGCGGAATAGCTGAGAAGCGAAAATGAAAGATTCAAAAATATATATTTCTTGTTTGTTCAAAACATATTTCTTGTTTGATTTGTTGGTTAAATTAGCTTAGGGTCGCATCACCATACAGTGCTTGAAGTCTTATGTCTCAATTTGAATTAAATTGTATAATAGAGCTTAAAAAATGGTCCGCGACGTGGTTCCATCCTGCAAAGCTGATCTGTCACCTCAAAGCCTTCAGGATGTCATTAAAACCAGAAGAGAAGAAAATAAAATATTAATTACTTGTTTGTTTTTTTAACATTGTCCATAATCCTTTCATCTACTTAATCTGGAAATAAACATCAAATTGTTTAAAGTAATGCAATTGATTTTTTTTTTTTTTTGTGAACATCCTCTAGGTGTGATCTAAGTTATATCATATAAACAGAACCATATACTTGACCGTTATAATTAAATACATTTATTTATTCCTTTCTCAGGGATATTTGCATCGGGAGAGAAGCAGCCATGGGCCGACGCTGAGAACACCAGCGAGGAGAAATGCGGCATCCTGGATGAGGACGAGCTGGCCAATGAGACCGAAGAGCTTTACAGAACAGGCGGACAGTATGGTGCCATCAACCAGCCAAACACCGCCGGCCCAAACGGTAGTGGAGGTGGAGGCGGAGGCGGAGGCGGAGGCGGAGGTGGGGGCGGAGCAGGATGGGTCGCAGACTGGGACAAAACAGAAGAATATGTACAACCAGCAGGGAGAAGTAGTTATCTTTACGGAGGAGAGACTAAGAGGGAGCTCACATAGTGGGGGTGGTGCACATTTCCAGTCCTGGAGAGTTGAAATCTGGCACAATTTCCCTGCTTATAGACACAAAGTGGTGTACAGTTAGGCCCTCAATACCAAGCCCCACAAAGCTTTTGCTTAGATTTACAGGGACACTAAACAGACACCAGTATACCCTTAGTAAAAGGAGATTAACACAGTTCTTAATTCGTAGCTTAACATTAAATCTTGACTAGTTCCCCAAAGAGGCAAATCAAATATCCCAGTTTTGTCTACGCACACGGGTTCCCTTGAATTGCTTGTAGGTGGTTGTTTGAGTGATGTTGAAAATAAGGGGATAGAGGATGAAAGATTTAGATTTAGATTTAGATTTAGAATGCAATTGAATTCCACATACACTTTTTTACAAACTGTGTAGTTTGATTTGCAGGCATGTTTTTTGGCCGTGTGTTAGAGCCATAGAGAGTGTTATTCCTGAATTATCCACCAACACAACACAAATCACAGCCAGGTTGACGGTGTATATATATATAGGCACACCCCAGCAGGCAATATTGAATGTCAAACCTGGTTGTGGCAATGTTCATTTGATTTGATCTGAACAAAAAGGCACATTATTATGAATCCAACATTGGTCCAAACGTTCCTTAATTAAAGCATTTAGTTTTCATCTTCCAACTAAAATACATCCGTGAAACGTTTACTCTGCTAATTGATAATTCTCCTCTTTTGTTCAACAACTAACCCGAGGCCTTATAGACAGGACTTGAAATCTGATCTCGATGGTGAGAGCACTTACTGCTAACCACTAGACAACTGGAATTTTTAGATCATGGAGCAGCCGAAAGGAGGGGGGAAAAAAAACCTGCGTAACTTCTGAGATTTGTTCTGTGAAACCACACATTATGCAGTTTGGATGGCTTGGATTCGCACCATATTGCAGTACAGTATTGTGGATATTTAGCAAAGCTACAGTATGTAGGATACTGCAGTGTACCTGCAGTGGGCCTGCATGAAAAGTCATGAGCAGTATGATTCACTGTTCCACCTTTATGTTTTTTTAACAAACATTTTTTTTCACTTCCAAATCAATACTTCTTTGCCTCGTGTTGCTGCACTAGCGCTATTTTTGGGAGCCATGATGCACAGTAGCTTTTTCGAAAGAAAAATTAAACACAAGAACTTTGTGTACATAGTGGCATAGTGGTTAGCATTGTGGCTTACACCTCCAGTTCGATTCTCACCTGGGGTGTGTGTGCATGCTCTCCCTGTGCTTGATGGGTTTCCTCCCACCGTCCAAAGGCATGCAGATTAGCCTAACTGGCATTCCTAAATTGACCTGTAGAGTGTGTGTGTGTGTGTGTGTGTGTGTGTGTGTGTTTGTGTGTGTGTGTGTGTGTGTGTGTGTGTGCGTGTGTGTGTGTGCGATAGATTGGCGTGTACCCCGCCTCTTGCCCTTTTTCTCCTGGAATAGGCCAACCGCATCCCCCCACCTCCCAACCCAATCCCCCCCCAACAAAAAAAGCGCTGCCTCCATTATGTCAAAACTCACCATGGCAGCTCAAACTTTTAATTTAATTTAGTTTGCAGAATGGGTTGAGATCAGACTATTTACTTTATTTACCACTGTATCCATCCATTCGTTCATCCATCTAGGAACTTCTGTAGTCCAAATTGTAACCGTGGATGCCATTGTTGGTTACCATTGTATTTATTCACATTTTACATCTGGGATGGGACCTACGGTCAACATTCACACACTATGGGCAATTTGGCTCTATGGGCAATTTGGGAACGCCAATTACAGTAGCCTCATCAGCATATCTTTGAACTGTGGGAGAAAACCAAAAAAAAAACTAATCAAGCACTGGAAGAACATGAAAACTCCATGCACACAGACCCCCACCTTTATTTACCATTAGCCAGCTAATTTGTTGCTAATTCTAATAGATATTTTCCAATGGCTAGAACTGGTAGAACAGTACCATAGGCCTGTAAATGTAAAAGTGTGCCATGTATTTTTTTTTCACCCCCGACTTCACACATTGAGTATATTAAAATGGGGAAAATTACGTTATTCTAACTTGCAAATTACCACTTACAAGTCATAATGAATACAGCATAAATTAAATTAAAGTCTCTGTGTTCACTAGGATGGTTGGATTTGGTTGGCTGAAAGGCTAAAGGCTTAGTCTGCCTAAGCGCTAGCTAAATACTACTACCTAAATCTGGACTTACTGTATTATTGGTTAAATCAGGTGTCTTTGAGCAGGAAAATCACTAGGCTGGATATTTGATGGATTTCAGCTCTCCACAGGCTGGACTTGAGAACCCATGAGGCGACGTAGTACAGCAAAGACAGACAGATAGAATTCATCTGAAAGTGAAAGATATAATAAAATACTGATCACAGTGACATCTTTAAGTGAAACAAACTCAAAAAAAAAGTGTAATCTAGCAGATTAAGTTAAGAGGGGGTCCTTTGGATAATTGGGTTCCACTTGGTTCTGTCCGTTTGACGGTTCTGCATAGAACCTCTTAAGGGTTCCAATGGAGACATGTAGGCTTTTAATAATGTTTATTGTATGTGATACTGGAAAGTGTGTCAGACTGAATGAGTGCGTGTGTGTGCGTGTGCGTGTGTGTGTGTGTGTGTCAGTGTGGATATTGACGGTGCAGTGTTCTAACTCCAGTATTTTAGGCTTTCTGCCAAAATCACTGTAATGCACTTAATATGAGGATAAATACCAGATGTGTACCTTTGGTGTAAGTGTGTGTGTGTGTGTGTGTGTCTATGTTTTCCTTGTGTTTGTCCATGGTTCCATGGTCAGAACAGAACTCATCCTCTCTGCCTCATGTCATAAACATATATTTCCCTACTAATCCTTGAATTCTGCAGTACATTCAGTCACATTAGTGGTGTGTATGTGTGTGTGTGTGTGTGTGTGTGTGTGTGTGTGTGCGTGTGTGTGTGTGTGTGTGTGTATGAGAGAGAGAGAGAGAGAGAGAGAGAGAGAGAGATTTTAAGTGCACACTTATAGTTTGCCCTCCAGAATTATTGGCACCCTTCCTATAAAGGAGCACAAATTATATATAAAAAATTTTTTCATTTAAAATCACATTAATTAAAATCTTCACCTCAGAAAATAAATATTTTTTATTTAAATTAAATAAATTATTTTAATAAATTATTTAAAGTGTTTATTTGTGTTGTAATAAAAATATACAATTATTTTAGTCATTTTAGCCATTATTATTAGTAACAATATTATTGTAAAATATATGTGCCAAAATGATTGACACCCACCCAAAAAGAAATATTTGAGATAGACATTGGATAATCTATCTATCAATCTATCTATCTATCTATCTATCTATCTATCTATCTATCTATCTATCTATCTGGTAATTTATTTACACAGTTATTCCATATATAAACTTAAAATATGTATTATTCTTAATTATTAATTTACGTGAAAGGGGGTCAGTAATTGTACTGGGCACTGTGTGTGCGTGTGTGCGTGTGTGCGTGCGTGTGTGCGCGTGTGTGAAACAAGAGATGAAAGTGTGAAAGAGATTAACGCACTGAATTGTAATGTGAAGTAAAGCAATGGGTAGAAATCTGCAACACAACCTAATCTAAATATCTCATGTATGTTATTTAAAGTAACGCACAGATATTCACACACCATGTTGTGAAATCCTGAGTACATGGCACAAGACAATTTCACACCTTTAGAAACACTAAAGGGTTCAGTTTGAAGCGGTTATTTCAGTCGGAGAAGAAGAAAATAATTTTTTTTAAATGAAACGTAGACCTGCTGGCATGATGGAAACGATTCTCCTATAAAATGTGATGTTTCTACTTTTTGTTGGTGGGTTTTTTTCCCCTTTGTTTATCATGGTTTCCCCATAATGCTGTGATTGCGTCTGAATAATGAACAATTTGTTAGACAATCCTTTTTTTCTTTCTTTCTTTCTTTTGGAAAACAAACATAAAAGAACAGAAGTGAATAAAATCTACATGTGAAATTTCCCTATGTACAATAAAACTGATGGATCAATCACATGTATTCTTCATATTTGTGTTTTGGATTACTGTATAATATTTTCTGCTAACTTTAATGAATGTAATCACAGTTCAGTATCAAATTAATAGCATTTTAACATAATAGTGCTGAGAAATGCGTCAATTTTCCATCTGATGGTATTTACACTTCACTTCTCTCTCTCTCTCTCTTTGTCCCACTGAGGGCATCTGCTCGGCTCTAATCTTTGCCTAAAATCACCAAGATAATCCCTCTATCCATCTGTCATGGGGATGGGAGCTAGGAATGTACTCCAGTCACCTGTACTGGCTTGTGTTGTTGCTGACATCTTCTGGTAAAACACTGTACATATCTAGGGCACTCGGTGAAGGCTATAGGGCTTCTTCGATGTTCAGTGACCACAAATGTGTGTAGACCTGCATGAAAGCAGAAAGCATAAACACACACCATTAAAACCTGTTTATTGAATACTACATCCTGTATACATATACAGTACAGATACTAGTGATGCATGCTACTGTGTATTAATGATGAACTGCCTGATCACTCATCCATATCTAGCATGTGTGAAAGTTTATGTAAGGGTACATCAAAGAACCAAGAGGAAACCCACACGGAGCCAGGAAGAACATCCAGCGCTCCACGTAGACCAGAACCTGAGTTCAGGATACAACCAGTGAGTCTGAAGCTGTGAAGTACCTCTCTATGACACATGGTAACTAAAAGGGAGGGTTTTGTCAGGAAAATATTCAGAGATAATTATGTGATGACCCAACTCAAAGTGGCCTGTTACCACCCTGAATTTGATTCTTACTTTGATAAGAACGCAAATGTAATTGAATGTACTTTAATATAATTATACAACAATAGTTCATTAATATTTTTTTAATTATCTCTAGTATTTTAAAGTGATATAATTTGTACATATTATATTGCAGTAACTTGAATTTTATTGACTTTGTCTCCGATGCACAAGTTGTTACCTGGTGGGACATGTAAGTATCTTGTGTCCACTGGTTGCTTATCTTGTGGGAACAAGTAGTTTTTCTTGTCAGAGCAAGTTGTTTACCTTGTGGGAACAAGTTGTTTATCTTGTGGAACAAGTTTTTTTTATCTTGTGGGAACAAGTTATTTATCTTGTGGAAGTAAGTTGTTATCTTGTGGGAACAGGTTGTTGTTTTGTGGGAACAAGTTGTGCTCTTGTGGGAGCAAATTATTCATCTTGTGGAAACAAGGTATTTATCTTGTGGAAGCAAATTGTTTACCTTGTGGGAACAAGTTATTTATTTTGTGGGAATAAGTTGTATATCTTATCAGATCAAGTTTTTATCTTGGGGGAAAAGTTATTTATCTTGTGGGAATAAATTGTATATCTTGTCAGATCAAGTTGTTATCTTGGGGAACAACTTATTTATCTTGTGGGAACAAGTTGTTGTCTTATAGGAACTATCTTTTATTTTGTGGAAATAGGTTGTTTATCTTGTGGAACAATTTATTTATTTTGTGGGAACAAGTTGTTATCTTGTGGAGATGAGTTGTTTATCTTGTGGGAATAAGTTATTATCTTTTGTGTACACAGCTCAGCTTATAACCACAAGGAAAATGAACACATTTTCACACATCATACAAACCATGCTTGGAGTCTTATGATTAAACCAGACTAATCTTGGTCATTTATTTAAACATTAGAATGAATCATAATCTCATAAACATTGTGAATTGTTGTGTATTAGGTGTGTTGTATGTTTAATGAAATATATCATTTGGTTTAGTTGCTTGGTTTGTGTTGGCGTTATGGCTGAAGCTCTGGTTTGTGTTGGTATTATCTATGTTTTCATGTTCTGATTCATGTTCTTAAGACATTTCTGCATTGAGCTCTATCATCTCTATGACTCTTAGTTAGTGTACATATAAAAATTAGTGATGGGAGATATTTCCTATTACTTATGATCCTATACCAAGTAAATACCAAGGCTAATGTCCCAGTACTGATAATAATACTCTTTTATTTTTTATTGATTTGTCATTTTGTCGCATTATTAACTTCAAGAAAAATCTTCTTTGTCTTGCTTAATTTCTGCCATAGCAGACCACAGTATCACACACACCCACTCTTAATTTGTGTGTGTGTGAAAGTGTGTGTGATTGTACTGGTTTTTCAGTGTAGGCTGTTTGTGAAAGTGGAGGAAGAAGGCTGTTTTTGGAAGTGGTGGGAGAAGATATTTCTATGTTGCACCATTATTTTCAATGTCATTTTTTTGTCATCCATTCATCTTCCCATCTATCTACAGTTTTATGCAAAAGTTTAGGCACCCCTTGATAAATAACAGATTTTGGTGATTTTTTAATTGAAAAGATGTTAACACAGTCGTGCTTCGAAATGGAAAAAATGCACAAATATTTTCAGCAAAGATTGGTGCATAGTTACTTTTCATGTCATAAATTGAACAAAGAGAAAAATTTAAAACATTTTGTAACACTGTGCAAACATTTGAGCACCCTACATAATCAGTACTTAGTGACACCTCCTCTGTCAGATATCACAGCTTGCAACGCCTTTTTTAGCCAGCTAAAAGTCTTTCAGTTCTTTTACTTTGGATTTTCTCCCATTCTTCCTTGCAAAAGGCTTCTAGTTCTGTAATATTCTTTGGTTGTCTTGCATGCACAGCTCTTTTAAGATCTACCCACAAATTTTCAATGATGTTTAAATCAGGGGACTGTGATGGCCTGTCCAAAAACTCTCTTGAGGTATTCAATAGTGGATTTCGAGGTATGTTTAGGATCTTTGTCCTGTTGCAGAAGCCATCCTCTTTTCAGCTTCAGCTTTTTTTACATTCTGTACCCAGTTCAAAATCTTAGGTTGACTCAACTTGTAATTCAAATATTTGTGTCAGCTCAAGTAATATTAGTTGCGGGCTCAATTAATTATATTTTTTCTAGGGTTGACTTAGCCCAACTTTTCATCTACTCAAAAAGATACGTTGTCTCTCATTGATGTAATTTGAAGTAATGCTGATTGTTTTTCTATAAAAACAAGTTACTACACAATACTCCAACAATTAAAAGAGTAGACAAGAGTATGTTTCTCAGCATGTGAATCTGAGGGGCGCGTGTCTCTCCAAGTCCAATTGTAATCGTCCGGATGGCTTCATAGGTGTACATCCAGTCCTAGTGGAATTCAATGTTTAGAGCATAGACCTGACCAAACATCAAACCTAAAGCTGCTGCATGCTCACCCAGGCCATCAAAGACTACAGTTCCCGTCCTCCAGTAGCTTCAAAAGCCCAGCCGTCACCTCTCTGACCCCAATCCTCCACCGCAGAGCTCTGGTTAAAGAAACACTTAGATTTTACCACTTGCCAAGTGTAGTGGTTAGCACTGTCGCCTTGCACCTCAAGGGTCTGGGTTCTATTCCCGGCCAGGCTCGACTATCGTGTCTGTGTGCATGGAGTTTGCATGTTCTCCCCATGCTTGGTGGGTTTCCTTTGGGCACTCCGGTTTCCTTCCACAGTCTAAAGATATGCAGATTAGGCTAACTGACGTTAGACAAATTGCCCATAGTGTGTGAATGAGTGTGTGAGTGAGTGTATGTGTGTTCCCTGCAATGGATTGGCACCCTGTCCAGGGTGTACCCTACCTTGTGCCCTAAGCTTCCTGGGATAGGCTCCAGGCCACCGCGACCCTGAATACTGGATAAGACAGTAGACAATGAGTGAGTGAGTGAGTGAGTGAGTGAGTGAGCGCGGCTACTCCTTAACTGTTAAACACTTGGTTTTATCAAACTTTCGTTAGCTGAGCAATCGCGCGACCCTGTGTGCTGGGGGGAGCAGGACGCTGTTGCTGAACAAAAGTCAGGGAAAAGTGGGGGAAAAGATAGATACGGTTATGAATGTTTAGCTTGCTAACTCCTGTACAGTGTACCTAAAGTTAGCTAAGCTCACCTCAGTAATGTTAGCATGCCCCAGTATAACGATAAACAGAAACACACCTGCCTTGCGTATTTAATGTTAATTGTCGTAAATACCTGTAGGCTAACAACAACATATTTAATTTAATTTTTAATATTTTTTTTTTTATATATATATATATATATATATATATATATATATATATATATATATATATATATATATATATATATATATATATATATATATATATATATACATATACTCACCAAAATAATAGCGTCCATAAAACGGCCATCTTCAACTGTTTAGTGCAGTCTGATAGTGTCAGTCCGACAGGGGAGAGGGGCGGGGTTGTTATAAATCACGTGATTGCAGCTCAATGAGGGTAAACTGCTGGTTCCACAACTTTTTAAAATTTATTCAGTCTGTGTCTCCAAAGCTTTCAAGAACACAGTGTTACCTGTCTCAACAAATACCACTGTAAGAAATTGGGCTAACAATACAGTATTCATTCATTCAACATTTATCTAGTTGGATTTTTTTTTACAGTGCAGGGTCACAGGGGGACTGGGGCCTAACCCAGGAGACTTTGGGCATGAGGCGTGGTACACCCTGGACGGTGTGCCAGTTCATCACAGGGCACACACATACTGTACACATAAAAACACACTCTCTGCATTGTAACGTTACAGTTGATCGGCCATATAAGCCATTCTTACACCATGTACAGTAATGGTGCACAGTAGCAGCCATTGCAAAGCAACATATTGGACAAAGATTAGTTGGAATATCCATAAATATCCATTCATGACAGAAACATGTGCCAAAATTCAGTGTTCAGACAGAGTGACAGACATGACTTTTTTCTTAATCCCAATGGGAAATTCTATAATTAAAGCAGCCAGTTCACAGATTATACCACAAGCAAAAATCAAGAATTGACGAAAGCGTAAATAAAAATAAATTTAAAAAAAGATACAATGTTTACAATTTAAGGTGCATTAATGAGGTAAAATTGGTATCAAACAACACAAATATACTGTTTCTATGTACACATGCATGACGATGGAATATACAGACAGGAACAAAACTGTACATAAGGTCCACCAGTAAGTTGAAATCGTAATAGAGAGAATAAACCAGGAAGTTAATATATTAATAAAAAAGATGAAATGAATGAGAAGTGTGACCACAGTGCAATGAAGACAGAATGTATAAGTCTATTTATAGTGATGTCAGATCCCTCTCCCCCTCCTGACATAGGGCAGAAATATTGTAAAGTCTAATTGCACCTCACATTTGACCAAAGCCAAAAGTTAGTGTGCATGGAGTTTAAAAGTTTAAACCTTTTAAAACTTTAAATGTTTAAATGTTCTTTAAATGTTCTTTGGGGGTTTCCTCCAAGTCCTCCTGTTTCCCCTGACAGTGTTCAAAGGCCTGCGGTGTAGAATGATCGCCTAGACACATGATCTCAAATAGTCCATAGTGGATGATGGTGTGTGAGAGAATTTGAAGTGATTTGGCACCCCATTCACGCTGGGAATCTCCAGAATCCCGTAATCCCACACAGGATATACAGTATGGAACATGAATAAATGAATGGAAAAATATTGACTATAAAATATTCTTCCATTATTGCCCAGCGATGTGTTGCCGCGTCATCCAGGTGTACACTGCCTTGTGCCCTAAGCTCCCTGGTATAGGCCCCAAGCTCCAGGGGTCCTACCCAGGATAAGCTGTACTGACAGTTGATAGATAGATGGATAAAGAATGTGTTGTATAGCATGAATGTCATCGTGTACAGTATGTGCAAACTTGGAGAACTTTCAACAGCTTGGAATGTGGATCAGCCAATCAGATTTTAGAAGGGAAAAAAAGTATTTTCTTTAATACGACATATCTCTCTCTCTCTCTCTTTTATGGCAGCAGAGAGATAACTGAAGTGCCCAGACTTTCGACCCTTAGCTCTGACTAGAAGTCATAAGACTCCGTCATCATGACTTCAGTTGTCAGGACACACGCCATGTCCTTTTAACGTAACCCTCTAAGCTGATTGGTATACACTGACGCCAGACTATACGGAAAGATAAGTCGTTCTTTAATTGGCTGCGATTTTACTTCCTATTCCCTCGCAACCTATAGTCTATCAGTCGGGAACAAATGACGACCGTCTATTGGTGGGTTCTGTTTATAGTCCCGCCCCTCCTCGCCCACAATGAAACAGGGAGAGTCTTAGCCGAGAAGAGCTAAATGTATGAAGACTTGTTTTGGATTTTCTCCTCTAATTGTACCGGCACAAATTACTTTTACATTGTAATACGAGTACTTTTTAATCCTTTAAACTTGTCACGCAGTCTTTTGGAGTAAATACAGATATTTATTTTTGGTTAATGCGGATAGTTTCAGTGTCGTTAAAGCGACCGTAATGCGGCTCAGCGGCTAATCCCTGCTTTTCATTTAAACTCACTGCTTTCTACAGGTTTGTTTGAAAACAACGCGGGACTTAAGGTAGATTTATTTCCAAGGTAAATGTATGTTTATATATATATGTATTTATCTTCAATATGTTTTTAATAATTTCAGGTTGTTTTAAAGGATGTGAGTTGTTGAAATTTTGATGAAATAGCAAAAAAAAAAAAAAGCTAACTACTTAGCCTGATTGGCTAACGGTAGATTTCAGGTTTGATAACTTTTGACAGTCATAAATTCATCATATCCTGTCATAACTGATCACATTTACTCGCTTATTTCCTTTTAAAATGTTCTTGAAATCAACTTTGGCCCTTCTACTGAACTTCTGCCCAAAGCTCTCTTTCTGAAACGCCTGAGTAACTCTCTTAATTCCAATTGACTTCCTGCTCCCTGTATAGGTGCACTACGTAGGGAATTGCTTTATGATTTATGACGATACCTCGGGGGCGATTCGATTAAAATTGCGATTCTATAAGTATCACGATTGTATAAATATCCCGATTCGATGTTGCATTTTCCCCAGGTTTTGTTACATTTTTAAGCTATTAAAAAAAGTTTAGCCCGTTCCTTAAAACGTCAGTTTTCTCCCTTAAAAACCGAGCACAGTATTTAAACAGTACAAACTTTACTTCAAATACAAGAGTTGACATTTAAGCTAAATTAAGCAAAAAAGCTACATTGTTCCTCAGCATCGTGTATTTGTCACGTGCCATAATTATTATTCCTAAACAAACTTGGCAAATAATCACTCCTACCACATGGGAGGAAAATGTGTAAATAGTTCAGAGTGCGCCACCTGTAGGATCATGAAGAAACGGTGACGTTGTAAAGTCAACTCAACTTTACAGCGAGCATGCGGAGCTTCTAATACGCGTGATTTTCAAATGATTAGCGCTCATGTGAATTAAGTGAGTTTAAGAGAATTTTCTTCACAGAGTTTGGATAAAAAGGTAGAACGGAGACTTTTAACAAACACAATGTTTGGTAATGTAACACCATAAAAATGCATTTCTGTTGCGACTCTCAGAAGCTTCTATATGTCTGAGGCTGATCGGCATCACCGGTAATGGCCAGTCAAACTGAAAAGCAGCCAATTCTGGTCACTGACCGTTTCATCGTTAATACAAATAGGTTTGAATTATATTGGAGTTAGTCTGTAGCCACACAAAATAATCACGATTCTTAACTGAATCAAATTTTCCCTAATAAATATAGTGCACGATATGGGCTTTAGGAAGACGTTTTGTATTAAGCCAATACACCTGGAGTCATTTTATGGCTGTTAAGTAATTCATATGTATATAGAAGTCAATGTCGTTTATTTAATTTCTTGAGTTCAGTGTTGTTTAGTTTTATTTTTCCCTCCCTAATCATAACACTATTTTTCTTACAGGATGACTGAGTACAAGTTGGTGGTAGTAGGAGCAGGAGGCGTTGGGAAAAGTGCGCTCACTATTCAGCTAATTCAGAACCACTTTGTGGATGAATATGACCCTACCATTGAGGTACAGTTCAATTGACTTTGATGTACTAATCAAGGTAGAATAAATTATGATAAAGTATGGTGTTAATGAAATTAAAATTTTGTGTAAATAACCCCACACTGATGTTGCCAAATGAAGTTTTAGTATTAATCAATAATAATCAAATATCAGCCGGGCCAATGCTACCCAACCTCCAAATAAATATAACTACACTTAACTATTCCATCTTGGCGGGAAACCATACAGACCACAGGTCTGGAGGTGATAATGCTGAGTCATAGCGTGTAGTGTTGTGACTGGTACGTTATTCCCGAGACCAGAACAGAATGAGGTTAGGTTTCTGCTCAGCAACAGGGTGAACTCAATTTGCCAAAAAAACTCAACAAATGCTTGTTTCCCATACTGAAGCTAAATTTCCAACGCTGAATTGACATTCTTTACACTATGAATTGCTTCATCCACACTAATATTAATATAACTTATATGGCTAGAGTTTGATTCTCACTTCTGGTCTGTGTTTATGGAGTTGGCATGTTCTCCGTTACTTTGGTTTCACTGTACAGGGTAAGCAGTATAGATAAATGAATGACATGGCTCACTAAATGTAAAAAATAATTTCTTCAGCTTTGAGGTTAGGTTAGGCTGCCTGATAAATTCAGAATTTGATGTCCTGGTTACAAAAATTCAGCCTCAATGATCTGTTATGTGCGTTTTTAATTATGATTGAAATATTAATCAGATAATTAGTTGAATATTAGATATATATTTTGGATTTCCATAATGCATCTTTTCACTCAACCTCAGTATATGATTGCATAATAGTGTGAGCAGTGTAGTGCATTTGCATGGTGACATTTGGAGTTTGCATATGTGTCACATCCTTCCTTTTTAATACAAGGGCAAAAGTGAAGAAATACACTATATTGTCAAAAGTATTCGCTCTCCTGCCTTCATATGCATATGAACTTGCGTAATATTCTATTCTTAATCCATAGGGTTTAATATGACGTTGCTGCGCAGTCATGTTGGAACTGGTGTGTGTGTGTGTGTGTGTTTTTTTGTTGTTGTTGTTTTTTTAATAAAGTCGTTGGGCCCGGTCCCTTAATGCTTCCAGTGAAAGAAACTCTTAATGCTTAAGGTTAGACAACACATTTTGGACAATTTCATGCTCGGGGATGGTCCCTTACCTGTTCCAACATGACTGCGCACCAGTGCACAAATCAAGGTCCATAAAAACACGGATGAGTGAGTTTGGTGTAGAAGTACTTGACTGGCCTGCACAGAGTCATGACCTCAACCCGATAGAACACCTTTAAGATGAATTAGAGAGGAAACTGCGAGCCAGGCCTTCTCGTCCAACATCAGTGTCTGACCTCACAGATGCGTTTCTCAAAGAATGGTCAGAAATTCCCATAAACACACTCCTAAACCTTGTGGAAAGCCTTCCCAGAAGAGCTAATGCTGTTATAGCTGCAAAGGGTAGACCAACATCATATTAAACCCTATGGATTAGAAATTAGATGTTACTCAAGTTCATATGCAGGTGAAGGCAAACGAGTGAATACTTTTGACAATATAATGTATATTATATCCAAGCCATTTTCAGTACTTTCCGCACACTTTATTTAAATTTTTACATGATGCTGCATGTTTGTTTGTTTGTTTTTGTCCACCTTGCACCAAATTTATATCAGAAAGCTCAATAAAGCAGTCATGTGAAGGGACAGAGAATAGGCACATGTCCTTAATTTCTGGCTGTGTAAAATATCGTTACTGATCAAATAGTTTCAGTACACGGTGTATAGGATGTTTGTCTGTTGATCTTCACTCAAGGAGGGAAAGGTAAAGAGAAGCATGTACTCTTGTGCGTCTTCTACCGCTAATGCAGCCATGTTGAGATGGACACTTTCCTTGTTGCTTATGTCCAAACAATTCTTTCATTCTTGTCACTTGGCTCTTTGTTTAGTATGACTTGGAATGTAGTCTGAAGCAAGTTTTGAACAGTACCCATGTTATTGTTTGCCACACCTTGTACCATAATCAAGATCCTGACTGCTACCACGCTGGAGAGTTTAGGCCCAAGCTCCGACCTGACACGCCCAGCTCCGACCCATTCAGCCAGACTGCATTAGAGTGATGGCTAAACACTTCACTTGCACTCCTGATGGACGTTTAAAAAATTTATTTGATCACCATCAGTGCTCAGATGATGGACTCTCTTTTTTCTTTACAGGACTCTTACAGGAAGCAGGTGGTGATCGATGGTGAGACATGTCTCCTGGACATCCTGGACACTGCAGGTCAGGAGGAGTACAGCGCTATGAGGGATCAGTATATGAGGACTGGCGAGGGCTTCCTCTGCGTCTTTGCAATCAATAACATCAAGTCTTTCGAGGACGTGCATCTTTACAGGTATCGTTTATAGTTGGGTGTAAAAATGTGGATTTCCCCTTAACGTAAAAAGCGAAAGATTGTTGTGTGTGTTTCTTCACAACCCCACCCACCACAAACATATCAAATCACATTGGACAAAAGTGCTATTGTTAAGAAGCTGACATCGCCTTAAACATTTCAAGTATGTGTTTAAAAAAAAAGTCAGATAGAATGGTAGAATTGCAAAAAAAAAAATCATCTTTATCTAATTTATATATATTTATTTATTTTATTTTTTTTCCCCCTGTAAAGTTCTTTGTAACAATGACCATTGTTAAAAGCACTATATAAACAAAACTGAATTTAATAAATTACTTAGTTAAACATTAATGTGTTTTACACTGGCACTGAGATTTAATAGTCAACAACTCTAAACTGGGCTAAAAACATAATTCAAGTTCCATGCGCTGGTTGTCTAACCAATCATAGATGAGACCCAATTCTTCTAGCCAATCATAACACAGAAGGCGGGGTTTCTTAAGCTCACACAGGTTTGCTCATAGTTTCACAGTTTTTTTTTTGTTGTTTTTGTTTGTTTGTAGTTGTTTTTTGTTGTTGTTTTTTATTTCACACAGAAATAGAGAATTTGTCTAGCAGTGACTCTTCTTATATTGATTAATTATACTCTCGTTGATCCCCACTCCTGTCGTTTGTACTTTTTACTCATGTGTCCCTTAGGCGCGCAGTATATTTATCATTAAATTTCTTTTTACTTTGGCTTAAAGTGACGCACTAAAAGCTTCAACTCAGCAGTCTAGTGATAGTTCGTACAATGTTTCACAACTTCCTTTTTGCTGAGAAGCAAAGTTGATGAGCAAGGATTTTATTTCTGCAGTTCACATTCTTGATTTCATCACTTTTACCCTTATCCATTTATAAAAATATCCACTGATTTTGTGTGTGTGTAGGGAGCAGATAAACCGGGTGAAGGACAGTGACAATGTTCCTATGGTGTTGGTGGGGAATAAAAGTGACCTAAGCTCTCGCTCGGTGGAGACACGTCAGGCACAAGAGCTGGCTCGGGGATACGGCATCCCGTTCGTCGAGACGTCCGCCAAAACACGACAGGTGAGTGAACTCCATTCATTTATTTTCATGGGAAGTTTTATAAGAATATCTTCAAGTGCTGAGTAGAATGGATTTAGTCTTGCATATTTATGGGCAGTCAGTTTCAGATCAGAGTGGTCAATAATGCTTTAAGCATGTCATAACCTGGCTGACTGACTTGCACAGCAGGAACTTTTATGCAAATAATACTTTCACTGCATCATGTTTTTCATTATGCAGTCAGTCAGACATGACTGTGTGTGTTTGGTCATGTCTGATGGTGTTTTGATGTAGGATCACGCTGTGATTCAAATAAAACATTTTATAATTAAACTGAGACTTGTGCAATGGGACATGATAGTAGAGAGTTCATTTCTTTATATAATCCCCTTCTACACTAATGCATTTCACTTGTGGCCATCAAAGGATAACTTTACGGTAAAAGGTTTTCTCAGTATCCCTCAGCCATGATTGGACTGAAATGCTGGCCTCCCAGGAACTCCTTTAATTCCCCCAAACATCTGGATATGACTTCCAGAGAGGTCAGGACTATACGGGGGCATTTGGCAATAACTCCCTGTAATGGGCAAGTGGTGTTGGTGAATGATTGTGTGTACACTTCCCAGATCTCTTCGTCTCTTCCCCAAGTTGATGCCAATTTATCTGTTAATTTTCAAGGATCAGGCGATCTCAGTCAGGAGAAAGCCTTGTTTAAAATGTCTTGTCGCCAAACTGTACTTCAGTCTTCTGTGTTTAATTTGAACAAACCTTATATCCTGCAAGGTAAAATTAACAGTATTTCTACACCATTTAAGTCTTGTGTGCATTAATGTGAAGTAAAAGAAACATGGTGGCTCTGTTATGCTGTTCGGAGGAATTTACTTATTTTGCTGCTATGAATTGGCTCCTCGTCACCTTTTGATAAATCATCTTTGCCAATTATGGACACACAAATCCATCTTTCCTGGGAATGTCAAATCTTGCAGGGTGTCATTATCCCCACAGAGCTCACCGAATGGCTTCAGATTAATCTAGCTGAATATTTATGTAAATATTACATAATATAATTTTTTTCTACAATAATAACACGGACCATGTCAGACACATAAAATGAGAAACATTTGGGCAATTGTTGAATTGACTATTTCTAATCAGGAGTTTGGAGTGTAACTAAATGGCTCAATCTAGAGAACATTGTACATTTGATGGGAAAATTAAAAGGTCAGAAGATACAAAATCAATTTTGGATTGCACCATTAATTATATATCTGTTTTCAATTTTAATATTTCAATAGCTTTGATTTAACTTTACTGAGCAGTGTTAAGCAAACGGGTCAGCCTTAACTCAGCCTTTATACCACATCTGTGTCAAATCTCAGTAGTAGAAGCACAAAACTGGAATTTAGTTTTTCTATCAATTGTAAACATTAACACAAACTTAGTTTTTCTGTACTCCTACGCTTGGATACAGCTTTGCAGGAACGTATCAGATGATTAAACGATGTTTTCTCTCTCTCTCCTTTACAGGGTGTGGAGGAGGCTTTCTACTCTCTGGTAAGGGAGATCAGGAGATACAAGGAGACGAACCGCAGCAACAAGAAGAGCAAGAAACACCCACAGAGACGTTGCACACTTTTATAGCAATACTTCTGCCCACTCTTGCACTACATTCCTGGAATAGCACTGTACACACACACGTACACAAACCACATGCACATTCTGCTGTAGCATCTCGACCTTTATTCCTCCACTTAGAGCCAACTTAAAGAAAGTTCCCAATCAGGAAGCTCAGAAACAGTGCCATGGCTGCTCTTTTTTTTTTCTTCTTCTTTTTATTATTAATATTTTAAGTCTGCAGTGGGTGTATATGCTTCGCCAAATGCAGAGCTTCCTATTCGGGGCTTTACGTTAAAGTTAGAACTTCAACAAGATTCATGTATTATTGAGCTTATTTGGATATCTTTAATCCCATGTGATTTATTACGATAATGGAAATTCTGACTTTTTTTGTAGCATTTATGTTTTCCAAAATCTCCTAAACACAATGACTCTCAGGACAAAAGTGTTAAAGTTCTCAACTGAGCTAGCACCCTACATGTAACCACTATGAATTCATGCTTGGAAGGTTGCTATGCAGTGTCGCTTCTTACCACCATCACCACAAAGGTCAAGTCCAAGCTGCTCTCTGTCTCTAATGGGCTCTACTCAAGCACTGGCTAGAACCTGCTGTCTCAGTCTCCTTCACTGGAGCAAGGATGGAGACATGATTGTATCGCGTTCCCTCACTTTTATACCGTTCTAGAGAAAGGAAATACATTTATTTTTAAAGTCAGGCCCATGTTGGGGTCCGAACACCTCTGATACATTCCTGTCGTCGTAGCGATGAGAACCGTAATGAGATTTCGTTAATAAAAGGAATTTTGGCTAGTTCTGTGTTTGTCACATTTGTTTTATCAGGACGATGAAAAGACTAAAACAAGACAGGCACAAAGTTAAAGGATGTGGTGTGAAACAAAAAAAAGTAAGTACACAGAGATGATTATTTCCCTTCTAACAAACAAGCCTAAAATGTTTTATTCGTCTTTATTAAACTGTAGCATTTTCAACGCTATATATACACACACAGAGTCAACCAAAAAATATAAACCCAGAATTCAATATAAGAAGTGTGGATACTTTTTTTTTGGCTGACACTGCATATATACATTCTTATTACTCACCCACATGAAGTGTTTGTTTTGAGGACATCTTCTGTGGAAGTGCCCGGACTATGCACTCAATGGCCACTTTATTAGGAACATAACAGTTCATACAGTTTTCTGATCAGTAATTTGAATGACTTGAACAAGCAATTAACTACTGAAGATGGCACATTTCTGCTGTGAATACCACTCGAAGCTCTTCACCTGTAACTTGTACTTTGTGTTGCGCTGCTGCCACATGATTGCCTGATCAGACAAGTGCATGAATGTGGATGTGTACATGTTCCTAATAAAGTGGACTGCAAGTGTACATGTACTTGTGGGCATCCTGGGTTACTGTTTGGCTTAAGGCTTAAATATATAGTACAAACAGTAAAATGTATATAAAAATTATTCTAGGCATCTTTGGTGGGGGGTTTTTATATACATTAAAAGCGAGAGATTTTGGGGGTAAAAAGAAAAAAGTCTACATTTTACAAAATGATTTTATTAGCTGCTGTATTGATTGTGTACCAAAAAAAAGGTAAAAATGACTCTTTACAAATAAGGAGTAAGAAAACCAAACCACCCAGACGAGAAGAGAAACTGGGAGACGATGTTGTAATTCCGGAGATAATCTCACCAGCCGAACCGCGAGACGAGTTTCTCCTGATCGCCGAGGTCTTTCTGAACCTTCTTCCTCATGTAGAAGATAGGACAGTCTCGACTAGAGAGAGAGAGAGAGAAATTTCAAACAGGAACTGAGTAATAATAGGAACCAACTTGTTCTGTGGATATTCTACAAAAGTAACTTCACTATTTACTGAAAACTAAACTTGCACATTGTTATAAGGTAAAAAAAAGTCATGCATTTATTGGCAAATCACTGGAATACAGCACAAGAGGGGGGAAAAAAAACACCTCAGACATCAGTCCACTTAGAAGCATAGATTATTACCAGCAATATATTTAGCTTTCTGCAACACCACACACTGAAATAGAAAAAGCGCGTGCGTGCGCGCGCGCACGAGTGAGGGGAAGTTTCTAGCATATGACAAGTTCAACGCAGTGGTAATAGATACAATACTATGAGCGTTCGAAACAAACCAGAACTTGAATGAAGTACATTTTACAAAGGAAAACATTTGAATAATATAAAAAGGGCAATACATGCTGAGCGACACTGGCTCGGAGCCTGCGCTTCTAGTTTTTATGCCGAGCGTCACGTGATCACAACTGAGCCAATGGTTTTTCTCTCTTGCGCTGCCGGAATTGTGGGTAATCGGCTTCCCTGCTCGGTCTTCGCGCGCGTCTCTTACTGGTATAATCAACATCCGTGCACGCGCATGCCGTTTGCTACAACGCTGTGGCCGCGTTTGTGCGCGTAAAAGAGGCTTTATTTTGCGTGTCTATGCGTGTGTGTACAGCGCGCGTGTAAAGTAAAAGCAAGTCTCATTAGAGAGGTTAAAAATCACTTTGCTCATTCCGCCTTTCTTACTTTAGATTCACACATGTATACAAACACACAGCGCCAGCGCACACTAACGGAAACACTTATCTGTCACTTTACCTTAAATTCTTTAAGGTAAAGTGCAGGTTAATTTGTTTTATTTTTACTTTATATTTTGTATTAATTATTTTTATGTATTTTTTTTGGGGGCTGTGAAAGGAAAAATTCAGGTTGCCATTATTCCTTATCGGAAAATTCAATTTGATTTATGAGTGTTTTGATATACGAGCCTGGACGTTTCCGGACAGAATTCCACTGTATTTGAGAAATTAAAGGAGTTCCTATGAGGTCAGCCTTTCAGATACAGGTGAAACAGGTGCACTGAGAAATCTTTCTACCTTGATGGCATCCAAGCACTAGTCAAACGCTGAGATAAATGCCTTAGTGTATAATGAGAAATAAAGGGTTTTTTAGCACTCATTACCGTGTTCTGTGCAAACAAAAGTCCCAGTTTGACTCGAACACCCCTTTGTAGGAGATAAAATGTTGCCTGTGTGGCATCACCAGTGAGTCATTTATTCGACTGGCAAAAAGCTGAGGCGATAATATTTCAGCAGTATAGCGGGAAAGCACGTCACACTGAGCGATGGGGAAATCCACCCGCATGTCGATGAACTCTTAATACAGACTCGCAGTAATTCACTCAGAAGTGTTCACTCTGCTGCAACCATGATGATGATTCAGCGGATTTTGACGTGGATTTCTTTTCATGCCAACCGCCGCAGTAACTTGATCGTGCGGCGTAGCTGATTAGCACTACGGCATTTCCCTGTGGCGATACAGGTGTGGAGAATGAAATGCTTACTTCGAGGCAGGTATGATGCACGGTTATAAAATGTATGGATGGTGTGTTGCACATGCAAAAACACACACACCTTGTACACAGCACATCTTCATGCAGGGAGCCTTGGCAGCGCTGACACTGAGTCCACAGACGAGAGAATTTCTCCTCCAGGGTAGACAGGTGAGCAATCTGCACACACACACACACACAATGTTTAGAGCAACATCAAACATTAAAAAATAGATTTAGCAGATAATTCTCCAGCTCTTCATGGCATCAGTGTGCGGTGTGATGCGGTGATGAACCCGTTGAACCCTGGATTGACGAGCCACTGCCCCTCCCTCCCTCCGTGACCCTCAGGGCTGATTACACACCTCTTTCTGGTAGAGCTCAGACTCCTTCTTCTTGCAGAAATCGCACACGGCAGCTACGGAGAAGAGGAAGAGACTCATGGCTTCAGAAATCAGACACTGTACAGCAGTCAAGCCACCTTAAACAATTACTCACAATACAAACACACACACTTAAGCGCTCACAAGCGCTTGCACACTCCATCCATCCATCCATCACAAACGCTAGGCAGGCAGACAGACGGATGCGCTACGTACTGTCTGTTTTGAGAACGGCTTTGCAGCCGATGCAAGTGCTCCGTTTCTGGGCGAAGGCCATGAGGCCACCCACTCTGGAGGTCAGGACGGTCTTACAGCGCGTGTGATCTCCCTCTGAAACAGTAAACAAACAGTGTTACTATGGTTACACACACAGACCTAATTGAATACATAAATACATCAACTTCCACATAGTCTGTAACCTGATCATGTGGTTATTCTTTAAAGAGACACCCAATGAAACGGTGCTGGATCGAAATGCCAATGTTTAGCAGCCCACCAGAATCAGGCCAGGATTTTAAGCAGACTGGCCATTTTATTAGGCACACCCAATAATCCGTAGACCTTCTTAATACTGATCATATATATGCAGCTGTATACAAATACACACAGAAACATACACCCACACACGTTTACTCACTCAGTAATACACTCTCTGCCTTGGTTTCTCCCAGGATAGGCTCGAAGATGCGCAGCAGAGGTTTAGACAGCTGCTGCTCGAGGTAGTACTCCGTGTCGATCGGGATGTTGTTCTCCAACACGTAAATCGGGTCCTGAACACGGATATCATTTAAGCCGATAACAAAACATTTCAATTTCATCACCACCGTGTACAACATCACACACACACACACACACACGATACTGACCTCTGATTTCATGTACGCTGCGACTCCTTTAGCCGCTTTGATGATGACGTAAGGAACCCGGTCGCCTAGATTAGGAGCGCTGCCCGCGTCTCGCTTTCGCATCCTACACACCAACACAGAGAACAGTTAAATATTTATACACACTGGATGTTTAATGGAAAATGGAGGTTCACGGCAAAAAGAAATCCATGTGCATACACATACACACACCTCTCTGCGAGTTCCACGTGTGCCTGTTTGCCTGCGTACTCCTGCGCCGTCCGCGTCAACTCCTTGGTGATCACCAGCTGACTGATGTCAATCCGGTTACACAGAAGGTCGGAGATCACCTCTTTAGCATGACCTACAGCTCCATCTGGATCTCTACCACACACACACACACACAACTGATTAGATTCGCTCAAGTCAGGAACTCCAGATGTACTGCATATTATTACAGATTGTTGATCAAGTACCTGTCTATGAGGATCTTCTGAAGGCACATGTTGATCAGGTTGGCCACTAGGGGGCAGTTGTCTCGCCTGACGGTCTCTATTCCCTTACAGTCCATCTTATCATGATGCTCTGAACTGGAGGAGAAATACAGACCTGCGTACCTCTTCTTATTGATCAGCAAGTACGGATAGTACACCTGAGAGAGAGAGAAAGATGTACAGTTAGAGATGAGAAAGACAAAAATGGATGTCAAAAGGCAATTTAGGAGAGAGAAAACAAGAGAGGAACAAGAGAGAGACAGTAACCAGAGAAGGGCAGAACGAGAGAACATGTAAGCCAGAAGGGAGTGAAAGGGACAGATGGAGAGAGACAGAGAGAGTGAGCACGCAAGTCAGAAGGGGGAAAGAGGGATAGTTGAGAGAGAGGAAGAGGAGAAAGAGAGAGGAGAAAAGAAAGAGAGAAAGAGAGGGATAGGAGGAGAGAGGAGGCAAAAGAGAGACAGAAAGAGAGGGATAGGAGAAGAAAGAGAGAGGAGGAAAGAGAGATATAAAGAGAGGGATAGTAGGAGAAAAAGAGAGTGAGAGTTGGAGAGAAAGAGGAGAAAGATGAAGAGAGAGAACGATAGGGAGAGAGGTCGAGAGGAAAAGGGAAAGAAAACAAGCATGCAAGTCAGAAGGAAGAGAGAGATGTCTAAATGTCTGTACTCTTATTTTCTATACAGTTCTTTATTGTTGCTCTTTCTGCACTGTGTGTTTTGACACTCTGCTCCTCTATCGTCTCGTGCCTCATCTCTAATCTCTGGCAATTCAAATGTAAATATTTGTCAGGACAATGAAGCACCTTTGAATCTTTCGATCTATATGGAGACTGAAGAGAATGAAGAGAGAGAGACAGAGTGGCAGACAGTGAGAGGCAGTGAGAGGGAGGAGAACCATTTGTTTTAAATGACTCATGCATTTGAGTGCAAAAGTTTGCACACCCTTGGCATAAAAAGCAACTATTCATTACCGCGAGTTACAAAATGGATGAATAAATGCAGGCCTGTTCTCTGATAACAGAGGCTGATATAACTGCTGCTCATCCAATCAGTGTCTTAACAAAGAAATGAGTGTCATGCAAGTGCCCCAATACTTCTGGTAGAGGAAGAAAGTGTAATTCTATAACTGGTAGTACAACTGCAGATTCATGTCTAGCGTTTCTAGAGAAAGAGGACGAGCAGTTCATGTCCAGTCCTTCATTCGATGATTCCGTAATGGGTTAACTCTTTAACCTCCAGATGATGGGGGAGATCCGGTTTCTTTGGAAACCTGAACTACGCAGGTATTTCTCACGTACTCTGCAGTGACGAGTGCCACCGCACCGACGTACCTTCTCAAACTCCAGCTTGATGGGCGGAACGAAGTGCGAGGACACCCACTCGGCCGCCTCCTTCCCTACGCTCATCGCGTGCTGCACCGTGTCCACGCCCAGTTTCACCATGACAGAGTCTGTGTCTCCATAGATCACCTACACACACATGTATACACAAATCTCAGGTCGACGTTTACAGACAGCTCCTTACTTATTTAAACCTGGAGTGTCTGGGTGTTACCTTGGCATCAGCTGGGTATCCGTTAGCGATGGTGTATTTGGATTCCACAAGCTGCTTAGTCTGTTCGATCATCTGCCTGCCGAAGCCTGTGACACTCTGCATGCACAGTAACACAATAAGCATGAAGCGCTCCAAGGTGACACTCTTTTCCAGGTTTGTGATCATGTGTAAACACCAAGACAGACCTGTGAGATTTCCAGACAGGGCAGTTTGCCCACTTGTGCGCCAGTGAAACCGTACACAGAGTTGGCGCTGATCTTTAAAGCCAGCTGCCTGCCATCCAGCACCTGCTTCCTGAACGGGTCCGTCTCCTTCTTCAGATCAGTCTTCGCCCTGAGGGGGACACGTCCAAACAGTCAACATTTACCCACACACTCACTGAGTGCTAGAGATCTGATTGCTAGGGCAGGACAACTTTGCAAAAAACATACCTGGTTTAACAAATAAGGATCACCATGGAGAAAAAAATTGTACCAAACTTTGAAATATTATGATACAATAATGATATGAAATATATTGTCTAGTCTCACAATGTGCATTACATCAGTTACGTTTTTATTTTTGCCTTTAATATAACAGAAAACATAAATAAGTGAAAAGTCACCCATAAAAACAATTTTCCCCCAGCTATTCCATACTCTGCCACCAGAGGGCGCAGAGAATTGCCATCTTGTGCTTACACTTGTAACCAAATTGTAGCCATGTTTTAAAGCTGCATTTAGACTATTTTTAGGTATCCGGTGTAATTACAGATAGGAATTTCATTAACCCCATTTATTTTGAGAATTTTATTTACTTTATCCACATGATTTTAGATTTTTTGTGGGAAATATTATTTGAACTTTGATTTTGCTACATATGTGGTTTAAATAATGAAACCATTGCAAGGAAAAAGAAAATAATAATAATAATAATAATAATAATAATAATGTGCAAATATTCTCTGGTTATACATTGTGATCATTGCATTTTGCATCATCGAGTTTGTATTGAATCGTTTCGAGAAAAAGGGAAAAAAAAAAAAAACATTGTCCCGGTTTGACTATGGCTTTTCCAGTAATTGTATGTAATTAAGTATTACAGAAGGGGAATATCCATTATATATAATAAATTATCACAGCTAGAATGTGATATGGAGCATGGGGGGGCGGGGGAAGACCTTAAAATAGATGTGGCAGGAAAGCAACGGGATGAAGCACAAGAAAGGATTCATTTGGTTTCAGTGTGTATTAGGCATGGTCTAATACAATATAAGAGCTTACATAGACTTCACCTATCCAATCTACACTAAAGCTCTCCAAGATGTCCCCCCCCAGTGGATCCCCAATGTGACAGGCGTGGTCAAGCTCCAGGATCACTAAGTCATATGTTTTGGAACGGCCCCAACATCAGTAACCTCTGGATCTCAGTTTTTCAGTTATTGTCAGTGGTGTTGGGAAAACCAGTGGACCCAGACCCAATATTAGCGATTTATTTTTGGTGTTGGTAGTGATAAATTGCAGCTGGGTAAGGGTCCAATGGTCCAACAGTGCTTGAAACTGTGGTAGTGATGGGTCGTTCATGAACGATTCGTTCTTTTTGAACGAGTCTTTAACGTGACTCCGGAGAACGAGTAGTCTCGGAGAGTGATTCGTTCATTTTCTACTGGGCATGCATGCGCAAAGCGTCGCAAAACCTCTGTAGATTATGTACAGAAAACAGAATTGAACAGTTCTCAACGAATCTTCCATGTTCAGAGTCGTTCGTTCTTTTGTCATATGACTCCCATACACGCTATGAAGTGCAATAGATTCAAAAGAACGAATGACTCGGGCTAGAAGAGATGAGAGAAGAGCTGCTCGTTCTGTTTATAATATTATGTCCTGAGCTGCATGAATGAATATTTTCATTACTGGAACTATAGACAAAATCAAAAGAACGAATGACTCAAAAAAAGATTCGTTCATTTTGATGAACGAGATTCAAAGAACCGAGTCACCAAAATGATTCAAACTTTCCATCATTAAACTGTGGTACTCCTAACATGTAGGCTGATTTTACTCAACTCATTAAAGATGTAATGCTTCACCTATAATTGGAAAAGATCAGACTGTCACCAAAAAAAAAAAATTTTTTTTTTTTTTTTTTTTTATACATGAGCATGGCGACGAGTGTGGATTAGTTCTTACCGCTTACGAGCGCTCAGCAGGTTCTCGAGGATCTCGGGCAGGAGCCCTTTCCTCACCGAGCTTTTGACGAACAGATCTCCTGTAGGAGTCTTAATGAAGTCATCTGGAGAGAGACTGAGCACAAACACACAATACAGAGATTATTTAATACCACAACCCCATAAACACTAGGTGGACCATTTAGAAAACACACATCTGTAATGAACTCCGACATGTGTGCGCGCACACGTGCACGCGCACACACACACACATAGACAAAATTGTTGGTACCCTTCAGTCAATGAAAGAAAAACTCACAATGGTCACATAAATAACTTTAATCTGACAAAAGTAATAATAAATAAGAATTCTATGAATGTTAACCAATGAAAGTCAGATATTGCTTTTCAACCATGCTTCAACAGAATTATAAAAAAAAAATGAACTCATGGAACAGGCCTGGACAAAAATGATGGTACCCCTAACTTAATAGTTTGTTGCACAACCGTTTGTGGCAATCACTGCAATCAAACGATTCCTGTAACGGTCAATGAGACTTCTGCACCTCTCTGCAGGTGGAACAGGCAGAGAGGTGCAGTAGGGACAGTGTTCTTATCTTGATATGCTTAATTTTTCCATCTGTGAACATAGAGCTGATATGCCTTGGCAAAAAGTTCAATTTTTGTCTCATCTGTCCATAAGACATTCTCCCAGAAGCTTTGTGGCTTGTCAACATGTAGTTTGGCATATTCCAGTCTGGCTTTTTTATGATTTGTTTTCAACAATGGTGTCCTCCTTGGTCGTCTCCCATGTAGTCCACTTTGACTCAAACAACGACGGATGGTGCGATCTGACACTGATGTTCCTTGAGCATGAAGTTCACCTTGGATATCTTTAGAAGTCTTTCTGGGCTCTTTTGTTACCATTGGGATTATCCGTCTCTTTGATTTGTCATCAATTTTCCTCATGCGGCCACGGCCAGGGAGGTTGGCTACAGTCCCATGGATCTTAAATTTCTGAATAATATGTGCAACTGTAGTCACAGGAACATCTAGGTGCTTGGAAATGGTCTTATAGCCTTTACCTTTAACATGCTTGTCTATAATTTTCTTTCGAATCTCCTGAGACAACTCTTTCCTTCGCTTCCTCTGGTCCATGTTGAGTGTGGTACATACCATGTCACCAAACAACACAGTGACGACCTGGAGCCCTATATATAGGCCCACTGACTGATTACAAGATTGTAGACACCTGTGATGCTAATTAGTGGACACACCTTGAATTAACATGTCCCTTTGGTCACATTAATTTCAGTATTTTCTAGGGGTACCATCATTTTTGTCCAGACCTGTTCCATGGGTTTATTTTTTAAAATAATTCTGTTGAAGCATGGTTGAAAAGCAATGTCTGACTTTCATTGATTAACATTCAGAGATTTTTTTTTAATTATTACTTTTGTCAGATTAAAGTTATTTCTGTGACCATTGTAAGTTTTTCTTTCATTGACCGAAGGGTACCAACAATTTTGTCCATGTGTGTGCATACACACATACACACACACACACACTCAATCTCACCCCAGTCTCTCCGCTTGGCCTTTCTGCAGCAGTGTAGTGTAACACAGGTTATGAGCCATCATGATGGATGGGTACAGTGATGAAAAGTCCAGAGTGGCAATCGGGACACTGTAGTACCTGTTCACACACAAACACACACACATAATAAACACACATTACACACTTTATAAACAAATAAAGGAAACCATTTAGTCAGTCATTCACATTAAAGCAACATTTAGAGATTTTTATTTTTTTTTTGGAAATAATGAAGATAAAACTATTTTTTTAAAATAATAATAATAAATTGGTACAGATAAAATGTAATAAATTTCTTGGCTTTTCATTTTATTTGGTGCACTCTGCTGTAGAAAACTAATCAATGGCCAGCTCACAACCTGTGCGGAGTCGACCATCCCAAATCAAAATGTTACCTAAAAAGTTGATTAATTTCCTAGACAGGGACATACTGCTCTCATATACGAGGGTGACTCATAGTAATTAGTTGAAAAAATTATCCACACTCCGTGGGATCCCCAGAGTGTGTAACGGAAACATCCTCAATCGCAGACCAAGAAGAAGTCCAAAAATCATCAATGCTTTCAAAACCATTTTCTGGGATTCGCAAGTACCAGAAGTATTGGAACATTTAGTGAAATGGTTCAACAATCAACAGTGCTCATTATTATTATTATTAACAGAGCAAGTATTATTACAGAGGACTGCACACATCTGGCCACACTCTGCAAAAATGTCATCCTCCCTATAGTCCTGATCTCACGCCGTTGGACTTTCACTTGTTTCACATAACGAGGATGAAGCTTCCCTTCCGATAAAGTCTTAAAGACAGCACTGCATTTGTGGCTCGCAGCTCGACCTCAACCTCACATATTGAAATGAGGGAATAGGAAGACTTGATGACGGAGGGACAGATGAAGTGTACTCAAAAGCAAGGAGATTATGCCGAAAAATAAATAAAAAATAAATGTATGTCTTTTCTAAAAGTGAATTCAAATGAATTCTACAACCAGAATGCGAATAATTTGACTTACCCTCACCATCACTAAAAAATAATAATACAAATTTATACGAGTTTCTTGTTGCACTTGCTCTAGGACATTTCGTATTGTCAGCGTATTATACAAACCTGTTCCTTAACCATGTTAACAAAACATCAAAGCTGTGACTAATGGAGGCAATAAAAAGCACTAATTCAGAAACGCAACATCTAGCAGTATATAAAGTGATGAATGAGGATCTAAGCAGGACACTCGCCCCTTCTCCGGCTCGATGACGGTAGCCCCTGTGTAATCCTCTCCGCCTTCAGTCTTCACTACCGGCATCACCAAGTCCTGCTTCATGGCCTACAGACAGAAGAAACACTGCTGAATGATGAACGGCTGTCTGCACTGACGTGACGGCATGAGTGTGTGTGACTATGTGCACTATCACACACCTGGCGAAGTAATTGGGACACGACTTTAATCTGCTGGCCTCGGGACAGGAGGTAGGTCAGGGGCACGCCCGTCACTCTGGCCATCTCCATGTAGTTGATGACGCACATCAGCTTCTGCAGCAAGCGCAGGGGCAAGTAGGCGTCCTTCAGGCAGTAGACAGCCAGACGTCTCCTCGTCTGCTCGTTCCCATTCTATATACACAGAGAGGGGGGGAGGGGGGGGTGTTTGTTTGTTTGTCTTAGAGTTCATTGCAATATCAGCTTCAATAGCTATCTCATGGCAGATACATATTAAACATTCAACCAATTTATACAAAATCAATACAATAGTAACACACACAATATAATGAATTTAAAAGGTGGTTAAAAAAATAAAAAAATAAAAACATATTGGACAAATATACAGAAGAACACGATTTTACACAAGGTTCTTTAGTTCTTCAGCTCTACCAAAAGTTTTTTCTGGTTTTGTCTCGCAGAATACGTTCTTAATAAAGTTTGTTCTGGTAGAAATGGTTTTCTTATAGAGGAAAAAAGAAAGAGGGAGAGCTGTAGAAAGAGACAAAGAGGGTGATGGATGGAAGTGGGAGGAAAAAAGAGAAAAGAAAAAAAAGATAGAGAGAGAGGAAGAGAGAGAGAGAGGGTGAGTGAGGTGAAACAAGTGGGCAAGAAAGAAGTAGATGGAGACAGAGGAGAGGGAGAGAATGAGCGAGGGGAAAGGAAGATCCAGGCCAGAAGGTGGCGCTAATGCGATATAGCAGTGGATGGATCTGGTTTAACCTGCAGGTCTGTGATGATGGAGTGCTGGACATCCTCCTTCTGCTCCTGCAGGAAGTGGAAACTGACGGCATTGAGTGTGTACGAGCGCAGCTTATAGTCCCTCAGCAGGACCTGCAACGCGAACAACATCAGCTTACACAGAGACGAGCACGGTGTCTTATTAAAGGCTGTCTATTACGCAGAATTCACAGATTCTCATAAATAATAAAAAATACTAATAATATTTCTTCTTATTCTTTTTCCAGTTTTGTTTTGACCAGGGCTTAAACAAGCCAACCAGATCTTCCCCTGTTGTGACCTCATATAAGAAGATCCCCCCCCAAAGGTGTTGAGTACGAGGTTTGAGGGGTATTTCAGCTGCAAACGGGACCTTTAAAAGGTAGCCCTGTACGAGTGCGTGTTCACCTGAAGGAGGTCAAACTGCACTCTGCCCTCCATGTTGACGGTTTTGTTTTCTCTGCGTCCCATCTGCTTGCTCTGGAAGCTGGAGTCTTTCAGGACCGACCTGATGCCCCTCATCCGCCCCAGATAGGGGAAGTAATTCACCTAGACGCAAACACACACACAGACGTTTCAGATTTTGCAAGCTTCCCGAGTGATCGCACGGTTAACGAGACACATACGGAGTGAGATCACACCTTTAAAGCGGCAGCTCTGTTGATCAGGTACGGCAGGTCAAAGTTTTGAATGTTGTAGCCGGTAATGATGTCGGGATCCACCGTCCGCACAAACTCCGCCCAACTCTGAGAGAGAGAGAGAGCAAACACGGGAGGAATAAACCACCAAGCCCACGTAACGCACGTCTGTTAATCGAGCAGCAGGTGTGTGTGTGTGTGTGTGTGTGTGTGTGTGTGTGTGTGTGTACCTGGAGTAGCTGCTTCTCTTGGGTGAAGCAGAGGATCTGAGAGCCCACTATACTGGCGCAGCTCTGTAACGTGAACACGGTGCGGATAAAAGGCTCCTTCTCGCCCTGACGCTGCACCATGGAGGCGATCTGAATCACCGGGTCCACCTCTGGCTCTGGAAACACACCTGCACACACACACACACACACACACACACACACACGCACATGTGCATTACATAACTGTTGTGTAATGAGGTCAACTGTTGATTGATGTGCGTGTGTTCAGAACCAAACCTTTTCTTCCTGCGCACTCGATATCAAAGCTGAGGACCCTGAGAGGAGCGATCCTCTGCCAGTCGCCTTCTGCTGGATGACTGATCAGATCTGTCCATCCGACGTCCACCTCATACTGACACAGGGACACCTGAGATACACACCGAGAGAGAGACACACAAAGCAGAGACAGAAAAATAAGAAGGCAGAAATAGAAAGACAGAGACATAAGCCAACAGACAGAGAAAGTCAAAAAGATACCGATAGAAACACAAAAGAGAGAGAGAGTGAGAGAGGGGGGGGGATCAGGATGAAGGGGTGAATGTAATGATAAATAAAGTCATGTTTGTTTTAACCACAGAAGGAGAAAGTCTGTACCTTCCCTGGCTCTCGGGAGTCCATCTCTCCTGTGCTCTTCTCCTCTCGGAGTCTGTACTTCCCTTTAGGCAACTCGATCCAGCAGCAGCCCACAACATCACTGTCCACCATGAACCTGACGCCAGACACACACACATATGAAATATAAACTCAGAAATAGAAATATGGCATAAACGGTACACAGTTAAACCTTGGATCACGAGCATAATTCGTTCTGGAAGCGTGCTCGTATATCAAAGTGAATTTCGCCCATAATGATGATTCGTTCCACAACCCAAAAATATTCATATAAAAATTATTAATACAAAATAGAATTGTGGCTGGTTTGAGGAAGATGATGAGTGAGAGGAGTTACTTAAAAATAATAATAAAAAATGCTTTACATGCACACAAATGGTCACAATGTTATAGTAAATGGTAGACGCACGCATGGATGTTGACTATACGGGTGACGCACGCGCAGAGAGACCGAGCATGGGAGACGGTTACCTACAATCCCGCAGTGCGAGAGAGAGAAGAACCACTGGCTCAGTTGTGGTCACGTGACGCTCGGCAGACAAAGTACTCCTATATCAAGACCTTGCTCGTTTATCAAGTTAAAATTTATTTAAAAATTATGCTCTTGTTGCCAAACGCTCAAAGACCAAGTTGACGGTTCTACTCTTCCCTCACCTGATCTCGAAGTCAATGTTGGCCTCGTACGCAGGGTAGCTCTGGATTCCGAAGTTCGCAAACTTAAATCCCTGCTCTAGGAGGCGTTTCGCCGGCGCAACCAGGCGCGGCATCGCCATGGTGACGCGCAGGAAGTCCAGCACACGATTGCCATGGAAGCCGTACATACCTGACGCATGAGAAAACACTCAGATACAAAAACTAGCAAACCACACACACATACACACACAAACAAGGATTAAACGGAAGCCTCACTCTCTTTGCGCGTGATGTCCACGGCTAGCACGGTGACCGAGATGTTGTCCTTGTTGGAGCGCATGTCCTTCAACACGGCAGAGTTCAGCTCCTTCTGGAACTCCGCCAGGTGAGAATCAGTAAAGCCTGACAGACAGCAGGAAGGAAAGAAGATTAAATATGATTTTATTTCTGCATTTTGCGCGTGAGTAATGTGCGCCGAGACTCACCGTTGGGAGCAGGGACGTAGAAATAGGGAGCAAAACCGTGTATATGACAGCAAACGCTATTCCCATTGTCTGTCACACCGAACATACGGACCACCGGAACCTTACCCTGGACCTGTCCTGGCATCCCGGCCACGGCAGTGCCTACAGACACACAAATCCCTCGTTAAAACAAACAACCACCTAGCGATTATGAGGCTCTTTTAACTCCTCCCACTTTTCTGATTTACATTACCCAGATAATAGTCCAGGTCAATCTGCTGAAAGATGAGCGTGTCTTTATCGGGGCGAAGAGGTGCCGCAGCGGGACGGCGCCAGCGGGGGTTCAGATCCGCTGAAAATAAGTCACCTGAGAGGAACACACAGGGCGAAAAATGAACCAGGCATTCACCGGCATCTGTCTCACGCTCTTCCTGTTCCCCGTCCTGCAAAATACTTACCCACTGGAATGACGTCGTGCCCCGCCTGGCCTTCCGACGATTCCATCTCCATCTCCATTTCGTCAAACAGCGCGAGCTCTTCTTCAAAGTGCGACGGGACGTCCTCCCACTCTGAGCCCATTTTGCCCCTCTTGGCCTGAGAGGCTCCGCCCATCGAAGCCCCTCCATTGCGCCGCTTAAATTCCATTCCTTACAAGCTGTAGAGGACATACGGAAACGTGGAGTTAAATCATCGGCATCAAGTTTGTTTGTTTTGTTTTTTTTCGATCAACGAATCATGTTTTAGGTTTATTGCATGGTGATGGAAGGAGTCTCCAGTGTTAGTGCTTGTCAGGGTTGCCAGATCACCTTGATAAAAATCCCGCCTAGACAAGCCTGCTTTGTCTGATTTAAAAAAATATAATAATAATAATAATAAAAATAAACAACCCAAATGATGTACTATAATAATGTAATACTATAATACTAATAATATTACTACAGTACTAACAATAATAATAATATTAATAATAATAATGAAATTTAACAATTATGCACTGAATATTGAATTTACAAAAAATTTACTTAAATATTGAACATTTTGTTTGTTTTTTTAAAAAATGCAAGATTTTTTGCTTTAAGTGTCCTTTTAGTTTGGTTGATTTTTTCAACCTGGGATGTTCAAGTCAAACCAGGACTTTTGATTGTACATGATAAAAAGTAATAATACCTCCCAGCCAAATTCTTATAATGTGAAAATGGTACAGTGGGCAGTATGAGGTCATGCAAAAAAAAAATTCCATGAAAGCAAAGGGCCATTAAAGGAGTTTGTTACCTTTCTTTCTGTTGTTTTATTTTGCGGAATGAAAAGTCCAGGTTTGATTTGAACACCCCTTGTATAAGTATTACGAATTACTAAATTATGACTCTTTTTTTGCCATTCCAAAAAATAATCCGATCCCTGTCGCAAACCTGTGATACATTTCCGAACCGTGTTTTTGGTGACTTGTTGCATTCCAGTCAAATTTCTATGATATAAAAGGCAAATCTGTTGAGCACAATATACTCGGGGTATTCACAGCATCCACAAAATGAATACACTACGAGTCCAAATATTTTTGGACATCTGACCTTCACACCCATGTATGGTTCTTACACAATCAAGATGTTATTTTAATTTACAGCTTTGTTGGTCCTTTCTATTATTTCAGATGGAAATAAAAATAAATAAGCAATGTAGGCTTCTGGGTTTTGCATGCAAAAAATAGAAAGGGCCAAGTGTGACAAATATATATGAATATATATATTAATTTTATTTTTTTTTTACTGGATTTGTGGATTTATACAGAGCGATTTACATTTCTGCATCTCATTACATACTGTGCATTAAGCAGTTGAGGGTCAATGGCCTTGCTGAAGGGTCCAACAGTGGCAAAACCTTGATCAGTAGTCCAAAACCTTAACTTTAACTTTTAAGGTATGTTTAGAATTAGTGATTTTTCTTTATCCCTAAATAATCACGCATGGCACAACAATCATAATGCAAAGTAAGGTCACTGCTATTTCAGGTTGTTGTTATGGTCATGGTGTAATACACAACTTAACAATTGCTTATTGTTCAACAATAACCCATCAAATGTGTATGCACATATTAATAAATAAATAAAAACATAAAAATAGAAATGACCAAATAAATGAGAGGTGAATCAGTCAGCAGTTATCTACCAGTACATTAAAACAAAACAAGACTTAAAAGCTGCTTTACTTGTTTATTAAATCTAATTATGACTGAATTAGCAGGCTAAATCTTACACAACAGTTACAAGCTAAAACCTAAACTTATAGCCAAATAGACTTCCTGCTAAATAAAAAGGACATTCCGATAACCTAGGACTTGCAGATTTAGATGTTTATATTTACTATAAAATGTTAAAATAACCGCAATATTACCCTGCTGTATTAGCAAAGCGTGTTGCCTTTCTGCTACCCACTTTCCGACAAGCCCCGCCTCCTGCACTGGGATTGGCTCAGACTTGGACGTGACCGTCAGTTCGAACGATCTAACCAATCACAGTACATAACAGTGTGCGTCACTGGCCAATCATAATCCCGGAAATCGAAATTGATTCCAATACAGGTAGGACAAAACGAACAACAGCAAAACATGCTAGCTGAGACACAACGCAAGTCCGTGGTAACGAGTCATAAGCACTGCGCAGGACACCGGGTGAGCTGTAGATAAGCCAACAGGCGCAGTTTCCAACTGTTGCAATGCTAAATGCGTTTCAAAATAATAGTAGTAGTAATAATAATAAGGAAATACCCTTTATCCAGCGCGCGCGCCACTGATCCAGTACCAACCTGACACAAAAAAAATCTCCCGCCACTTCGGGTCGTTATGTGTGATCACTTCCACTGAGGGGAGTTCCGTTTTCCCGGCAAAATTACGCGTCTACCACAAGGCACGCTGATTGGTCGAAATCCCGGAAGTGTCTTTGTTACGTGCCTTACTAATATATTATTAAATATGAACTTACATATGAATTTTGCATATGTATTAAATTTAATTTGTTTTTAAATATCTCAAAAACTGGGTTAAATAAGAACCCAGACATATTAATCCTTTAAGTGAAATTATGGAAAATGTAAAACAGAGCAAACAGACCACATAGAACATCTAATATACCCCTTCCACTTCCAGCTGCCATTGTAACAGGATACTGGAAATGTAGCTATTGTGAGAAAGGCCAAATTGTGACAACTGGGTCAGAGAACTCCAGAACTGCAGGTCTTGCGGGATGTTCCCATGCTGCAGTGGCCAGAACCTACCAAAAGTAATCCAAGGAAGGAAACCCGGTAAACTGGCAACAGGGTCATGGATGCCCAAGGCTAGCCTGTGTAATCTGATTCAACCGAAGAGCTACTGTAGCTCAAATTGAGGAAACAGTTCTAATAGAAATGGGTCAGAACACACAGTGCAGTGGCAAAATAGGAGTCCTATTCAGTATTAGGTCAGCGGTCATAATGTTATCGCTGATCGGTATACATCAGCCATATTTTGTTTTACATCAACCACACAGGATGCTGCACTGCCTGTCTGTGAATAGTTTACAGTGCGCCACATGTGGGATTATAAAGGAAAGGTGACATTTAACCACCTCAAATGCAAACATTTATAAAATAAAATAAAAAAATAAGATTTTGGAGTCATTGTGTTGATACATGAATCGCCACACAAAGAAATCACAATACATCACTGAATCGATTTTCCCCCCATCTCTACCTTCCATTCATTTCTGTCATATATGGAATTTTTTACAAATTGAGATATCCACACCACTACATTTAACCAGGCTTGGGACATACAGTCACACTCACATACACTATGGACAATTTGAAAACAATTTGCCTACCTTGCATGTTTTCTGACTGTGGTGGAAACCCACCAAATGGAGAGAACATGCAAACTCCATGCACATAGACCCAAACACCGGAGGTGCGAGGCCTCTAAGCTGTCCACTACACAGCCATTTCCATCGATTTTTCCATAGTATAAGTATAAATATGAATGTGATGTCCATAGTTTATCAGAAACTTTTCTTTATGAAGTTTTTGAAAAAAAAAAACATGCCCTTTTGTATTTTGAGGCTTAAATAAAATACTAAACACAAGGAACAAAAATATATACTGTAAGTTTGCACTTTTATACATGGGTTTCTTGCCTGCCCTGCAGAAGGGTTAAATTCCAAGCCAATGCCCAAAACCCAGCAACTGGATGCAGTGCCTGTCCCAAGCCCGGATAAAATGTAAAGGTTGCGCCAGGAAGAGCGTAAAACCTGTGACATGTTGTGTAAAGATCAGAGGGTCTGCTGTGGCAACCTCTCAACAGGAGCAACCGAAAGACTAAAAACAACATACATTTATTATTTGTAGTGGTAAGTAGTTATTTGACAAGTTAGCATTTTATTCATTAGCTTATGATGATTCTTTACTGTAAACTGAGATTTTTTTAAAAAGCTTCCATATTTTGTATGGTTTTCATTTTGTTAAATTGTTTATTGAAATCTGAGCCAAATGTTCCATCATAATCATCAACAACAAACACTTCTTTTTTTATTCCCACAAAGACCTACACTGATCTTCATATGATACAACATTATAGCCCCAAAATATTTTATTCTAAATATAAGAGATTTTATCATGATCATACTGTTTTATGGCCCATAGTATGAAACTCCCATCGCATAAATTTGTTTCTGAAAACGAGTATCACTGGATGTAATTTCAACCAGGCAGGAATCAAATAAGCGTTTTATAAGGTGTATTTTTGAAAGGCTTTCTGCATAGCTGCTTTGTTATTTACTGTAACACACTTAAGTAACATGATTAATTATTTATAAAGTCCACCAAAAAGCCGAATTAGCTGTGTTATAGCAGGCCAGGATAAACAGCAACAACTCTAGTTTAGCTCTAATCAGAGAGCACATTTGTAAGAGCATAGAAAGAGGAGAAAAGTTTTTGAGATAGGAAGCTGAAAGCTCTCTGTAGGTTATGAAGGAAGTCAACACATTAAAAAAACCCCACAACTGCCAACACCTAACCGCCTACTGCCAACACCATACTGACATGACACTCGACTTATGAGATGAAAGCAAAAGCAAAAGCTCAACCAATCACATTTCACACACTGTGGACGTGACTGGAGGAGTGGCTGAAAGAGGGCTGATCGCTGAGTGTTCGGATTTGGCCTGGAAGCAAAAGGGGAGGAGTTACAAATGAATTAGGGGTGCTATCACTGTATTATGTGGGAGTGTCTGAATTGAAAAGCACATGTTTACCTTATTGTGCAATACTGTACTGTCTAGTGTTCTTGCAAAGAGATTTAGCGTAAAACAGATTAGACTTGAGTGTTGTCAGGCTCCTGTTTAGATATTAAAATGTTAATTAAAACCAGTGACATTACTCGAGTGACAGTCAATAGTCAACATGTCAGTGATGACATTTAAAAGAAGTATAAACTGTTCTGACATATTCTGAAATGTGTATTATTAGTATTGTACACGTGTTAGGGCTTCTATAAGGTCGTCCCATCCATCAGTCTATCCTACCCATGCTTACCAGACGAAAAATATGTCACATTTTGCTGCTTTAATGCCCTGCCCATAAATCCATGCTACCAGTCCCAGTGATTTGTGGGTTTATGTTTAGCAATAAAGTTTTTTTTCCCCTTTTTATAATCATTCTTAATTGCATATTAAATTTTGCTTGCACTGTTAATTTCAAAGTCAGCTAGTTTAAATGTCGTGTTAATTAAAGCGATATGGTTTATATTCTAATAATGTTAAAAACAACATGCAAAAATTGGTACAAGTAAGTCAGGATAGAAGATCATAGAGTATCTTCATCTATACTGCTTTATCCTGGGTGGGCAGCCTGGGAGCCTATCCTAAGAGTCTTAGGGCACAAGGCGGGTGATCCGATCACAGGGCACACACACACACACACACACCAATTAGCCCAATCTACATGTCAAGCACAGGGCGAACATGCAAACTCCTTACCCACAGACCTGAGACTGGATTTGAACCCAGACCATGGAGGCGTAAGGTGACAGTGTATTTATTTACAGATCTATATTTATCTGTTTCATATTTTCGTCTTTTATGTACTTATTTATATAGGTTCAACGTTTATTTTGTTATTGTATATTAATGTACTAGTTTTAAGTGCTCAAAATTAGTATGATCTTCTGCCTATGTGTTTGTATAGGGTTGGCAACCAATTCTCACTCGTTTGAGCCAAACTTAGTTAGTTCACACGGTGACCCCGCCCCCCCTCACGCCCACCCCCTTGTCCCGCCCCCAATGTAATCCAGTCGGTGATTGATTGGCGCAGATGCGTGCGCTGTATTCCTGCGCGAGGACAGGACGCCGTCGCTGCAGGGTAAGAGCACCTGACCTTGCGTTTTATCTTTATCGCGTTATTTGTTTATCGCCCGTGCAGGGAAACAAGAGGGAAATGCACGCCGTGAATCGTGAACCGGAGATGTGTTGATGTGGTGTGCCCGTGCTGCGTGTCAAAGACTAATCTCTCTCGGTTATCCAGATCCTTGTTTGGTCATCTCGATGGGAATCGAAAATAAGACACAGTCTTATTATTAGTCGCTATTTGTCGATTAGATTATGTAGATTTAATACACGCGCACGTAATGCTAACGTGCTTATCCTGGATCGAAGCGAATGTTCGAGCGCTGTTTCCTTGTCGTGCATCGCAAACAAGCCTGCTACCCGCTACTTAATCCACTATCCAGCTAAAACCAAGCCTGTGTCACGCTCAATGTCAAAGTCAGGCTTTTTTTTTCACGCTGTTGCTAGGACCTATAGATGTTGCCACGCCCCCTGCCTTTCTAACATATAGATATTTACATCCATCCCGAGACAGCTAGGAAGATCAAAACGATCCTTATAAATAAGTAATACTATGTGAGATAGAATGAAACTGCGCTCGCGCTACAGCGGTTGCGGTCGCACTGACGTCACGTCACTGAAGAGTTCCGCGTGGCGCGGAGGCACGTACACCACTGACAGTCTCCTGCGTGTAAGGCGATTAAACGGGCTCCTTAAAAGGGGAGGAAAAAGCCCCTTCACTTTGATTTACACACCGAGTCTTCATACATTCAAAACGTCTAATAAGTGACATCTCATATTTCCACCTATATGTTTCACTCTGGACATACTCCATGTTTTTTTACTCTTTAAAACACAGAAATGTTACATCTTCTCAGCTATGGTGCTCCGTCCATTATTTAACAGTGATGTTTGTGTGGTTTACGATTGCGTATCAAAAATGTTCGAAATTAGTGCGCCACAGATCCGGTCACTTCTGTCATCCGTGATCCCTCGGGTGTCCTAAAACCTGGCATTAGAGTTCGCTATTGACGGTCGAATTCTCGATGTACGATACCGTGAATGTCGGAAAAGACGATGAGCAACTTCGTTTGAGGAGATGAAGGGCTTTTCCTCTCTGAAGAATGTTGCTTCATCTCAGGGTCGTACCCATACACCCAGGTTTCGTCCTCGACGTGAAGGACTGGTAATCCACGGCATGCTGACAGAGATCTTGCCAGATGAGTTCTTGACTCTGATGTTCTTTCTGCTCATGGGCCAGCACTTGTTCATCCCATATGAGGATTGACTGCAATGGCAGCAATATTGTGAATTGTTCTCAGACGATCGTTGTGCACAAGTTGCCAAATGGTTTTTACATTTTCAGGGGGTTGAGCTCGGCAAAGGTCTTCCCGATTTCTCCTCCTCTTCTAGTGATGTTCTTCCGTTGTTGAACCACGCGTGCCACTCAAAACACCTCGAACGGCTCTTTGTAGCATCGACATTAAACTTCGCCATAAAATCGCCTAATCATGTTAAATGTTTAGACAAAAGACAGAATGGTGTCTTTTGTCACTCTGACTTATCGGTGCTCTCTGTGACGGTGTGTGCAGCCTTGTGCCTTGAAACTAGTCTTGATGTTTTGATACCGCCTCATATTGTGGGTTAACATTTGATTTTTAAGCTATATCATTATGGGGATGACCTTTGTCCACCTTCGTCAGAAACATGTCCACTCCAATAAGACATCTCTTTTTCAGGTCATCAAGTATTGTTAAATATTGTTCAAAATTTTACCTCATTAAAGCTGGAATTTTTTAATCCATTAGCTTTAATCAGTTATAATGATATCAAATTCGTAATGTTATCACACGTCATGAGATGTAGACTAATATTAGTTACATTAGCTATGATGTATTTTTGTTGAGGTTAGCTTGTAGCTTGTGATTTTCCATGGATACCAGATTGCTATTCAAAGAACGTCATTGTGTCTAGTCTGGCCATCCCATTGTAAAAGATCTGACTGCACCCCTGTAAAGTTATAGCTGTTATTAGCGATAAGAGCATACATCTTTATGTATGCCTCTTTATCAAAAGAAACAAAAAATGGCATCAGGTAGGAGTTACCCGACAACCAGTGTTGCACAGTTAATCGAATAAAAATCAGAATCGCAAAATATGGACCTGTGCAATTATTTAATCACAAAAGGATGTAATTTATTACAGGTAATTGCATAGTCAGGAGTTTTTTGTAAATATTTAAAGTTTTTTTTTCATATGAAATTTTGAGGTGATAAATAATTATTGACAAACATCCTCATAATTATATAATTTGTTCAATTATTTGCCTTGATAAATACATATGAACAGAATTTTGTAAAATAATTTAATGTTTTAGTTTGAATCGCTATCTCAAAATGTGTTTGTTTATTTATTTATTTATTTATTTATTTATTAAATCGAATTGTACAGTCCTAATGTCAACTCATGAGATGTTGAAAATGAGATGGGAAAAAACCCAGCTGCAGAATATTAGCACATTTTTGGTGTTTCTAAAATGTCCACTTTTAATGATTAATATTCTTTGATCCACTCATGATCATGAGGTTAATAATCACGCTGATCAGATAACAAATCATAATCATAACCATGTATATCTTCGTTAGCTTCCATTCTCCATCCACGTGCCACTCAGAATAGGAAACCCACTAACGGCCACAGAAATTTCTAAAGCTGTGCACCCGACCTTTTAACCCTTATCACGAACAGCTGACAAGCTCCCAGAAGACCTCAAGAGCATGTAACCTTTTGTGATGAGGTCTTGTGCTGTCAGTTCGTGGGTCAGACGATAAACACTTCACATATATAGATTAAAAAATTTCACATCGCTTTCCTCGGCAGGCTCCTGGAAAGGTTCACCTTGAAGCGATAGAGAGGTAATTGCGCAATCTTGTACAGCACGCATTCTTTATCTGGTAAACAGTGCTTATGTTGCATGCACTTTACTCCCAGTACAGTGTACGCTAGGATTGTATATGTTTTTGCGATTCAGAAATGAGACAGATGTACTTGTCCTTGAGTCGTTATCCTCTGGGTACAGAGATGATGTAACATCCTGTGAGTCGTGTTACTTGAGGCATGGCTTCTTTTCCTTCTTCTTTGTGTTCTTGTTCACTTTTGATGACTCAACACTAGTAAAATAAAACATTTGTTTTATTCTTTACACGATCATGGGCGTGATTTAGTTACATGTCGTGTAAAGGGGATAGAGAGGGGTGGGAGTTTGGGTGTGTATGAGAAGTGAATATGTTGTAAATCGTCAGGGTTTCATCATGAGATTTCTCGTTCTGTCACCTTGCATTGCTCAACCCTTTTCATGCCTGGGAAGTTAATTAATAATATGATTAAAAGTAGGCGTGGAAGTGTCGGATCTAATGCAACATGCAAAATTAATTTGAATATAGATGTGAGAGGAGCGCTGCCTCAACTTGCTTTGAACATTCATGTACTTTCTCAATCTTGCTTCCTGCTGTCATCATCTTTCTGTCTTTGCATGAAACCTGAGAGTTAATTAGTCAGAAAAGAAATAAGGATCATTTTACAGCAGTAGACGAGCCAGAACTTAAAATTGTGTCACCTGACCTGGATCAGGAACAGAATTCGAAATATAATATGTATAATGTTTATTAATCGCTCTTAAAATATCAACCATTGCGACGTCGGGGTCACAGAAGCCTGCCGCATGGAAACGAGCGCTTTACCATGCTGCATGTTTTGTGGTTATGGCCATGTGAGCATCATATCTGTTTTTGGACGCATTCATTTTTAATCACGTCAGGTGAGGCAGACTGTGTGTAGTGTAGTGTTACTCACGGTGCAGTTTGCGGTGCGATTACAGTAAAGCGCAAGCACCTTCGGATTAGGCCAGGGAAGGGCTGGCATGAGTGCAGAGACGGGCATCTGTATCCTAAAGGGAACGGGATACCAAGAGCCGAAAATATGTTCTTGATTTTAAATAATGTATTGTTTTTAGAAAGAAGTAATAAAATATCTCTAAGCTGTAAGCTCTAAGCCGCTCCGCTGTTTTGGAAATAAATTATATTTATGAATTCATATAAGCTTATTTTAAGACTTATTAGATGTTCTAGAAAAAAAATCAGGAAAATGTGTGTTCTGTCCAGGATTTTCAGTCCTATTTTATGTACACGTCTGTTTGCTGTAATGCTTATACTGACTATAGTTGATTGTTAAGGCCAGGATTATAAATGACAAAGGCCTGGATAAGGAGCTGACGAGCCTGAATGGTGATCAGTTACTCTTCAATGCTTCACTGTTAAACAGTACTGTTTAAAGTGCTTATGTTTTATTGTGGACTTGTACTTTGTTACTCCTCAGCAGCGTGACTTCCTCTTAGAGCAGTGTCAGTTGGAGTGATGCCATAGGTCATTGCAGCCAACCATGGTTCATCGATGACGGATTGTGAGCGAGGAGGGTGAGGTGGGTTGAGGGAGGAGGGTGAGTTGAGTGGAGTGAGCGAGTCGAGTGCCAGTGGAGTGTGTGAGTCGAGTGCAAGTGGAAATAAATGCATTTTCAAGGTCAGCTGAAGGTCCAAAGAGTGCTAGAGGAGTGAGCGGGTCGAGTGCTAGAGGAGTGAGCGGGTCGGGTGCTAGAGGAGTGAGCGGGTCGGGTGCTAGAGGAGTGAGCGGGTCGGGTGCTAGAGGAGTGAGCGGGTCGGGTGCTAGAGGAGTGAGCGGGTCGGGTGCTAGAGGAGTGAGCGGGTCGGGTGCTAGAGGAGTGAGCGGGTCGGGT
>QMIH01000247.1:244437-274468 GCA_003987875.1 Clarias batrachus | reverse complement strand
CGGGTGCTAGAGGAGTGAGCGGGTCGGGTGCTAGAGGAGTGAGCGGGTCGGGTGCTAGAGGAGTGAGCGGGTCGGGTGCTAGAGGAGTGAGCGGGTCGGGTGCTAGAGGAGTGAGCGGGTCGGGTGCTAGAGGAGTGAGCGGGTCGGGTGCTAGAGGAGTGAGCGGGTCGGGTGCTAGAGGAGTGAGCGGGTCGGGTGCTAGTGGAGTGAGCGGGTCGAGCGCTCCTCACTCTGCATGAGCGGCGCGTAGAGGTCGGCACATGAGAGAGGAGAAGTGAGTAGGAAGAGTAAATTGAGCGAGTGAGTGGAGCAAATGAAATGAAGTTAGACAGGTGAATAGAGTGTGTAGACTATTGTACTGTAAAATTGAGTAACTAGAAGAACCAGACTCGTGTGTGTTAAACCTGCTGTGCTGATCCTCCTGTGCTCATTGTGTCCATAGCTTATTTGTATGCGCACGCCACACACAAGCCACATCCCTCAGCCTGTGTCCCACATACCACTGTGTATCAGGAAACCAAGAATATGTCAGCCTTGTTTATTTCCATTCAGCCTCACTATGTTTTTACTAGAAGCTTTGTGCATTCGCAGTGAGATTCTAGTCCCGTTAACCGAGTGATCCCCTTTTCCTGTTTCCCTGCAGCATGCCACTGGCACGCAGTATCTCCGTGACCTCACTGTCGGGTCTGGAGGACTGGGACGAGGAGTTCGACTTGGAGGATGCAGTTCTGTTCGAAATCGCATGGGAGGTGGCTAATAAAGGTAGGCTACTTTACACCTACAGGATATAACCTCAAATCAAGGTAATATTTGCAGAAATATCGGACCGGATGCGCAGTTGAGCAGTGATCATGGCAGAGATCATGTGCTACTCATCTGGGATTTTTTTAAACTTAAACTTTGAGCTAATCCTGTCAGGACAGTTCCAGCATTCCAACAGACCCGAAATAAAATAAGCTATCGGGGCATGGGATATACATAGTCACTAGAGGCTTGGACCTTCAGCTGACCTTGGTGGTTTAAAATGTATTTATCTCCTCTCAGAAACCCTAGGGCTGAACCTACACCTTTAATACAAATCACACAGGAGGAAACGTTACTGGACAGGTTCCAGGACAGTGTGTCTCTAATTTGTGCCACAAATTTGCGCTCGTCCAATGATGGCGTGTTAAGACTGTCGCAAAGTTATATCAGAAACGTTATTCTTGTACCAGTGTGGTGTTAGATTCTCCAGTCTGATTCATTTTCTGGAACAGCTGCTCTGCGTTACTGCAAATCACTTAACATCACTAAGCAATCCTGGATAGAGCTGTCCACCCAGTGGTAGAGATTCTCTTCAGTTCCTCTGCAATATCTATCTCAAGTAGATGGACTAATATATCCTCTCCATATTAGTAATGATCAATGCCCAAAGCTTTCCCCAAAGCCACCACAAAGTGAGGGTGCAGGATCGTCCGAAGCATGCAATTCCTCCGTTTCCATATTTTCAAACTATCACTCATGCAACATCATCAATGCATGAAGGAAAAGCGTTCCTTTCCGCCCACTTCCACATGGTGTTAGCACCCAGACGCCCATGATTAGCTAGAGTCACTGTGACCGAAGGGGAAAAGAGATGGTGCCACTCGTCCCTCCCTGAGAGCACCACCACTTTTTCTCTCTTGGACTCCCAGCGCATGGATTATACTGTAACTCACAATGTCCAGATGTTTGGGCAAGCACTTTCCTGTTGCGCCACTTGGGATCCCAGAACTTTTTGGAAGTACTTCGAACATGATCTGTTTCACACTCATGTCAAACGTCTAAAAACGTTACTCCACAGTAGCTTACTTGCGTTTGTCATGTAGACATGGTACATGTTCATATTCAGGAGCACTTTGCACATTTTCTGCTGTCTACATACTGTACAGTACAAACACCTTCTAATTCACCTTTAGTCTTGATTTTTAGCAGTTCTTTTTTGCATTCTAGAACAATACTGGAGATTTCAAAACTGTGACGTAAGAGCAACCGTCAGTCATGAAGGTCAGCTGTTCCGGATCAGTTCTTGCAAGAACAGTATTGTGTCAAGTGCATCTGCAAAACCCATCAGTCACCATAATGAAACTGGCTCTCATGAAGACCTTCCCAGGAAAGCAAGACCAAAGACTAAAGTTAATTTGGAGTTACCAAATCAAAATAAAAAATGACCTATTAACATACAACACCTTAGATTAGGGCCGTTATGAAGGCATACGTAACATGCACGTCTCAGTATCATCCGTTCTAACCAGATTCTTGCATATTTTGGATGCTTCCAGCATTGTTTCAGAATGTAGCAAGAAACAACAATCCGCAAAGATCACTCAATTAGAAGCTGCGTCCAAACCTTTGGCTGGGACTGTACTGTATGTCCATCTGCTTGAGATTGTTCTTAGTGTGATATCTGACGTACTGAACTGATTAGATTCTGTGATAACAGGACCGAGCCCGTATCGAGTTAAAAAGTCAAAGATGTTCATTAACAAATGACAAATATTTAAAAGCGTCAAACTGCTATAGATATGAGATTAATAAGAGACTACAGTACGAGATTGTCATCAATTATTCACATCCCCCTTGTGAAAACAGTGCATTAATAATAACGTGGGGAAATGGTGCTTCTGGCGTTTAAGGCTCTGCGTTGCTGACCAGAGGGTCCGTGGTTCGAGCCCTGCCATCACCGGAACGCCGCTATTGAGCCCCTTAATCCTTTGCCTATATGAAATCAATTAGTCATGCCAGGATAGCAACCGAGCCCTGGAAAAACCACCATTGCTGTAGAAACCGTAACCGACTCTAGGAACAAAAAATAATAAGGATTCATTAACTTTATAACAAACAAAGTTTGTTCCTTGGGCTCTCTCCCTCTTATTCTGAGGGTCGCCACATTGGATCATTGGATCCAATGTGATCAGGCACGGGTTTTATGCCTTCCTATCGCAACCCTCCCATTTTCTAACCGGGCTTGGGACCGGCGCTGCATGGAGTGGCTGGGGTGAATTGGCCATAGGGTTAAGGGTCTTGCCCAATGGTCCAACAGTGGCAACCCGGCTGTGGTGTTGGCTCAAATCCCCAACCCTCCGATCAGCAACACCGAGCCTCAACTGCCTGAACCACCAAGGAACCATTATTATTAATACTGGGTTAAAAAAAAAAAAAAAGTGGTAAAGTGCTCGCCCTATCACCCGGAGATCGCGAGTTCGATTCCCGGGTGATGTTGTAACCTCTCACAGCGGATGTCTAGAGAGAGCTGATTGGCCGAGGGAGGGAGGGAGGAGAGGTACTTCCTCATGAGCAAACAGTTCAAAAAGATTGGTTGGGAGTAAACACGTGATAGTCTTCAGCCCTCCCGACTAAATGGTCGTAGTAGCCTTAATGTGGGAGCCCCCTAGTGACGGGGAGGAATTGGACACGACTAAATTAGGGATATCCGGCATAATGTGGCATAAATGTGGCATAAAACCGAGTTCCTGTTACTACCCTGGAGTATGTTATTTTCCTGTAACATCTCATATTTTAGTGTTTTCCTCATCTCATACCACAGCAATTGATAAGCAACACAGATCCTCAGCTCCCTGAGTTACCACTGCTCCGTTTTTACATGATATTAATATGACTAAAAGATTTGTAATATCTGTAATGATGTGATGCATACTTTTGGATGCTTGGCCCGAAAGTCAGGTCTGAGTTACAGATATGAGTCTAATGCAAGCGCTATAAAATGAAATAAAAAGCCAGAAGACTAAAGTGGCGTGATCTTCAATATAAACACAGCAACGTGTTTCAGGCTCAGCTCTTATAAACTGAGACTTATGACGCTCTCCTGCTTCAGCGTTCAGTCCCGTGCTACTTACTGAGAAGTGTGTGTGTGGTGTCCTTTGGCAGTTGGAGGGATCTACACAGTGATCCAGACGAAGGCACGTTTGACCTGTGAGGAATGGGGGGAAAACTACTTCTTAGTGGGGCCCTATATGGAGTCCAATGTCAGGACCCAGGTTGAATTGATCGAGCCTCCGAACGCAGCACTGAGGAGGACCATCGACAAGATGAATAATAGCGGATGCAAGGTACACACCTTCTGTTTCCTTTTTTTTTTCCATTTTCACTTCTTACTCATGCGGAGCTCATTACTTTCCCTTTATACACACACACAATACATATTACTCTTTCTACCCAACCTCATTCTGAAAACCTAAACCTTCATTCTAAGAAGTGTGTGTGTTCATATCCACCTCCATGGTATGCATGTGTAAAGGTTACAAGCTATATCAGTGTCCCACACATGACTAAGGTCTATTTCAGGCCTTTGGCTAAATGTTTGTGTGTGTGTGTGTGTGTGTGTGTGTGTGTGTGTGTGTGAGTACACACAAATGAAAGAGAGACGGATAATAAAAAAAAAAGCCCTGTTTTTTATTTTATTTTATTTACTTATTTATTTATTTATCCATGCAAAATTATAAGTGTGAGAGACTTTTTCTCCCCTCTTGCGTAGAGGCCGTAGATCATAGAAAGTAGTGTGTCACGATATTAAATAAATAAGTAAGTAAATAAGGGCATGGGCGTCTCAGTGTTCTGTTTCTCGTCTGCCGTGCAGAAGGCCAGGGTTCGATTCCTCGCCAGTGCCCAAACTCCAACCACTGGATGCAGATGGGAGGGTTGCATCAGGAAGGGGGATGCATATTAATTAACCGTCTTTAATCTGTGCAATCAACAATTAAATATTTAAAAGTAATTGCTATTTAAATGGGTTATTTAAGTCCTTCAGTTTATGATTAATTTATTTAAATCATTGTTGCTGTTCTGCTGAACTAGATGCAAATGCCACAATATATCATGGTACCAGTCTAGTTAGAAAGGTAAAGCCAGTATGACGGGCCTGTCTAGAAGTAATACTGAGGAATGAATGTTCTTAACATGCAGTAAGCCAGTCTTTGGTCATTTAGGTGCTCTACTGGAGTCCATGCCGGAACATTTTGTTTTTGTGCACTGTACACAGCGTCCTCCCGTCCACTTCAGTACGGCAAAAGGGATGTTGCTTAACCAAAAGCCAGTGCCTAAGCCCAAATACTAATACAAACCCAGTCACAGGAGAACTTTCAGCAAGAAGACGTCTGATATCCGATAGCGTTATCTCATCGTCAACAACACTCCGTCTCCTTACTAACTGCTTCGAAGTCGAACGGAACTGCCCCAGAACCGCACATGCTGACAGACTACTAACACAAGACTGAATCCCAAATCCCTCTCTGACCCCGGATGCACTAGCTTTCCATTTTACAGTACTTGGAATTAAACCCCAGAATACATTTGGAATTTCACTGTGAAGATCCATTTCCGTAGGCGCAGTTATGGTTCTTGGCCACATGATGGTGTGGGAGAGGGGACAGAGGTTTAGTCAAGTGGGTTGGTGTGTTTTTTTTTTTTTTATTGTATATTCGTGTCAAAGACATACAAGACTCACTTTGTCAGACTTAAGAACAAATCCGACTTACGAACCTGCTCCGGGAATGGAATTTGTTCATAAGTAGGGGGCTACCTTTCATTAGAAAGCTTGAAATAGCTCAAAAATAGTTAATGTTACCTGCTAGGAAATTCACAATTCCAATTTCATTCATCAACCAAACTCAGTATGATATGCGGTGAATGTTTTTTTTTGTTTTGTTTTTTACATAATCATTTCAATTAATATACAGTACTTCATCCACTTTCATGCATATGAAAATATTCAGCAGAACAGAATCTATCAGTTGCTAGGTTACAGTTTTAGCTGTGTGATAAACACCGGGTAATCCGTGAGGAAACCAGTTAATCATCAGGTAAGCATCTCTTTTTGTTTGTTTTTTTTGGCTCCGACCTACATCTCGAACGTAATTATCATGGGAAATACATCATAACCTAATGTCTGTTAACAGTACCTCTAACCTACTGCTGTTCTGACTGACGTCATGGTAGTCATGTGACTTCAAAAGCTGTATCCTCGCTAAATTGCTATCATGTACTGTCCAAGGGATCGCTGTGTATAAGCATATGTCTGTGTGTGTAGGTGTATTTTGGGCGTTGGCTGATTGAAGGCTCTCCGTATGTCGTCCTGCTGGATGTTGGTTTCACCGCCTGGTCTCTAGACCGCTGGAAGAGTGAACTATGGGAAAACTGTGCCATCGGCGTGCCCTGGTTCGACCGCGAGGCCAACGACGCTGTCCTGTTCGGCTTCCTTACCGCCTGGCTGCTCGGAGAGGTGCGTGTCCGTGTGTGTGTATTGCAGTTTATTATATGAGTTCGTCCATCATTGTTACATGACTGTATTCTGTGTTTCAGTATGCGGCGCAGTGTGAGGAACCCCCGCACATCCTGGCACACTTTCACGAGTGGCTGGCTGGACTGGGGCTGGTCTTGTGCCGACAGAGGCACTTGCCCGTAGCCACCATTTTCACCACTCATGCCACGCTGCTCGGCAGATACCTCTGTGCCGGGAACGTCGACTTCTACAACAACCTGGCCGAGGTGTGTGTGTGTGTGTGTGTGTGTGTGTGTCTCTGTGTGTGGAAGGATGATTTTAGAAATAATAATAATATTAGTACAAACACTGAACTATTTCAATATGACTCTCTTTCTATATATAGTTCAACGTTGATAAGGAGGCAGGCGACAGACAGATCTATCACCGCTACTGTATAGAGCGGGCCGCTGCACGCTGCGCTCACGTCTTCACCACTGTGTCTAAGATCACGGCCATCGAGGCTGAACACCTGCTCAAGAGGAAACCAGGTGAGCCTCGTCTGTCTGATCTCTCCGTCTCGTTCTCGTGTCAACGTTAATAAGACAATTTATTACAGTTTCTCGGTACAATCCAATCCATCGTAGTGCACACACACACACAATGGGCAATTTGGGAAATTAACCTACTTTGCCTGTCTTTGGACTGTGGGAGGAAACCGGAGGACCCAGAGGAAACCCAACAAGCAAAGGGAGAACATGCAAACTCCATGCACACAAACCTGAGGCGGAAGGTGCGAAGCCACGGTGCTAACCACTAAACCACCGTGCCTGCTTTTAGCAAGCCTCTGTGTGAGGTGAAGAAATCGTTATCATTGGTTAGCAGAATTCCGTCTCATCTATGATTGGTCAGAAACCTTAAGCAGGATGGCGGCACTTAAATCGGTGTGCATTTTTAGCACTATTAGGCACTTTTAACACTTATGCGTTTTTATCACTTGTTAATTAGTGTCAATCTAAACCTCATCTAAAGCAGTCGGTTAACACTTTTGTTTCTGTTAGCAAGCTTGTGTGAGGTTGAGAAACCTGCCTATGATTAATTATAAGAATTCGATGGTGTCTGATCAGTGAGAAACCTAATGAAAGAAGAAAATAAGACAAGAACAATTTTTTTTTTTATTACAGGTTTTAGTGAATATTGTGCAATAAAAAAACAAAAAATCTTAAATCTCAGTGCAAGTCTAAAACGCATTTACATATAATTTTTTGTGATTTTTAAAGAAGATTCTTGTTAAATCTTTTTTAATTTTTGAGATTTTTAAAAAAATTTTTTACTTTGTGCATTTTTAACACACATTTGCCTTCTAGTTTAATCAGATTTCAGTGCATTAGGATGCTAGATGTCTGGAGGTGTGGCAGACGTGCCTCATCACCACACTACTGGGAAGTGAGCAATCAAAATGACATTATTTCTAATCTCCATGAGTTCTAGCTACAAGTGGGGGGAAACACGTGAAGTCTCCGTGTTCACCTTTTGGTATCAAATGCTTATTTATCTCCTCGAACCAGAGAACTCTATGGTCAGTGTGCATACTGTACAGTATGTCATTAACATTTTAACATGTGAATATGCCTGTATCTTGATTTAAACCAAATCAAATACTAGTATACAGCATTAAATTTAAATGATTTCTACTTTGATTACCGCCGATGACATGAGGAGTCACATTGATATCATGTGCACGGACTGAGGAGACCTTCCAGACTTTCATTTTTCCCAGTCAGACATTTTGCATTGCAAAATTAAGTCAAACACAGCGTAAGGCCTTTGTGCCTGCGTCTGCCGTTTCATTTGTTCTTGAATCCTTTGAACTCAATTTAAGCCAATATTTTATTTTAAATAAGGATGTACAAGGGGTGTTCAAGTCAATCCAGGACCTTTGCTTATGCAGAATAGCAGAACACAGTCATGAGAGTAAAAACTCCTTTATTTCTCTATATAATCCCCTGCTGCACTAATGCACCGATCAGTGTTTCACTAGTGCTTAGATAGCTTAAGGTAGAAAGGGGCCTGAAAACCTGGCCTCCCAGGAACACCTTTTAATAGGACTAAGGCACTGAGTTACTGATCAGAAGGTTGGCGGTTCGAGCCCCAGCTTCACTAGGTTGCCATTGTTCGGCCCTTAACTTGCTGCATCATGGCTGACCCTGCACTCTGACCCCAGCTATGCTAGGAAACGCAAAGAAAGAATTTCACTGTGCAGTAATGTATGTGACAAATAAAGGCTTAACTTAATGTAATGGCCCAAACATGTGGAAATGGCTTGGAGCGAGGGTCAGGATGTGGCAAATAACTCCCAGCCGAGTATCTGTAATGTGCAAGTGGTGTACGGTCTTCTTTAAAACCGTTCACACGCTCTCATCACTGTTTGAAATCGGTTTTGCGTTGTCGTTCACCAGAAGTCCCGGGTTGACTTGAACACCTCTTGTATGGTCTGACTGTTTGTTTGTCTCTCTCACCCTCGCTCGTCTTTCTCTCATAGATATCGTGACTCCTAATGGTTTGAATGTGAAAAAGTTCTCAGCCATGCACGAGTTTCAGAACCTCCACGCCCAGAGCAAGGCGCGCATTCAAGAGTTCATCAGAGGGCATTTCTACGGGTTAGACCATCACACACAGACATAAAAACCACACAAGTGCATGCGCGGTATTGAACGTTTACTGTTTCCATGCAGGCATTTAGATTTTAACCTGGATAAAACCGTGTTTCTGTTCATTGCTGGACGCTACGAGTTCTCAAATAAAGGAGCTGACGTTTTCCTCGAAGCCCTGGCCAGACTCAACTATTTACTGAGGGTGTGTGAATGGAAAGTCTTTTCTGTAATATAATCTAATCTCAATATAGTAAAAGAAACAAACGAAACATGCAACAGATCTAAAAGCTGCTCATGTCTGTGTCACGTGTGTCCTTTTCATCAGGTGAACCACAGCCAGGTTACAGTGATAGCGTTCTTCATCATGCCCGCTCGCACCAACAACTTCAACGTGGAGACGCTGAAGGGTCAAGCCGTACGGAAACAGCTCTGGTAATCATGATGCTCTGTGAGGGCATATGCAGTACAGCTACCCCCATGTTGCCATAGTGAGCGCTGACATCCATAGTGATGGTGCGTTTTGTCTTAACCAGGGATACGGCACAGACTGTGAAAGAACGCTTCGGGAAGAAACTCTACGAATCGCTGCTCGTGTGAGTGTCCTCATTTTATAAAAACACAAGAAAAAGTATCTTGATCTTTACTTAACAAATAAATTTTCGCTCGCTCTATCAGCGGGCAGCTCCCGGAGGTATCGAAGATGTTAGACAAGGAGGATTTCACCATGATGAAGAGAGCCATCTTTGCTACCCAGCGCCAGTGTCTTCCTCCAGTCTGCACCCACAACATGCTGGAGGACAGCTCCGACCCCATCCTCTCAGCCATCCGCCGCATCGGGCTCTTCAACAGCTCTCAGGATCGCGTCAAGGTATTTCGAAACACACAGGCCTGCACAAATGCATCAGGTACGAGGTAGATTCACTGAGCACACACTTCTCTGTGGCAGGTCATCTTCCATCCAGAGTTTCTGTCCTCCACTTCTCCACTGCTGCCCATGGACTATGAGGAGTTTGTTCGAGGCTGCCATCTTGGAGTTTTTCCTTCGTACTACGAACCCTGGGGATACACACCAGGTTGCGTTTAAAAATGCACACAAACACTAACACATCTTAATTGTTTATTCATTTGTGCAGGTTTTGTCTCAGGAGAATTAACTTGTCTTGCTATTTGGTTCTGAAGAGGCTTGCAAAACATACCCCATACTATGCTATAAGTTGTACCCCTGGGGTGCAAGAGGTGCCCAAATTTGCCCCATTTGACATATAATGGTAACTTCCATAGGAACTTTGAAACTGAACCTAACAGTGGATCCCATTGTTGCAGAGACACGGGAGAGCTCAGGCAACCAATCAGTCTTTCATGTTTATCATGATCCTTGATAAGCCACGCCTCAGCAACATTATTGGCGGTTAGCATGATGCTAACATGATTAGGATGTTGCTAGCATGATGCTGATATGATTAGCACGACGCTAATATGTTCAGCGTGTTGCTAGCATGATGCTAATATGTTTATGCACGATGCTAGCAATATTAGCATGCTGCTAGCATGTTGCTACCAATGATGCTAACAATATTAGCATGTTGCTAGCATGATGCTAACATGATTAGCAGGTTGCTAGCATGATGCTAACATGATTAGCAGGTTGCTAGGATGATGCTAGCTGTGTTAGCGTGTTGCTAATATGATGCTACTGTGATTAGCATGTTGCGAGCATGACTCCAATGTTTTGCCACGGCAAGCACCACTCACATCCTCAGAAAATGTACTTCTCTAGTCTTTCTTCTTCTTCTTCCGTGCAAATTTAGGCGCGTAACTAGTCCCATAACACTGGTCATAGACCTATGATGAGGTGTCAAATCATGTGGGTATTTGAAAATATCGTGCTATACGTTTTCTACAAAATCGCATAGACTTAAAATCGAGACCAAATTTGATTCTAGCGCACAGCAAAAAATTAGTTTAAATATCAAATTTACCACATTTGATGTGGCTTGTAAGCTGTGTAAGAACATACCCCGCAAGGTATAAGTTGTACCCCTGAGGTGTAAGAGGTGCCCAAATTTGCCCCATTGACATATTATGTTGAAGGTACTCTCCATTGAAACAGGACATGCTTACAGTTGCATTCCCTGCTTTGGTAACTTCTATAGGAACTTTAAAACTGAACCTAACTGTGGATCCCATTATCATAGAGACACAGGGCTGGGCTCATTTTACTCAGACAACCAGTCAGTCTCTCAGGATCATTGTGACGCTGTCAAGCCACGCCCTAGCAACCACTTTAGAGCACCTTAGCAAAGGATGCATTAGACTGTCATAATAGAGTTTTGCCACGGCAAGCACCACTCACATTTTCTTAGAAAATGTACCTTCCTTCCTAGTTTTATTTATTTTACACTTATTATAAATACAGTAATGTCAAATTGATTCAAAAGTATTTTGTACTTTGAATAAAAAGGCTCATGGCTGCAATAAATACACAAAAATAATATTGTACCCATTTAAATGTATTTAAAATGCATCTGATAACGTTCAGGGTAAATTACAACTCAGATCCTGCTTCCTGGCTGGCGTTTCATTCTTTCTTTCTTTTTCCTGTTTTGCTGCCTTTATAACCCCCCCCCCCCCAAAAAAAAAAACAACCTGTTATTGAGGTCAAATATCAAATTGTCAAAGCTAGAGGGGAACGGTATAGTGTGGAGAAAGGCAAAACAGCAATGGCAACAGAAGTGGAATAAGGAAACCAAAAGGGAGACATTGGCATTTAACACAGGACAAAGTAGACATGATCAGGACAGAAACAAAATCAGAAAGAAGAAGTATTAATTAGCAGACTAAAGACTAAGAATCTGACATAGCAACCTTAATAGCACTCTATTTATAGCAGGTAAATATTCAACGGGACTTAGTGAGGAATACTAGGAAAGTGAGATGTTGTGCATGTAAAAAGTGCTAAACCATGAATTTTCCGTAATGGGTCTCATTTAAATAATCTTCATGAAATTGTTGTGAGGTGGTCTGTGGGATTTATTTACAGCTGAAAGCCTCCCTGTCTCCAACTCCTCCCATTTATTAAAAATTTTTTTTTTAGACTATTGGTTCCCAAACACTGGGTCATGTCCCACAGGTGGTCCACAAGAGATTTTATTTGGGACACTATTGTCATGATTTATGACTGCAACATGTGTTTCAGCCACAAGGGGGAGCTAATAGTTTTTATTTCCACTGTGATGGTTTCTGTCATCATTTCTCCTGCAGTTAGAATGAGTATAGAGGAAATGAAAACAAATCATGTAGTCTGTAAACCCTGTCTAAATACATTGATGAAGTCTGCATTTGTTTAGACCTAATTTACAATTTGTCACCTCACACACACACACACACACGCACAAACATGGGCGCGGTGTGAGAGTCTGATCTCTTTCTGTCTCTTCCTTCCTCTTTCTTTCTCAGCCGAGTGCACCGTGATGGGGATTCCCTCCATCTCCACTAATCTCTCTGGGTTTGGCTGTTTTATGGAGGAGCACATAGCTGACCCGACTTCTTACGGTGAGACGTAGAACGAATACAATATACAAAGAATCTCTGTATAAATGTGTTTATCAGTAGTGTTAATTCTGGAATGTCTGTCTCTCTATCACAGGGATTTATATCCTGGACCGGCGGTTTCGCAGCGTGGACGAATCGTGTAACCAGCTCACCTCCTTCCTGTTCCAGTTCTGCCAGCAGAGCCGCAGACAGCGCATCATCCAGAGGAACCGCACAGAGCGCCTCAGCGACCTGCTGGACTGGAGATATCTGGGCCGGGTTGGTCACTCGAACGCAGACAGGCAGACACTCACTCACTTTTTTAAAAATTATACACACTAAAAGGAATATTTTTTATTAATGAATGTAATTTAGCCCCAAATTCAGTAAATGCATACTGTATAAACATGGTTAATGTTTTTTTTTTCTTTTTCTTCTTTCTCTCAGTATTACGTAGCTGCTCGTCACATGGCTTTAGCCAAAGCCTTCCCTGAGTTTTACATGTATGAGCCCCATGATCCAACATCGGTAAGTTTTTAATTTTTTTCTTTTCAAGTTTTTCATTTTCTAGTACATGTAGTCCCCTACTCACGAACAAATTCCATTCCGTGAGCAGGTTCTTAAGTCGGATTTGTTCTTAAGTATGACAAAGTGAGTTTTATACGCCTTAGACACAAATATACTATGTAAAGCATACCGATCCGCTTGAATAAACCTCTGTTCCCTTTCCCCACACTGCCATCCTGTGGCCAAAAACCTGCAACTGCACCTAAGGAAATGAATCTCATACACGTCAAAAGTATCAGTGTCGTCTCTGGGCCTTTAAATTGCAGGAGGGATCCCGGATGTCATTTTGTCTCCTCAGAGCTTTTGTCCCCCGTATTGGACTGTGAACTCGATTTTGTTGAGGATTTTCCGAAATTAGGATTATCCGCATGTGAGCTACTTCCGTGATTTGTTCTCTTCTACGGATGTTTGCACAATCACAGTTCGTTCGTATCTGTGGAAATTCGTAACTCAAATGTTCATAAGTCGGGGACTACCTGTATTCATAATTCAGGGGCATGGAAGGTGTGATTTGTTTACTAAATGTGTAAAATGTGTAAAATGTGCCCCTGAAATGAATGCTAGTTCTCGAACATCATACGTCTGTGCTTTTCTTCTGTAGACCACGGGCTTCCGGTACCCCCGTCCAGCCTCGGTGCCACCCTCGCCCGCTCACTCGCTCCATTCGTCCCCGCACCACAGCGAGGCTGAGGACGAGGACGAGACATACGACGAAGATCTGGAGGCTGAGAAAGACCGCCAGAACATCCGGCAACCTTTCGCTCCGCCGAACAAGAATAAAAGCCTGGCGGCCGATGCGCCTGAGAAAAACTAACGCTCTACATACACACACATATATGTACGTGCGCACTGCTGATCTGTCCACTGTCTGTCGGTTATTTCTGGGCTTTGAGGTATTTATTTCTGGAACCCATCAGGAGTTACTGTATTTTAGAGGTATTAAAATTAGGTCATTTGATGTCTTCCACATTTGGTAGTAGACTCGCAAGATATGTTTCGATTTTTTTTCTCTTTTTTTTCCCGAGATTATGAAAGACAATATGAAGTGAGAAACGTCTGTCTCGTCTGTACTCCAGTGCAACTTGTGAACAGCCAGTTAATCTGAGAATGATCATTTTACCAAAAATCATGGGCAAGGTGTTTTTTTGTTTTTTTTACCACAAACCAGCTTCTGAAGAATACAACAATCTGCAGCATCACTTCATCTGCCTGATTTTCTTTTCTTCTTCTTCTTTTTTTTGCTTTCTTTCTCTCTGGTGCTGTCCTCGAGCCTTGTCCCAGTTTTACGGTAGCTAAGGCACAGCGGAAGTAGAAACCTGCCCTCCGTTTTTACGACGATAGTTTCATCCATCAGATGCTATCGACCTCAGATGATCCAAGCGTTGCCTCGGTGCGAGAACGAGTCCGTATTTCTCAGACGTTCTCTCCAGAAACTTTTCACAATGCCTCCTTTTCAGAAACGAGAAATTATGGAACTCGAAGTGAATGTAATAGGAACTTGACCTGTAGCTTAAATACTGTAATGTACACGAACACAGCATTTTGAACTTTTGTTGTCAGCTGTAGAAAAGAAATTAAAGTATATAATGATGACATAAATCTATATCGATACTAACAGCTGTCTTTATTTTAATGTCTGTGTGTGTGTGTGTGTGTGTGTGTGTTTGCTGTTCTGTTCTGCGGGCAGGCCTCTTCCTTTTCAGCACAGATGGACTCTTCCTCCATGACCTCTGCAGACTGAAAGACAATACGTTTAACCTTAAACCTCTCTCGCATGCTCCTGGATTTTGTAACAGGAATACAGTCTGTTGTGTTCGCATTCCTACCCAGTAAGCTGCTCCAGAATGAACTGTAGGTGGCGCTGCCGGTTACTGCTCCCAGCCTGGCAGGGTTACGCCTCACTGTTGTGACGGAGAAGCCATCTGACCCGGTCACCTCCACCTCCACGAGGTGATAATCAGCCAGACTGAGTAGAGGCGACGGAGAGACGAGCACAAATAACAGATTTCAGACAGATTTACAGAAAAGGTTCCGGGTAAAAGTAGATGATGATTATTATTATTAGATAGTCAAGCAATTTTACTTATTACTGTAAGGTCTTTAACGTAATTTAAGTGTGAGATTCTTCGTCACAGTGCTGCTCATGCTAGTATGCCGTATGTGCACCATTTTTATTTAATAATGCTCCAAATTTGTTCCGACAACAGGTGTTCAAGTCAAACCAGGACTTTGATTGTGCAGAACACAGTTATGACAGTAAAAACTTTCATTCTCTATATAATCCCCTGCTGCACTAATGGGGGTCTGGGGTATATAGCACAGTAGTTTAGGCGTTGGACTACTACTTGGAAGGTCCTACTGTAGGTTCAAACCCCAGCACCACTCATTTGGGCCCTTGAGCAAGGCCCTTAATCATCACCTGCTCAGAAAAAAAAGAGATAAGATGTACGGCACTCTGGATAACGGCGTCTGCCTAATGCCCAAATGTAATGCATTCATCCCAGTGTTTCAATAGTGCTTGGACACCTTTTAAGGTAGAAAGTGTTCTCAGTGCGCTGGAGCCATGTGTAAAGGAGCTGTAAGGGCCCGAACATTTAGATTATGCGTCTTTTTTGCGAAATGGTGGCAAGTTTTATCAATTTATCAAACCTCTAGGTAGATGGCCTACAACAGCAGAAGATGGTCTCAAACCAAACAGGTACAAATTAGATACAGTAAATACCAGGTGATGTCCAGATGTTCCTATTAAAGTGGCCTGTGAGTGTAATTCAGTAGGTAAATACAGTAATGTATTTGTATGGATAGCTCATGGTTTCTTTTAACATACTGGATATGATGCAACATATCCAAAACTGTATATGCTGCCTTGTTCATGTGGTGGGAAAAAAATGACAAGATTCTGATGAGTGTATAAACTTTAAACTATAAGAGCAGCTGAGACTCACGCTGTATCAGACACGATCTCTCCGGTGACTCCATGGAAGCCCAGCGTTGATGCGGCGATGGCGGCGGCAGCCATGGTGTTCACGTTGTTAGGGGCTAAGGGGCAGAGTTCGGCTACCGGGCCATGGAAAATCACACGCCTTCCTTCTCCTTCTGACCAATCGGAGAGGAGGTTCCCGGCCAGCCGGAAACAGGACGGGTGTTTTGACATGCGGATGGAGAGGGCCTGTAATGGAGCAAATGATGTAAAGCTCACTTGCTCGTCATCTATACTGCTTTATCATGTATACAGGGTTGCAGGGGGCCCCGAGCCTATCCCAGGAGACTTACAGTAGGGCTCGAAGAGGGGTACACCCTGGACGGGGTGCCGACCCATTGCAGGGCTCACACTCATTCGAACACTAAAGGCAATTTTGGGAATGCCAATTAGCCCAAACTGTATGGAATCTAAGGTATGTCTTTGGACTGTGGGAGGAAATCAGCCAAGCATGGGGAGAACATTCAAACTCCATGCACACAGAAGTGGGATTTGAACCCGGACCCTGAAGGAGCAAGTGCTACCCACTACATCACTGTGCCACCTAAAGTAAAGTTCACTCTCACTCACTCACCATCTATACCACTTAATCCTGTATTCAGGGTCATGGGGGGCCTGGAGCCTATCCCAGGAGATTTAGGGCACAAGGAGGGGTACATCCTGGACAGGGTGCCAATCCATCGTAGGTGCACACACGCATACACACACACTCATTCGCACACTACGGCCAATTTGGGAACGCCAATTAACCTAACCTACATGTCTTTGGACTGTGGGAGGAAACCCAGCAAGCATGGGGAGAACATTCAAACTCCATGCACACAGAGACGGGAATCGAACCCGGACCCTGGAGGTGCAAAGCGACAGTGCTAACCATTACACCAGGGGTCTCAAACTCAGTTCCTGGAGGGCCGCAGCCCTACAGAGTTTTGTTCCAACCATAATTAAAAACACCTGATCCAACTAAACAAGTCATTAAGGCTTATTTGAAAACTACATGGTATGTATGTTGGAGCAGGGTTGTAACAAAACTCTGTAGGGCTGCGGCCCTCCAGGAACTGAGTTTGAGACCCCTGCATTACACCATCATGCCACCTAAAGTAAACCTATAAAAATCCAATTTGAATCCTTTAATTAAACATCTTAATGAGATTCCCATTTGCAACTGATGAAACATTCAGAATTCTGTATTCTTGTACATAGATTTTAGATCACAATGTATAAATAATCCAAGATGCAGCGGCGGAGCCTTACTCGTGTAGCAATGTTACACTAAGCAAAAGTGTCCTCTCACTTTTAATAATCCCCGGTCGTTTAACCTCTGGATGTCCTGCCCCCCCCATAATGCACCGCTGGGAACATAGAGTGTGTGTCCATGCCGCTTCGCTGCAAGTCGGAGCTCCTCGTTGAGCTGAGAATCAGACAGAGCTGAGGGACTGCCCACCTGTGAATCAGAAAAAAACCCTCCAGATTAAGTAGAGAATTCTCTAATTCAGTCATCACACCGTGAATCAAATAACGACACCATTACCAGGAAGTGTGCACGTGATAAGAACCGCGCTCCAAAATCTTTCACTATCTGCGGATGACAGACCTCCACTATCACGTCAGCATTTCTGATAAATGCAAGCACAACAGTCAAATCTATATGCGAATGCTTTTAACACTGTCCGTTATCAGATGTTAAATCCGGTTGACAATATACATCAATCTAAAGTAGGAATGTGTGTGCGTACTGTACTTACTTGTGTGTGAACTCTGAGAGCTCAGTCAATATGAGATCTTTAGGGACTGAGCCACTGAGCCTGTCCGCATTTCTATTCCAAACAAAAGCTAAACCGAGTCCAACTTCAAGGCCTTCCTTCTGTATGCGATCCACCAGGAACTGACCTGTACAGCACAGGATGTGGTAATGAGTTACTGCTCTGAAACGCTGCACAGTGCAGTTTGAAAATCCAGCGTTTTATCCCTGTATCAGCGCGGGTTTCCTCCGGGTTCTCTGGATCCCAACATCACGTGCTAGGCCGGATTAGTGACTTGACGTTAACTGGTTGAATGTATGTGGACGGTCGCATCAGGAAGCGTATCTAGTGTAAAACCTGTGCCAAATCAATTGTGCAGATTAGGCGTGATGTGCCGTGGTGACCCCTAAAGGGAGCAGCCGAAAGAAGATCTAGCTTTGATTAAAGCACACAGGGTGGCAACTCCACAGCTCGGGTTCGATGCCCGGCCAGGCTCGATTCCCATCTCTGTGTGCATGGAGTTTGCATGTTCTCCCCGTGCTTGGTGGGTTTCCTCCGGGTACTCCGGTTTCCTCCAACAGTCTGACATTTAGTGTGTGTATGTGTGTTTGCCCTGCGATGGATTGGCACCCTGTCCAGGGTGTACCCCGCCTTGTGCCTTAAGTCTCCTGGGATAGGCTCCAGGCCCCCCCGTGACCCTGAATACAGGACTAAGCGGTATAGATGATGAGTGAGTGATCTTTGTCCCTGGACTAGCAAAAGCAACGACCTCATGGACATGATGAGTGAGTGAGTAAAGCACACAATGTGGTGGCCAGTTCATGTGTGATTCCTCATGCTCCCAGGACCACTCTTTCACAATTTGGGTCGTGGAAAGTGCCTGTTCCATCAGGGAAGAAAAACTCCATAGATGTGATAACCTGCTCATTCAGTACATTCACATCATCAGATGACTTTGCCACGTAACGTTGCTGAGCCTAGACCTGACCAACTGAAGCGACACCAGATCATAACACTTTAGACCTACAGTATGTCTAATAACTGTTTTTATTAAAGCTGCAAATGTACTATTAATACTATTTGAATGTATATTCAGTATCTTTTTGACTCTTGTGTGTATTCATTACTATTATATTTCATTCCATCTTCTTATAATTGTCTTTTATCCTTGGGAACAAGGCATGGTACATTCTAGACAGGGTGTCAATCCATCACAGGGCACACACACACACACTATGGGCAATTTGGGAATGCCCAGTCTGCATGGCCTCTGGAAGGAAATTGGAAGTACCCAGAGGAAAACCCACCAAGCACAGGGATAACATGCATCCTCATTTTACAGTATTACAGATCCCCATTTCCAAGAAATATTTCATTTTTATATCTGAGAAGTTGAGCGTTAAGTGTTCAACAATGACAACTTGGTGATGTTAGGGTTTGAAACTAAGACCTTCTGAAGATTAGTACAACACCTTACTCTATGAGCTATCCTTGCCAAACTCCATGCGCACAGACCCTCCAAGCACAGGAAGAACATGCACCAAGCAAGGGGGAACATGCAAACTTCATGTGCACACACCGGAGGCATCCCCCACTACAGTAGACTTTATTCTTCCATTCTTCCATTACTGTATCTCCCACTTTACAAATATTATTTATAAGTAATAAGCTCTGGGAGTCACTTCCTGTATGTTGCAACAGATGTTTCGGCAACTCACCTAAATGTCCAAATCCCACAATTCCGACTCTTACTGGAGATGATCCGTCAGTCATGTCTGCACAGAGCTAAAAGAATAAAGCAGTCCAACGGCATAATGAGCATGTGTTTTGGTTCATGGTGTCATTTTGTATGCTGATCTTGTCTTATTGAACTACATTGTGTCTCATGTATGGGATAATGAAAATAACTTTGTATCTTAAGCTGTTATAAACAATATGCACACACACACTGTCCACTTTATTAGGAACATTGGCGCACCTGCACATTCATGCAGTTATCTACACAGCCGAGTACTTTGAAACAGCATGATGGAAAAACAAACCAGGTCTAGAGCTCCTTCTGATGTTCAAATTAATGCATCTGTGTGATTTGAACACTGAGTGTCAGAAATAGCTCGGATGTTGGATGCCGGTACCGGATGAACCAGCCTGCTGATCGCCTGGAATTCTCACCCACAACAATCTGAAGTTGACGTGTGACATTGAGTGAAGCCGTGTCTTTATTCGATTTTGTCTGATTTGCTGTCCCACATGATTGACAGATTAAATAACTGCGCAAATTGCTAATCTGCATGTCTTTGCACTGTGGGAGGAAACCCACCAAGCACGGAAAGAACATTTACATTTAGGCATTTAGCAGATGCCCCTATACAGAGCGACTTACTTAAAAAAATTTTTTTTAAAAACCTCATTTTACATCTGAAAAGTTGAGGGTTAAGGCCCAACAGGGACAACTTGGTGGACATGGGATTTGAACCTGGGATCTTCCGAACCATAGTCCAATGCCTTAACCACTGACTCATTGCAAGCCTTCGTTGCTATTTCCTATGAAGTATCCCATGATTTTATTTAGAAAGTCATGCTTATTTCCAAGGTCTGTGTAATGTCAAGACCAACACTACCCATGTTAACATTATAAGATATACAGTGTAGCATGTCAGATTCCTAACAGATGCATGCCATTCAAATATGGATGAGTTGGCGTTATTCAAAACAGCCATGCCATCTCCTCCTCCTCTTCCTCCTTTCCTTAACTCCTCCTATACTCCTCCTATTTCGTCATATCAGTATCTCTCTAAGCACTTGCTCCTGCATTTGCCTATACTCAAATAATCTCTAAGAGTATTTCAACACTTGTCTCCTCACCTTTTCCGTTCTCCTCCAAAGCTCTTCCTGGGTCTGATCAGCTCAGTGAAGTGTTTAAACCAAGAGGATCATGGGAGGTTGAAGTTCATTGTAGTGCACATATGTTAATGATTGATTTGTACACTGGAGCAGCTACAGGCGAATTCAATGATTTTCCTCCTCCATCTGTTTTTACCCCAACATATACCGGCTTGACGGATGATCCCACAGCCAGTGTATTACAGGATCATAAATCCACTGAGATAGCACACTGGATGTTGTTTTTTTCTTTCCCCACACAAGTTCTATATTTTCATAATGTGCACTGAAGGCAGAGTGGAAAACAGCTGTGTTATCTGTAACTGACCTCAGTTCAATGTTTAGCCAGTCCACTTCTTCTTCAAAAAAAAAAAAAAAAAGTCGTGCCATGAAAATATCAGTGCCATTTACTATGTGAATATGTCATTCTGCAGTTTACACACATTTTGTCAGGTGAAAACTATTCACGTACGCTACAAGTTAAAAGTTTGGATACACTTTTGGATACATTCAATGGCCTTTTCTGATTTTTTTTCTTTCTATAAGAATCCTAAAATATAGTTGCAGGCAACAATGAGCTGGCCCAGGCATCTGTGGTCCAGGGTGTGTACAGTATAATCGTCACGTGAGTGCACTACGTCCTCGAAAAAGCCGCGGATGTCACTGAATATGGCGTATACATTTAAGGCATCGTCAAGGTGTTTTTGGTGCGTCCAGGCGCTGATGTGTGGTGAATATGTGGTGATGGCGCAGGTGCTTGGGCCAAACATCAAGCAACGATGTGAGCGTTGTGAGCAACATATAACCTGTGTGCCCTTAGAGCGTGATACATGTGTGTGTGTCTTTGTGTGTGTGTCTGGGTAGGATGTGTTGTGTTTGTAGTGTGTGTGTTTGGGATATGTAGTATGTATGTTTCATGTGTGTGTGTGTGTGTGTCTGAGTAGGAAGTGTAGTGTGTTTTAGGGGGCACCTGGGGGGGATGTGCCGGCGTACCGCTAAACGCTAAACCGCTAAAAAAATAAAATAAAATAAAATATATGACTTTGGCGCGGCGGCGCCCCTGTGCACGTTTGCTGAAAAGGTGCCGCGCACTGAAGCTGTGAGAAGTGGAAAGGGGAGGGGAGGAAATTTCACCTCTCCCAAAAGGAGGGGAAATCCATCCAATGGTGGGCTAAACACCTTGACTTTCTTACGAAAAGCGGCGCACATTTCATTTACAATATTATAAACACAGAGCTTTAATTTATTTAGTTTTGTTTTTTCAAAATTATGTGAAATGGCTAATAAAAATGGTAATAAAACGAATAAATGATTATGTGGTGGTGAATGGGCTTAGTCCTGACTTCTAGTTGTGAGTGACAGTGGGGTGTGGGGTGGGGGGAGGGGGTGGAGAGAGAAAGGCCAAAGCTGTCAGGTGCCCAATTTAGAAAAAAGAGAAAAGAGGAGAAACGAGCAAAAGATAAAGGTATGCAACATGTCAATGAAGTTCTAATGATGATTAGTGTAATAACGTTAAGTTTGTTAGCCATCTTGCTAGCCTATAGTCCTGCAGATGAGGAGCTGGCAGAGCAATGCAATACACTAGGCACCACACTGCACTGTGAAGGACACTCTGATTTCTGATTTGGACAGTAGAGAGCTTGTGCAAGAAATCAATAACTTCCCTCCTCTGCCATCAAAAACCATGACCCTCCTTGAGCTCATCACTTTTATTCATGAAAAGGATCTATCGACGATCTACCCCAACTTTTGGACTGCTCTCAGGATTGCACTTACTCTGCCAGTGACTGAGGCTCAAGTAGAGAAGAGCTTTTCAAAACTGAAGTTGATCAAGACGTATCTGAGATCAACCATGTCTCAAGAACGGCTCACTGGCCTTAGCTATCATCAGTGTCGATCACTCAGTAGAGCAGCAGATCTTGTACGATGACATTATTGATGATTTTTCATCAAGGAAGGCCAGAAAGGTCAGATTTTAGTTTGTTTGTTTTTGTTGTTTCAAGTTCAGTGTTATAATTCTATTTTTCTGGAGTGTGGTGTGCTTTAGATCATTTATGTACACAATATTTAACCATTTTATCAGTATTTTATTCTTAATAAAATTAATATGTAAAAGACAGTATATTTATTTATGTTCCAAGATTTTTTGTGATATTGTACGTTGAGTGATTTGTGAAATAAAACATTGTTTCTGCAATATTATGATGTATTGTAATTTTTTTAATTGTGTGAGGGGAAGGTGGGGGCGCCCAGAGGCGGTCTCGCCCAGGGAGTAAATCAGTGTAAAACCGCCACTGACTAGGCCAAATAGTAATGTTAGATGATGAACAGTCAGAGCAACTCCAAAACATCAGGGGTGTCCCAGTATGGAGTGGTGAGTACCTACCAAGAAGGACAACCTGACAGCCAACAACAGGATCACAGTTGCCCAAGGATCCTAGATGGGAACTGGGAGTGAAGGTTACCCCCATCTGGTCCATTGCACAAAAGAGCTACTGTAGCACGAATTGTTGTATGAACTAAGGCTTGCTATGATAGAAATATATCAGTACACAGAAGTCATCAAAGCTTGTTGGGGCTGTTCAGCTCTAGAGTGATCAGAGTGCCCATGCTGACCCGTGAGCACTAGAACTGGACTGGTGAATCATTTATTTTCTAAATATATATTATGTGCTTACCAAAGAAAAAGATGGCACCAGGATGCTTTGGACATTTTCTGCCAGGAAACCTTGGGTCCTGACATTTATGTTCATATTGCTATGACCTACGTCTAAGTAAGCATCTGTGGCGTCAGTGTGCTGGACAAACAAATTGTGATACTTCAGGGCCCAACCTCAGTGCTTATAGGAGTTGAAGGATCTTTCTGTATTCTGGAGTCCATGGCTGTTTTGCTGGTACAAGCAGGACCTCCACAATATCAGCGAGCCAGTTTTAACATTATACATAACCGATTGGTATGCATATACTGTATAGACTGCCTTGCCTAAAACATGTCACACACCCTAATGTTCCATTGGATCACTTTAAGCTTTGATTATGGTATGCATTCACCATCTCATTCTTTCAGAAACTTGATGCAATGCTGTAATATTCATTTCTGTCCAGCGCTGCATTCATTTTGTTCAGGATCTTGTTTTGATGATTGGAGAGTCTTTTAGCACACACCATCCCAATTTAAACCTAATGAATTTTGGCATTATCATCCTGCAATATGCCTGTCCCATCAGGAAAAGCAATAATCCAAATATTGAAATATCCGAGTCAGTACGTACATTCAGGTCTTCAGCTGACTTCATTTTATTGCCAATAAGCATTGCTGAGCCTAGACCTGATGACCTGAAGCAACCCCAGATCATCATTACCCTGATGCACACATCGCATTTTACATTAACGTTAAATTTAAAGCCTTTTTTCTGATTAGTCTCACTAACACATGGTTTTATTATGGCCATCATTATGGAGTTCTCATCTCATGAACAGCTGTGCAAATACTGAAATGTGTGTGCAAATGCTCTTACTTTCTTTGTTAAACATAACCTTGATTTTTTTCTTGTCCATTTTCTTATGATGCAGTTTCACCAAGCATTTAATTGATCTTCGATCATTCAAGAAGGCATAGGATCTACAGTACAGTGATTTATTTTTATTAATGTAATAAAGTAGGGGGTTAATCACAGTCATTTTTCTCCAACCACATTTCTTTAACAAAGTTGACAATTCAGCACTCTCCCTCTACTGTTTAATAAGGTGTGGGATGCTTCTTAACCCAATTTCCTTAGAACAGTTCCAGTAATTTTAGTAATTCCGTTAGTTGTTTGTTGACAGCTGAAACATGTTAATCACTGCATTAATTGTCAAACTACTGTAAAAACTCTTCAGTAATTGCATAGTTAAATCCTGAAGTGATTTTTTTATTTGTTTTTTCGCCAGACAGTGAAAAGAAATATTCTCGCTGTTGTCTTATTTGTAATTAGTATGCTCTTATGTTTTTATTACACTCAAACTGCAAAATGATGTGTACCTCTTTATTCATAGTTAAAGCTGAACTTTAACTACAGCCTCCTGGACTTGTGTTTAATTAAGGCTTAAGTTTCTTACCGTTTTTATGATTTGTGTACACAAGACATGTGGATCAAAGGGGAAGAATGAGGCTATTATATGTTATTTGAGCTTGTTAAAAAGAATAATAAAGTTAAGTGAGTGTTATGAGAATTTTAAATGATTTTAACGCATTAAATAAGGAATTAAAATGACGAGGTGTGCTGTAATTTGAAAATAAATAACAAATAACAAAGACTGCAGCTTTTTTGATGTGTCGCAGTGTCTCTAGTACCACGCTAAGAATTTTATTTCCAAATAACTGGACATCCAGAAGTGATTGATTTTCTTCGTACCGCAACAATTTGCCAGTGATGACATTTTGTATTAGTTAGATAGTGGAAAGTCATACTTTTTAATTAGTTTATAGTTGCTTTCCATGTTATGTAATGTCCACAAAACAAGTTTGTTTTTTTAATGCAGGTTGTCATGTGCAATGACGTATATAATTGAAGAAGATCAGGAAGCTGACTTCACCCGCCTCTCTCTGTCTGCAGGTGACGCTCAACCACGCCCCTGCTGCCACATCATGTTACCAAAAACTGTAAAGCACAAAGGTCTTCATCCTGAAGTCTTTTTCAGTGGTATGGAACATTACAGGGCTTTTCCACATTCCTGAAATGTAAATGTTTCTGAAAACGACTGAAAACGGCTGATCGACTTACATCATGTGATGTTCCTGATGAATCACAGATGGATGGATCATCAATGAACTGGCATTAGCTAAGATTAAATGGTACGAAGTACTTAATGTTATATCATAATCAACCATGACTCCATGCCAAACTCATGTCAAGCCATCGAAAAAGGTCTACAAATGTTACAATGATTTATCACCTGTCGACATCGAACTGGATACCCATGTCTGACTACAAAGCTATGAACCTGCTATGGTTCCTCCTTAATAAATGGCATCATAAGTAGTGTAATATCTGTTAGAGCATACAGTTGAGTAGTTTATTGCACAGGGTTGGTGCAAGCATCCTATATAAAATGGTATAAGATGTTTTCAAGTGTTCCAGTAGTGATGACTCAAAGCTGTCCATTTTTCAGCTCTACGATCCATTACGAAGTTGCACAAACCATCTACAAAGAGCTACAATCCATCCTTTGAATAACTTATGAGCTGCTGTGATGATTTTTGACATTTCACTTTTCAAATTTTCGCTTTCAAGTACACACCAGTATAAGAAGCATCACCATGACACACCTTGTCTATGTCATCGCTTTAGATACGAAAAACATGTTAGGAAATGAAAGCGATGCAAACCAATTAGATTTAAGTATTCGAAAGCGCTGTGATATACAGTACAGTAGCAACCTTCACAAATTTCTGGTTCTAGTGGAACCAATCAGATTCTCGACCTGCTAAAACACCTGGAACTGTATAGTGACAGAAATAATGAGTCGTTCGAGTAACAACTTTAATTTGGATGCATTATGAAAATTTATTATTGATTTATTTATTACTGTGCCAAGTATGTTGTAGTTAAGCCATGAAACCTTTGCCCGTACTGATGATGTTACCTCAGGGTCACAGGTTCTGAATAATGGGGGCAGGCTGTTCAGTGTTTATGGCTGCACAATCTGACAGATAACGCATCACTCATATTGGTCTAAAGTCCAAAGTCAGATTAGTCAGATAGAAACACACACACACACACACAGTTCTTTCAGAGGCACTGCAAAACTCTGTGGAATAGTTACATTCAGTGTGTGTGTGAGGCTGAGGGAGAAAGATGGACATCCTGGAGACGGACGCCTACGATAGGAGACAGCGCCGGAACACGGTAATAGAACACACCAACACATACAGTACAAACAAACATGTGGACCTAATCATGTGTGTACAAATAATGTATGGTAGTGCTGACAAGTACCAACAATACGTCAACATTTTCAAATGTGTTTGTCAGCAAAATTCTTTACTTTGTTTATTGTACCTGATTGTTCCTGGATATTATCGGATATGATTTGATCAAAGTATTCAATGCACTGTTTTTTTTTCTTCTTCTCCATCTCTTCTTATTCAGTCCTGCGTTCTGTTTCTTTTTCTCCTCCCTTTCTTCGCTTCCACAGCGCTCTTTTTCTACCTATGGATCCCAGAATCTGCTCCGTCCATCCTGGCTGCAGGTGTAAAAGCGGCCCCTGTGCTCTCATTGGTTTTTGTGGTGATGAGTTATGGTGGTGGGAAGAGCCTGCTGGGCGTGGCCGGAGGGTTGGTGATGTCAGCAGGAGGAGACGCTTGTCTCATCTGGCCACATCTTTTCCTCCAGGGTGAATAAAAAAACTCATGCAGTAATGCTGGGACAATCTTGAGCAATGGCCATGATGAAATGAAAATCATGTGTACTGTACTGCAATACTGTTTACAATAGCTCACGTCCAGAACTTTATATATATCATACATATCCTTTTTATACATACTATTATACACTATAAACTCCTTTATACCTGTTCAATGGTGTTACATCAGCACAAAAATCATGAAGATACGAGTTGAAGAGATCACATCAAACCTCAGACTGGGGATAAATGTCTCGATACGGCTGTTCATTTGGGTTTTTCATAAACTGCTTAGGAGATTTCCACTTATAACCATCTATAGATATGAAACAGAATGTCTCCAGTAAATGATAGTTCTATTCGAGGAAATGCCTTGTTAATGAGAGAGATCAGATAGCCACTCTTTACAACTGTGCTGTGCAGAAAAGTATTTTAAGATGCATACCACAACACCTCAAGCCTTAAAGTGAATGGGCTCCAAAGAAGGGGCAATCTTGAATCCAATGCAGACGTGCCAAAATGTGCAGTTCCTCGAATGACCACTAGGTAAAAATGTTTGCAGCCTGGTACAAAAAAAAAAACTGTTTTCTTTTCATAGCTAAATTTCCCATCCATGACAACTGTATGGGGTTATTTTCTATGTAACATGGCTGATTTGAGTTAAGCTGTATTGCAGGTGTCAAACCGCTAGCTACGTGCTATGCATCACTTTAGCTAACCAGCTACCTTGAATCATTATAGTTTAAACTTACAACAAGAAATGTAGGAGTTGGCATGTGACCACATGTAGGGTATTGATAAGAGATTTCAACTGAATGCAAAGTAACATTAGCATATAGATTAACGTAAGCCACCTTAACATTTTAGCTAAGCTAAAGCTAAGCTAGCTAGCTAGATTGTGAAAACTGAGGTATGCAGATGTATTCCAACCAATAGCCAGGCTCTATTTGTTGCGCCCAGATGCCAATGTATGGGAAAGATGGTGATAACAAGTCAGGAAAAACCTACGGGTGATATAACAGATGGCTTGTCCAGCTCTTATATAATATTATCTTATATATATGATGCAATTTAATCAAGCGGATGCTGTTTTGGTACAACAGACATTATATTTTCATCATAGATAACTCTATCTTCTTCTTTCCCTTTCTGTGTCTTTTAGGAATGGTCTGCTTTGCTCTGGCCCACCTGCTCTACTCTCTTTCCTTCCTTACTTCACGTTATTCCTCTCCCACCTTCTCTTCCTGTGGCCTCTACTTCTTCTATCTCCTGCTGTGGGGAGCAGGTGGAGGGGTTTACGCCTATCTCCTGCCCTTCCTCCAGAAGTCACCAGAGCCTGATGTGTTTGTCCCGGCTGTCGGAGGATACGCGTTTCTCATCGTCCTTATGGCGACTCTTGCGGCGAGAACGAGGCGCCCTCTGGTTCTACTAGGCGGCCTTGTCTTTATGGTTTCTGACTTCACTCTTGCGCTGCAGCATTTCAAAGTCGTCGGGCATCTGGATCATGGCAGGCATATCGTCATGGTGACCTACTACCTGGCCCAGCTGCTAATCGCCATCGGTGACGTGAAGGCGTTGATGGAGGAACAGGCCGACGAGCTCCATAAATGGAAAAAGTCATAGGGGACATCGGCCTGTGGGACTGGTGCAGATTTTATACAGATGGGTGTGCATTATTAGTTACAGGAGTCTCTGTATCCTGTACTTACATGTTCACATTATGTATAGTAATCCACTGGATTGTAATTTAACAAACATAAATATTATTTATAGCTAGTGACTACAGTTGTTATTTGGGCACAAACTAGGACATGACTGATAACGACAGAGATAAGAACTGTACTTAGTCTATATGAATATTTCCTACTATAATAAAACAATTAAAAAGTAGGAAATGCTGAATAAACCTGTGAAACCTAAACATCTAACATCTCTTCTGATTTCCTGTTTACCATCTTCACATGGTACTGAGACGGTGTGCGTGCATTATGTACACTTAAACAAACACACCTACATTTAGAGAGAAAAGAAATCTCAGTTAATCATTACGCTGTGACAAGGCATCCAGTTGGATTGGATTAATAACGACCTTGTGATTATTTTACAACCGCGTCTGCAATCAGCCTAGATTGTTGCAACATCTAATTTCCCCACACAGGCCCGGATGCCGACCTGAGCTGACTTTTTATGCCTTACTTGGCATAATCTCTAAACACATTAGTCGTGTAGTGTCTGATGGGCCTACAGTGACTACAGTCACCTAATCATAGCATTTAGACCACACTGTGACACTTTAAGGCACGTGCACCTCCAGAGTCTGTGTTCAATTCCCGTCTTGGTTCCCTCAGTGCTTGGCGGGTTTCCTCATGCAGATTAAACTGTTTGGTATTCACGAATTGCCCGTAGTCTGAGAATGAGCGTGTGTTTATGTGTGTGTGCCCTGTCATGGATTGGCACCTCGTTCTCTAACTCTCCTGGAATAAACTCCAGGCCCCCCATGACCTTGTATACAGAATAAAGCGGTATAGATGATGAGTAAAAGTGAGTGTGACTCTTGAAAGCTGAAAACTTTTCTTACACCACCTTACTGAATAAGTCTCTGAACTAGTTGCGAGTAAGAACACAAACTTACAGAGGAGTCATTCTAAGCCTGGGTCTTTTACCAAGATGAATAGTAAATGATTGGAACGTACTGTACAGTAGATTCTATTGGCGAGAGAAATAATAATAAAAAAAGAGACAATCTAACTACATAGCCATTTAATGTTACTTTTCCTTATTTATCGTTACACATCTCATATCCTAATGTACCTTGTTACTAAATGCAATCTTTGAAAAACATTTTTTATCAGATGTAAAACTTGAGTCATTTGCTTGATCACTAGCCTACTTTGACTTATTCCAGTAAATTGTTACATTACACGTAAATTAGCAGTACATTTATTGCTTTCCACTGGTTAAAGCGAATAACTTTTGGTTATCCCCCCCCTCCCTCGCCCAACGCACGCACACACACACACACACACACACACACACACACACACACACACACGCA
>QMIH01000247.1:220611-241243 GCA_003987875.1 Clarias batrachus | reverse complement strand
GCCAGTTGCTTCAATGCATTTAGGGGTGTGGTCCTGGTCAAGTCAATCTCCTGAACTCCAAACTGAATGTCAGAACGGGAAAGAAAGGTGATTTAAGCAATTTTGAGCGTGGCATGGTTGTTGGTGCCAGACGGACCGGTCTGAGTATTTCACAATCTGCTCAGTTACTGGGATTTTCACGCACAACCATTTCTAGGGTTTACAAAGAATGGAGTGAAAAGGGAAAAACATCCAGTATGCGGCAGTCCTGTGGTCAAAAATGTCTTGTTAATGCTAGGGGTCAGAGGAGAATGGGCCGACTGATTCAAGCTGATAGAAGAGCAAATTTGACTGAAATAAGCACTCGTTACAACCGAGGTATGCAGCAAAGCATTTGTGAAGCCACAACACGCACAACCTTGAGGCGGATGGGCTACAACAGCAGAAGACCCCACCGGGTACCACTCATCTCCACTACAAATAGGAAAAAGAGGCTACAATTTGCATGAGCTCACCAAAATTGGACAGTTGAAGACTGGGAAAATGTTGCTCGATTTCTGTTGAGACATTCAAATGGTAGAGTCAGAATTTGTTGTAAACAGAATGAGAACATGGATCCATCATGCCTTGTTACCACTGTGCAGGCTGGTGGTGGTGGTGTAATGGTGTAGGGGATCTTTTCTTGGCACACTTTAGGCCCCTTAGTGCCAACTGGGCATGGTTTAAATGCCACGGCCTACCTGAGCATTGTTTCTGACCATGTCCATTCCTTTATGACCACCATGTATACATCCTCTGATGGCTACTTCCAGCAGGATAATGCACCATGTCACAAAGCTCGAATCATTTCAAATTGGTTTCTTGAACATGACAATGAGTTCACTGTACTAAAATGGCCCCCACAGTCACCAGATCTCAACCCAATAAAGCATCTTTGGGATGTGGTGGAACGAGACCTTCGTGCCCTGGTTGTGCATCCCACAAATCTCCATCAACTGCAAGATGCTATCCTATCAATATGGGCCAACGTTTCTAAAGAATGCCTTCAGCACCTTGTTGAATCAATGCCACATAGAATTAAGGCAGTTCTGAATGCAAAAGGGGGTCAAACACCGTATTAGTATGGTGTTCCTAATAATCCTTTAGGTGAGTGTTTATATTTCTGCTTTTGAAAAGAAATAGTTGCTTTTAACTGTAATGAATTTAATTCAATATTTTAAAACTAAGAAATTCTCAATTGCAAAAACGGTTAATGCAAAATTTTACATTTTTAAGGTAAATGAAGCACAGGATGCACACAACGTTTGTGTAATGTAATAAAACAGTTCATTCTGATCGTGTAATCCGATTGGATGAGAGGAATTCCACATGTGGTGACATAGAGCATAACAGCACTGGAACATTTAACTATATATATCACTCACAGGTGTTCAAACAATTGTTAATTACCCTACAGTAAGTGTTGGTCACCAGCATGGGTGAAAGTAGGTTGGTTTGATCCGCAGAACCAGAAAGAGGGGAGAGCAGCTTCCTGCCAAAACCCACATTCAAACCCAGTCACAGAATCATTTTCAGCAAGACAACACATCTGATAATGTTATACCATCTTGAACAACACTTGATTATTTTGTACGCTGCCTCTGTTGTTGATTCAACACTTGTTGAATCCCAAATCCCTCCCTAACCCCTGATCAGATGCACTACTTGGTTTGTGCAACAAGGGATTGTTCATCCTAGCGCACTAGCTACCGCTATTTGGGATTAAAATGGAATACATAGCTCATATTCTATAGCGGAAAAAGTGGAAATCTTATCAAGTTCATAAGTTCATCTTAGGCCTACAAAATTTAAACTATTTTCACCCCTGTTAATTAACTGTCACTACTTCTACTGTCACTTCTACGCGAAATAACGTTAATAACCAAACAAATCATAATCTGTTGATGATAAGCAGTGTGTTTAAAAGAACCGTTGTATAAAAGCAATATCACACACGAGGTCATGCCGTAATACTGTATATCAGCACCCCCATCACAGCTGCGCTCATATTCAACGCTCCCTTTATGTGATATTTCTTAATTACTGTTCCTGAAAAGGTGAAATATGAACTTATATATAAAATTATAGTATGCCTCCAATGCTGTTCTCTTTAAAAACCTCACAGTAAAAGCATGTCCACTGTTAATACAAGACGTATAATGAAATGTAACATTTATATATGAGATTATTCCAAACAAAGGAAAAAGTCAAATCTTATGACATGGAAACATTTCAAGTTGTAAAATTAAGCAACTTTTCCAAATCTACAGTAGTTTCAATCGTTTCCATGAGCTGATATGTGATATAAATTTTACACACTTTCCACATGCTTATTGGGTTTCCTCTAAATGCCCAGAAACATGTTGGAGGCTGATTGGTGTTTCCAAATTGTCTGTTAAACTTTATTATGTTTAATCATTTATTTTGTGTGTTTGTGTGTGTGTGTGTGTGTGTGTGTGTGCACCTGCTCCCTGCGGTAGGTTGGCACTCCGTCCAGGGTGTCTCCCACCTTCCTTCCTTGGACAGCCTCCAGAAACCTATGTAGAATAAGCCACATGGAAAGTAAAGTGTGTGTTTTGTATTGAGAACCAACAGAACTTTTATCTTTATCTAATCTCATAGACTGGTTAATTACCTATATAAAATCATTCCTCATTACACAATTACATAATAGACTCGGTTTATACATCTCACAGCCTCGTCCATCCATCTTTAGCACCACTTTATAAGAGAAATATGATTCAAGGAGCAGCTTGTGTTCTGTGTCTCTCTACTGAAGTCGCTGAAGCACATTCCACAACCATGTTCGCGTTTTGATATCTTTATGTAACGTTCCCGTAATTTGCTGGTTAAGGCATTCTGGGTTGCTGGATGTGGAATTTCCTCTCATTTTCGCAGGTTCCTTCTGCTGCTCTCGGATCGGATCAGATTGGCCGCCGTCCTGCGGCCCTGACGAAAGATAAGGGACAATTTTTACTCGCCTATCAGCTGAAGGCATCAGAACAAACAATGGAGCATAGGAACAATTACCGTCATTATGCTGCAGCTGCACTGTGTGAATAAATTTACCAAACCGCACTGTGCATATTTTAGTCGAGAGTAATGCGGTTTGGGGGAAGTAAAAAAAAAAAAAAAGGTGTGTGTAAACCCGGCATGCACGCCACCTGCGTGGGATACAATTTGGATCCATTTAATCCATTTGGATTAAAATATTTGGATGCAAACAACCCGTAGCAGTGGATACTCAGGGCTACTGAACATTCCTCATTGGGTTGTCCCCATGTGTCTCATATCAAGTGTTAAAGGAAAAACTCCACCCTCAGACAAATTAAGTCTATTTATGTTGAAATATTTGCGATATGCTGAGTAATTACATCCGTCAGTGTTGTATTTGAATTATTTCTGAGAGACGTCTGTGGTTGTCTGAGGTCTATGAGGTCTATGAGGTCAAATGTGGCCGTTGCTTTTGCTAGTACAAGGACAATCATCACTCACTCACTCACTCATCGTCTATACCGCTTTATCCTGTATTCAGGGTCACGGAGGGCCTGGAGCCTATCCCAGGAGACTTAGGGCACAAGGCGAGGTACACCCTGGACAGGGTGCCAGTCCATCGAAGGGCACACACTCACTCACACACTCATTCACACATTACTGGCAATCTGGGAACGCCAATCAGCCTAATCTGCATGTCTTTGGACTGTGGGAGGAAACCGGAGTACCCGGAGGAAACCCACCAAGCACGGGGAGAACATGCAAACTCCATGCACAGAGACGGGAATAGAACCCGGACCCTGGAGGTATTAATACAATATTTAAAGTGTTATTGATCTATAGAATAGATTTCCTCGTTCATACACACAACTGTAACAACAACGAACCTCTGTAAATACTGCAGGTTAACTTGTAGAGTCAAATGCAAATCACATGTGGCCACCGTTGCACCACTTCCTGTCCAACAACCTCTGTGAATATGTCTTTATAGAGACTATCACAATAACAATAATCTCATGTTATCTTGTCTCCGGTGGTATTGTCTTATCTTATCTTATCTTATCTTATCTTATCTTATCTTATCTTATCTTATCTTATCTTATCATCATTGTGTTAGAGAACAGAAAGAAATTTACTTCGGTCGGGAGCACTAAGCTCCCATGTCTGTGCGCCGTCATCATCTCGCTCTGTATAGGAGAAAAAACATTTGGAAGCTGATCGTATACACCAAGCATGCAGATATGTAGGTGAAACTACTGCTTAGTCCATACATACACTGGTATGTTTTACACTTGTGAATTTTCTAGGCTTTTTGACCTTTTGTGAAAATGGACCATTTGAAAAGCTGCTTCCGGGATGAAGATATTCAAGTACATGTAGACAGGGAAAACTCAGCCTAGGGTGTGTAAGACTGTGCAAAAGATTCATGTAGAATACATGTGGACCAACCCTGTAGAACTAAAGCATTGCAACATCACTCATACAGATAAATAAAGGTAGTGTTTTTCTTTCATAGCTGTATTCTGTTATTCTGCACGATCAAAAGTCCTCATGCTAAATGTTAATCATACCTTTTGCTAATCTGTTTATCTCTCCATATCAGACGCAATTACAAAATCGACATTATTACAACATCTCTTTATGAGCAACACCACAGTGCTGACATTGTGTCATTACATATTATGAAATGTCACAACAGTGATTGTCAAAGCAAAGCTTTGGTTTGGTTTTAAATGACCAAGCCGGCATGCGAATCCAGGTTCAGCCGGTTCACAGCTGCAACTTCAACAACATGATTAAGCTAAAAATCTATAAATTAATTTAAAAAAAAGATGAAATTTCTCTTGAATGAAAACGTACAGCAGAACTGATTGATGATCACCGGAGACTACAAGCACAGACTCTTAGCCGCAGGAAAGACATTTGAAAAACGCTGTAAAGAAGGTGGCTCGGAGCCCACAGCAGTTGTTCCCGTGAACATTCGTCGAGTGGAACATCTGATCCTTAAAAGTTGACGAATAACTTCATCCATTCATGCGGAAGAGACGCATCTGTCTGTGGGAACTGTACATACGATCATTCACCAACATCACTTGCACATTACAGGAACTCGGCTGGGAGTCGTGACCTTGCTCTATGCCATTTCCACATGTTTGGGAAATGAAAGGAGTTCCTGGGAGGCCAGGGTTTCAGTCGTGAAGCAGCCAGTCTGATCATGGCTCGTGACGTTCTACCTTGATGGTATCCAAGCATTAGTGAATCTCTGGGATAAGTGTATGAGTGTAGCAAGGGATTATACAGAGAATTGAAAAGTCTTGGTTTGACTTGAACACTCGTATTGTTATTGTTACAGTAGGCTAATAGCAATTTGGGATGCTATTTATTTTTCCCCCAAAAGCTAAATCTTTCCCTCACCTCAGTGTAATGAACAAGAGTGTAAAACTTGATACGACTGCATTTATCTCACGGCTTCATGATTTGCATAATGAGTCATATCCGACGTTTAGGCTTTGAAAACTGGTTACAAAAGACTAACGAAATCTCAGCTTCTACTGACGTGTAAAAACTACTTTGTAGTCTCAAGTCTATTAACCATTTAATGTATCATTTACAGGCCGCTCCATCAAGAAAGGTACACCGTACAGTACATACTGCAGAAGAGGCAGACAAAATTTGACTCAGTGTCATTAAAGATAAAGACGGCACGTTATGGAAATATGAGCTGTTTAACGAAGTGAAGAACCTATTTAAAAAAGAAAACAACAACCGAAAAAGAAAAAAAAATGCATAACCGCACTGGCTTTCAGGTCTTTCATTCTCACACACTTTACCCAAACAGGATGTTGCACATTGAGTACTGGTGTGCACATTCACGCAAGCGGTGCAGACAGAACGTTAAGCCTAACGTAACGTAAGCCCATTGAGATACAGTACATTCATATCCATATAACGCTGGATACAAGATGCAAAGACACACGGAAATGGATGCACATGATGCAATAAGCTGCTGTGGCTGGGAAGATACAGCATAAACCGGAAAGGATGGAAGCAGAGCTGTCAATCATACAGTAGCTACACTAGAGATGCAATTGGCCGATGGGTGGGAATAGACCGGGACTAAGTATGAAAGAAAAGTGAAATCAAAAGAAAAGAAAAAGGCAAAGATAAAATTCGATAAAGATCAAAGTTAGTAGAAATAAGCGGAGTAGTGCACTATGTACCTCCATGTACCTCCAACTCCCACTCCTCATAATAGTGATGCTATCAAAGCCTTTCAGCAATGTAAGAATATCAACAGACAACAACAACAAAAATCTGACCCTTATATTCGCTTACACATACAGCATGGCAATTACAGATTTAGCTTTTCTCAGGAAAGCACCCCTCGGAGTTTACTCTCTCTGAGATACTGCAGGAGGTTAAAAAAAATAAGAACTGTAAAAAAATTTTTTTTTTTAAACTATAAGCTGCAAAACACATCAGAAACATTAGAATCCAGCCAAGAGCATCATAAAGTGACCATGCTTACAAAGCAATACCAGCAGAGGAATGTATGTGGATGTGTGCGTGTGTGTGTGTGTGTGTGTGTGTGTGTGTGTGTGCGTGCGTGCGTGCGTGCGTGCGTGTGTGTGTGAACGTGTGCTCGGGGATCCTCCGGTGGTGCATTTTTTCCTGCGCGTGTCAGTGGAGGATAGGTTTGGGTTTCGTTCTTCTCTGGGAAAGTCATCAAGGCTGGAACGCAGCAGATTAAGACAGTTTTGTACACTACAGGTACTGTAGCAGCTAGAAGTCTCAGGTCATGTGTATGTACAGTCTGTATGTATGTACAGTATGTATGTACGTAAATGGTCACATAAATGGCTAAATATCATGTCATTGATATGTTTGGCGATCTATCTAATCTGAATGTAAAGTAAGATGTATGATTTTATAAGGGGAGACCTGCATTTCTTCATAGGCTTCGAAACAGTGGGTGAACAAAGCTAAAACACTCTTTAAAGACATAACATGCCTGGATGAACGCACAACAAATTCCAGGGCAGACGAATCATAATATGAACATGTGATCGTCCTAGTGTGTTGCCTAGTCAGAAAGTCACGGACCTACGTCTTGTCCTGACCGTGAAATGTCGTGTTCTGTCTTCGCATCGTCTGTAAAAGATATTAGCCAACTCTGAGTAATGTCTTTGTTTTCTCTTCCCATAAGAAATGTTATATTATGGGATGTACTAGGACTATGGCATTTTAGTAGGTACCACTGACAGTAGGAACAGTACCATTCTTCTTTAGTAAACACCATGGTACTTAATGGGGCTACCAAAGTTCAGTATAGTATACATATAGTATGTTTATATATACTGTACCATATCATTTTTTGTGCCCACTTTTCTACCCAATAGGTACCATGGTATCCCCCAAAGTCTTAGTGGTTAGCACTACTGTCTTACACTCATGGGGTTCGGGTTCGATTCCTGTTTCAGGGTGTGTGTGCATGGAGTTTGCATGTTCTCGCTGTGCTTGGTGGGTTTCCTCCGGGTACCAGGTAATGGGAATAAATTCAATGGTTACCGTTGGCCGCCACAGTCCTTAGTTGAATACAGAAGTTCCTTGATGGATGCTTGGATGGATCCTACAAAGTATTGTGTATTAAGCTTTGTAGGGTAAAATGGCACAGCAGAGATTATTATGTGAACGTGATCATACAGTACATACATTTTAAATTGACATCTGATAACGTATTAATATATTTTTGACTGTATCCTTGTATGTTGTAGTGTGGTGCATGTACTGTATCAGCAAATAAGAACCAAGGTACTGCACCATGGTAACTATACCATTGGTAAAAACATATTAAACCAAAGGTGACAGCGGTGGCGTAGTGTTTAGCACTGTTGCCTTTCGTTTCCAGTCTGTGTTTGGGTTTCCTCCACATACTCCAGTTTTCTCCTCCAACCCACTTTGAGTTCTCCGGGATAGACTCTAGGCTCCCTGTAACCGTACATAGAATAAGCAGTATAGATGGATGAATGGATGATTAATCTTGTCCTATGTTGTGCATATTGTGCTGCACGACAATTTGCATTGAAACAGCAAGTTTCTTGCTCAGTTTTTTTTCAGTGTTTCAACAAATTCAAAATAAAATAGAAGGAAAAGACTCTCTTATCTGTGTAATACAAATTATTCCACCTATTCAAGCATCTAAGCATCAAGTTTAAACATGGCTAGATTTCCAGATGTCAACACACCGAGGGTTTTTTCACTTGTCCCAGGTGCACAGATTAGTAAATTGTTTTCACCTGCAAATCTAAAAACGGTATTCAGTCATGCCCGTATCCAAATGTGAATACATTATTTAAATTGTAAACAGGTTTTTTTTCCCCTTAGAGGTCACCACAGCAGATCACCAATTAAATTCTGCATATTTAATTTGGCACAGGTTTTACATCGGAGGCCCTCCCTAACACAAGCCCCTTTTTCTCCTTCACCACATTCATTCAGGCTTGTGCAACCCCCACAACTGGATGGGCTTGGTTGCCTTTTTGGTTGCCAAATGTTAGGCACTAGTTCAAAAAGGAATTATTTATACTATATAGATCATTTATCAATGTAGGCGGCACGGTGGTGTTAGCACTGTCGCCTTGCACCTCCAGGGTACGGGTTCGATCCCCGGCCAGGCTCGATTCCCGTCTCTGTGTGCATGGAGTTTGCATGTTCTCCCCGTGCTTGGTGTGTTTCCTCTGGGTACTCCGGTTTCCTTCCACAGTCCAAAGACATGTAGGTTAGGCTAATTGGCGTTCCCAAATTGCCCGTAGTGTGTGAATGAGTGAGTGCATGTGTGTGTGTCTGTGCCCTGCGATGGATTGGCACCCTGTCCAGGGAGTACCCTGCCATGTGCCCCAAGTCTCCTGGGATAGGCTCCAGGCTCCCGTGACCCTGAATACAGGATTAAGCGGTATAGATGATGAGTGACTGAGTGATTTATCAATGTGTAACATGTTCCGGATACTTGCATATACTGTACAGATACAAATAGGAGCCACACAACTGCGGGTTTTTTTTTTTTTGCTTTGTTTTTTTTTAGAATGCTTGGCTTGCCAAAAAGCTAAGGCAACTAGAGGTGTGAATCCAGAAAGTAGTCCCACAGGGAACAATTTTACGAGCATGAGGTTTTTAGTTTTATGTGGGCACAAGCAAGTTTGCAGATGTAAAGCTCAAAAAAAAAAAAAAAAGTCCTTATGAAATGCTTGGGCCAAGTTGCAGTGGTTTAAATTAGACTACTATTTTGTTTATATTTTGAGAAGAAAACCATCTAAATTCAAAAATATCATGGGCATGTAGACACAAAAATAATTACCCAGTCAGCAGGCTTTTAAAAACAGTACTGAACACATTTCTCTAGTGGATTTGGGGTTGTCAGTGCCAGAGTTCACGGACCATGCTGAAAATGCTGGCAATTCTACCTCTCATTTCTATTCCAATGGTTTATTCAGAAATGACTAAATTTGGCATTAGTGGTAATTGGTATTTTGGTAATTAAGAAAAAACAACAACACTGGGTTGTTATTTTAGGACATTAAGATCAGCTGTTCTGGAACAGTTCTTGCAAGAACAGTATCGTGTCAAGTGCAATCGGAAAAACCCATCAAGCACCATGATGAAACCGGCTCTCATGAAGAACATCCCAGGAAAGCAAAACCAAAACTTACTTCTGCTGCAGAGAAGTTCATTTAGAGTCACCAGCCTCACCAATTAACAACCAGCACCTCAGGTTAGCGCCATTATGAAGACTTTACAGAGCATTCACAGGCTTTAGCAGGCACATCTCAATGGAGATCATTGCATATTTTGGAAACACCATGGAATTACAAGGTGTGTATACTTTTGTTTTGACTGATAATATCCATCCATCCATCCATCCATCCTTCTAGGAACCTCTGCAGTCCAAATAGGGACTGTGGAGGCCAGAGGTGATTACTATTGTATTTATTCCCATTTTACAACCATGGTAGGATCTCCAGTCAACACAATCACACACTATGGGCAATTTTGAACACCAATAAGCCTAATCTTCATCTGCATGTCTTTGGACTGTGGGAGGAAACCGAAGTAAACGGAGGAAACCCACCAAGCACGGGGAGAACATGCAAACTCTATGCACACAGACCCTAAGGTGGAAATCGAACCCGGACCCCGGAGGTACAGTACACACGTGTTTTATACCCCTGGTGCAAAGAAATCCCAAAGATCCTCAAAGATCTCTCCACAATCAGCTTCCAATCAACCTGATGGCCCACTAATAAAAACTTGCAAAATACTGGCTTTAAAAACCAAAGAACCCCTTTATTTTACATTCCTCTCACTCAGAAAATTATCTCCTCACATAGTTGAACATTTTACACCAGACTCATGTCAGTACTGACAGTGTGTAAATAAACTGTGAACGTGTCCTCTTACACACACTGAAAAAGATAATAACACACTGGTGAAACATTATTGGAACCCTTTGAGAACTCCTTTTAAACATGTCTACTGGTTTAAAGGTCACGCTTGCCCTTTAATTCACTTCACTGAGCGCGGTACACTTTTCAGATGGCAGATCAGCATCTCAGAGAGCATTCTTTCTTTTGTGGTCATAGGGCAACGTACAAGCCAGGCCAGAATAGGAGAACTCAACAGCCAAAGCAAACAGTCACAGAAGGAGGCTTGCTATTTGTTCTTGGTTGTACTTAAAAGGCCTGGCCATGGCCTTAGGGAAAGTGTACTCTAGTGACTGAGGTTAGAGGCCAGTTGATTGGATAACTGTCTGACCTCGAGGTCAGAAAAATGGCTGAACTGTATTTCATACGGTACAGGGAGTGTACTTCTGTCCCCTTGAGGAACGTGGTCTGCGTCAGCTATTAGCACTAGGGCCATGACCTCTAACCTTGATAATATGGGACTTGGCTAGCTCCAATCTAAGTGGTTGGTTCCTCTTTTGGGGGAAGAAGTGAACCTTGGGAAGTAAGCCGTGGGAAAATGTTCCCATCTCCAGTGGCCAAGTGGAATGCTTGATTTTGACCCTTAAGCTCTAAGGAGGAATGAGGAACGAGGAACATCCTTTTCCTGCTTTCATACCACAAGGTTTTCAGATCAGAGCTGTTGTTCCTATTATGTATGTGGATGATATTATCGACACCATTACACATCTCACAAAAATGAAATGACGTTGCTCAAAACACTCTTTGATACACTGCTTTGGAGTTCAATGCAGAGGCTTTCATGTGTCGCATCCCAGTTAAAATGCCGAGACTGTTTGAACGAGTCAGCTGCAAGTTTGAGTGACAACTTAAAACCTGGATACAAGGATCTTATAATGAATGCCATGTTTTTAAGGAATTTTCCAGTAATTTTCCGCCTGGCACATATATGAGATTACTACTGACATTTTTTTTTTTTTTGCAAGGTCCCTTTAGAAAAATACCCTACAGAAAAATGTCCACTCTGACACTTGTAGATGCTGGAAATGCAACAGGCATTCAAAAGCCAGGGAATCAAGTGATCCATGCCATTCAAAAGTATTGGAATATCAAGTCCAATTCTTCCTATCTTTCTTTTTTTTTGCATTAAACAGAAGACATTTGGGTGAGATCAAGAGAAAATGACAATGAAAGATCAATATTTCCTGATGTAATAAACATCTTAGAACATGGCACCGCTGAGGGCAGACCACCCAATTTTAGTTGAGCAAAAGGGTATAATAGGAAAACATATTTTACACTTAATATTTGGTTGTGTATCCCTTGTTTGCAATAAATGCATCTAACTAGGAACCCACTGACCCACTGGGAACTGCTGCAGTCCCTTGCTTTTTCCAGGCTTTTCCAGGCTTGTACCTTGTTTTGTGGGGTTACCTTGTTTCGTCTATCCTCCTGTTCAGAAAGGGAAATGCATGCTTGATTGTATTGATGTCTGGTGGTTCAAAATTTTTCTGATGGTCCAAAATTTTTCTTTTGCTGTGTTGAAAGTGTGCTTTGGCTCATTGTTTTGCTTTGTGATGAAGATCCTCCCAGTTATATCGGATGCATTTCTCAGTAAAATGATAGAACGTTTCTGTAGGTTTCCGAATTCAATCTGCTGCTATCGTCATAAGTTACAACCTAAAAAAACCCCATTAGTGAGCCTGTTCCAGAAGCAGATGTTTTGGATCATCACAGTTTGGCCTTTCCATCACTTCGGTAGAGACTGATCTTGCTTCCAGAAGTTGTGCAGCCCATCTCTGTACTGTATTCCTTTCAGAATTCCAATCAGGCCTAAGAACAAGTCTCACTGCTGTTGAGTGGTTCACATCTTGTGGTAATGCCTCTATAATTTTTAAACGATCAATCCAACATGGCACATCTGGGCAACAAGTAGAACCTGTTAGTCACATGTTCCAATATTAATAATTATAAGAAAATGGATGAGTTCAAATACAGTGTAGCTTGTTCTAAGTTGTTGAACACAACTGAAGACAAAAAAAATTCTGATTTGTCAGTTCGTATTCATCTTTTGGTCTCAAACCCAAAGGAATTCAGTGTATAGTGAAAATAATACAGGTAGATGTGGCCTTGTCATTCCAGTACTTTCGAATCAGAGTGTGCTGTATAAACCAGTTCTGATAATAATTTTCAGCAAGGATGCCAGTTTCATTTCACCCTCTTGTACTTTAGAATTTGACATCCTGATAAAGGTAAACAACCGCCCCTAGACTTTGATTATAAGTGAATTACAGTATAAGAGACAAGGTCTGCATAGACATTTAGGATGAAAAATGTTAAAATGAGCCTGATATATTACAGTAATGTTAATTTCTGAGATAAAAGGAGCATTTTAAGATGACCCAATCGCCTTTGACCCTCCAACTACAGAGCAAACAATGCTTCTTCCCCAGAAACACCATCATTGCCGAGGTGTAAGGTGTTATTGTTCAGATGAAAGGAAAATGTGGAATGTTTTGATCCCTTAGAGACGGTTGGAAAGAGGGAGGGAGTAGAGGTATGTATGTGGCTGCCACACCTGCAGCTCAGGTATGGAAGGGGGACTCCCGAGGCTTTTAACCTGAAATGATGACACATCATGTGTGAGAGATTCTGTTTCGAGGGAGTGGTAGCAATCATCATGGCGAATCAGACAGGAATTATCACTGGTATTTAATCTTTCTCTCTTTCTTACGGTGGCCGAGAAGTGCAAAACAACTTAACAAAATAACAAATAAAAAACCACAATAACAAAACCCAAAACAAAATAAAACATTCTTGTTTTGCGTTTTGTTAATTTTTTTTCGGTTTTGCTATTTTGATTTTGAATTTGTTATTCTGTTTCCAGTTTTGTTCATTTGGTTTTGAATTTGCTATTTAGTTTTCGGTTTTGTTAATTTGGTTTGCACCTCTCGGCCGTTCAGAAACAAACCGGAAAAGGTAGGTATAGTTTGCAAATTCTTACCGCTGATTGGACGAGACATCTGTCACTCAAGATATACAGGAAGTACTGTAGCGGCGGTAGATTGGTGTGTGTATGAATGTGCAAACATCTACTGTCCTTATTGTGGTTTCAAATATGGTGTTCTGCCAAATTTTTGCAGTTCTTGTGGAATTTTTTTTTCTTTTAAAAGAGACACAGCAGTTCGCAAACTAATCTTTATACCGTGATATGTCCTCAGCATATCCAAAATCACGGCATACGAATGTCCGTCCTCAAAGTAACGTTGGATAAATTCAGTTTCCTTGCTTTCTAATGAAAAATTTAATTATTTTCTTAGTTTTGCACACCGAAATTTTTTTTAATGAAGCAGAACACAAGAAACAAAGTTAGAGACACAATTTCCTACTTCCTGTWTATCTTGAGTGACAGGTGTCTCGTCCAATCAGCAGTAAGAATTTCATTCGCAAACTATACCTACCTTTTCCGGTTCGTATCTGACTGGCCGAGAAGTGCAATACAAATTAACAAAACCCAAAACAAAATAACAAATCCGAAAACAAAATAACAAATTCAAAAACAAATAACAATTAGTTTCGGGTTTTGTTATTTTGTTTTCGGATTTGTTAATTTGGTTTTGAATTTGCTATTTAGTTTTCGGATTTGTTAATTTTTTTGTTAAGTTGTTTTGCACTTCACGGCCACCGTACTTTCTCTTTCCCCATCACTTTTTACATTATATACACACAAATATTCATTTGCATCTAGACAGTGTCCCCTCTATAAGATGCATTCTTATAACCCTGCTAAACTCATGCATGCTTCTACCTGTTTATGTCATAGGCTCCTTCCTGTTTCACTCCTCTGATGTGCGGATGTTTTTCACACAGCTATACAATGTTCCAAACACCAGTATTGAAGTTGCCCTTATGAGCTCAACAGTAATACACTCTACATGCGTCCCTAAACACACACATATGGGGCAATATGTCTGTGAGGAATTTCAGTCATATAGGTGAGGCTATCTGGAAGTTGACTCATGTCAACTGCAATTCTTTCTTGTTATGTAGATACGTTCCACTGCTCATCCAAGTACTGTAGATTCTTCAGTCTGAGGGAAGTTGGTAAGTTCCTCATATTTGAACCCACCAATGTCAAAGGATCCTAGCTAGATAGTCCAGCTAATTTTCCCCAGTTACAGCATGTCAAGTGTTTTGTTCCTCTTATACAGTATTACCCAGATTTCACAACAATGACAAACTTTAACATAACAATAAATGAGTCATGAATTAAACAGCGTTGTGGTGGACAATATAATAGGGATAGCCGGCATATGGCACATCGTAGACCCATCGGGCACATCAGCAACGAAAACTCCTCACCTTGGAGCTATGTCCGTCGTTTCCGTGGCAGTTACTTAAATGGTCATTTTGCCAGCTTGATTGAGCACTTGGTGGTGAAGGACCTTGGTCAAGAGTCCAACACCTTAACCACTAAAGTACCCCTATCCCTGTGCAATTGAAAATCGTATTTTTAACTTGCATGCTAATAATTCCCATGAAGACAAATCTCTTATGAAAAAAAAAAGATAAATGTCACAGCATTCCATAAATGCCATGTCCATTTAGGGAATCGTATGTGTATGTGTGTATGGAGGTGTGAGTGTGTTGGTTTGGCATTGCTGGCATAGCTGTAACCCACCTGTGGCATGTAACTCATACCTCTCCAGGTCAACATTACAATCTGAGAGGATTAGCTCTTACATGTCTACTTTGTATCAGGCTTAATGAAGTCTGGGTGTTTTGCATTGCTGACATGCATGGAATAAGCTGTATAAGCTCTCTACAACCAAAACTGGAAATGTCACCTGGCCTCATTCTGATCATTCTGCACAAGGCCATGGTGGAATCTTTCCTGTAAACACGTTGTGATTTTAGGAAATGGTCTGGAAATGTATTTTAAAAGATGTATTCAAAACTGCACTGGTTTTACGTCATACTGAACATGCTGTTGTTATTCTCGATTAAGGTAAGAGGCAAGTTATACAGGTTTTCATATTTTAGAGGTTTGCATGGTTTTTGGCAAAAAAAAAAGAAAAATTCTTTCCATGTTGGTTAGGTGTTGCCACTACCATGCTTCATTCCGAGCATGATGTCCTTTAGGTGTATTACATAATGTATCTTCTTGTACATAATTATTCCCAAAATGTTCTACCCCGGTATCCTCAGTCTTTGATATTTTTTTGCCACATGGTTGTTTTATTTGCATGTGAGAGGGATGGTGGTTTAAAAATTGGGGTGCTGCTACACTAATGCACTTGTGCTTGCATATCATCAAGGTAGACATTTTTCTAAGTATGACCTGACTGCCTGTTTCCTTTCTGAAACGCTGGCCTCCTAAGAACTCCTTTAATGACTCAAACATGCGTAAATGGCTTGGAGTCAGGGCAGGACTGTACAGAGATGTGTCAATAATTGTGTCAAGTTGATGAGAAGTGATTACATTACTGTATGTAAGTACAATTATCGATTTTCAAGGACCTTGCGTTCCACTTGCTGAATGTTCACGTGAACGTCTACAGTGGGCTCCGAGCCCCCTCAGATGAGATTGGCATTCATAGATGTACAGTATAGCCTTCTTTACAACATTTGCACCATTCGGGTCTTTTACTGTGGCTCATCATACTGTGCTGGAAGCTTCTTGAAAATGTCAAGTGGATTTACGTCTTCTTCTTCACTCTAAAGACATTTCATCAGATGTCCAAATTTGGCTTGAATGCCCCTAGAACTAATTACTATCTTTTAATTATTAAAGTATAAAATATGATTCTATTTATCCATACATATTCCCTGTCTAAGCTGTTACTATAGAAACAGTAATGAGCACATCAAAATAAAACTGTGATTTAAAAAACTGCTTTCCAGGCACTTAATCATCACCTTGTGACCAATCAGAACAGAGTATTCAACAACTCAGAATTCCAACATATGCCATCATACAGTACCTATTAGGAAAATCTGTTAAGACGATAAACAACGATGTCTGACTCATTCTGATTAATTTCAAAGAACATGGGATCATCGCCAAATTCCGTTTAATCTTGATTTTTAATCATTTATTAACTTGTGAAGATAAAATGTTTTGTCCACAATGAATGTCCACGTTGCACAAAAAAGGGGGAAAAAAAGAAACCCATAAAGGTCATATTTTTGCCGCGAGCCACCTCCAGCTGTGCCTTCACCCTGCCATGAGCTACATGAGAAAGGCAAGATTGGATCTGAAATAGAATTTGAAACAAGGCCCAATGTCTCATTTTGAGTCAGGCAGAAGGGATCTTAAAGCCTCAATCTGGCTCTGCTGAAGCAGGCAATGTACTGAACAGGATACAGCGAAAACTGCGATAACTGCCTGAATTAGCGATCAGTTACCCAAAAGAAATCCCCACGCAGTTCAAATGTATTTTTTTATCCTTATTAAAACGGATACAGACAGCTCAGACAGCAGAAATCTTTTGGCACAGAATCCGAAACCTCATGAAAATCTAGACCCACTATGAGCTACCTCAGAGGCTTACAGTCGCCCCTGAATGACAGCTGAAACTGAGACAGCGGGGAAAAAAAAACACTAGTGGAAAAAACGAGAGGCCAGGCAGTTCAGCGTGACCTCCCGAGATCTTCACAGTGATGATACGCTAAATATACCTCGTACTTATACAGAAATTAACCACTTTGACTACAAGATCTAATGAAACCTGTTTTAAAATTCTAGTTAGAGATGAGAAGTAGTAGAGTACAGTGTGTTTTTGAAGAATTTGTAGTTTTACTTTTGACCATTACTCATTACAGTTTCTAGAAATGTCTTTATTTTCTACTCAATACATAATCATAAGTCTTTCATAGAAGTGACTTTTTCAGCATCAAGGACCTATACTACCTAATTACGTGGTGGTATCACCAAAGTTGTCGATTGGTCTCCAACAATTATCATACACAAGCTGCCAAATAGTTTCGACATTTCCAGGGGTTGCGCTCGTTCCTGATCTCTCGTTGTCTTTCAGTAATGTTCTTATGCTGATGAAGCACGTATGCCACTCCAAACACCTTGAATGACTCATTCTAGTCATTCAAGGTAGCATCGCCGTGAACTTGCCAAATCATGTCAAACGTCTCTGTGGCAGATTTGCCCAGTTTCATGCAGAATTTTATGTTTGCTCTTTGTTCTAACTTGCTTTCCATGATAAAATAGCAGACGTTGCTAATGCACGTGATCAGAATAGCACCAGTTGCATAGCTCCCGATGTACAGGAAACAGAATTGAACGGTTCTTAACGAATCTTCTAGTCCGAGTCCTTCGTTCTTTTGTTACATGACTCCCATAGACGCTATGCAATGCAATACACTGGAAACAGGGATACGCTCCAGACCCCCGTGAACCTGAATACAGGATTAAGCGGTATAGATGATGATTAAGTGAGTGAGTGAGAAACGTGTATAACTTTTAAATAATTTATTGAGTAATAATAATAATTGGTTTAAAAAAAAGGGACCAGGTAGCTAGTTATTAACAGTCAAATTAACCATTTGAATAAAAAAAAAAATGTTACTACAATGTCTTAAAAAAGTCATATACTGCCACACTATTAAAATGCTAATAGTTAGCTAGCAATGGTGCTTGTAGCTAGCTTCTCTTCAGTTCTGTTTATATATATATGTTGATAAATAACATTTCATTCATCATTTTGTCTGGTCACATTGCTACAGCTAGTTAATGACATCCAGCTAGTTTATATCAGAGCTGTTATCATGCTAGCTAACATTAGAGAGAAAAAGCTATTTTTAGCCTCTGCTTGGGTTCATGGCTTTTTGATGAATGAGGCATTACTTTCTATCCTTTTTTGCCTTTAGATTTTGAGTACGTTTTAGGTAATACCTAATTTCTTTTTTTTTTTTACTACCCATACTTATTACATACTGGACACATGGACTGAAGCCAACATCACTATTTCACAGACAGCGAGAGAAAAATCGTTAAGCTCATCACTTCAAAGTATTACAAAAATGTATAACAAAAATCCATGTTTTCTCTCTTGTTTTTATTTTTTATTTTATTTTTTTAACATGCTTCCTAATATCAGCCTCCATCTGCTTGTCCTCAGTAAAGGCACATAGCGACCACTTTACCACATTTTTTTATATAAAGGACAGACGTGCCTTACAGCACACGTCCCCAAAATGGGACAAATTCCTCAGTAAAGAGCTCTGGGTTTCCGACCTCTCAGAACAGCTCTCCTCTTAATGCGCTGGGTCGCTAATCTATCTTTTTGAGTGTAATTGCATAATAATTCACTTTGCTGACCACAGCCGTTTATCATATTAAGGGAGCAATTTGACCTGGTCATTCAGTAACGTGGGTAATAGTTAGGGAATGCAAATAGGCAACCGTTCACATTTAATCATGGGTAATAACAATAATAGTAAAATCAACTGATGGAAATGACCATTTGTTAATCTGGAACAAACTGATGTCAAAGCTGATCTCAGAAGGAGAAGGAGAGAGAGAGAGAGAGATTCCGTTGAGGAAAGAAAATAAAGTGAGAGATGACTTCTTGCTTTATGGGGTCATGGATTAGTCACACAGTTCAGGAGTTTCATATAGCTGTAATGGTCTATGTCTTTATTGTGGCGATTTACATTCTCTTTACGTGCTATCATTTTTTATGACAGTGTCCAGTTCCAGATGGGTCATGGTGTAGCACAGTGGCTCAACAGTAGCTCCAGAGATTCTGGTTTGATCCTGAACTCAGGTTACCGCTTGTGTGAAATTCTGCACAGATGGGTTTCCTAAAGGTCCTCTGGTTTGAACCGGTCAAACCAGGACTTGTGATGAAATTTCTCATGAATTAAGGCGTAAAAGTGAGTAAAACACTTGAATAGTGCAAATATTTTAAAGAAGAAGAACGTAGTTACGTCAGTGATCATCCCGGCTGAGGTGTCCGCAATAGTCGTTCCTGTGAACATTCAGCAAGCGGAACGTCTTTAAAAACAGATGGATAACTTGTGGAAGAGATACATCTGTCTGTGGGAAATGTACACACACTCATTTACCAACACCATTCACCACAGGAACTCATCTGAGACATCCTCTGTACTGTATATTCCTGAACTTGCTCCAAGCTTTTTCAACGTTAAAGGAGTTCCTGGGAAGCCAGTGTTTCAGACGTGAAACAGAAGTTTAATCATGGCTCCGGCGTACTGAGAAAACCTTCCACCTTGATGGTATCCAAGCACTAGTGAAACACTGGGATATGTGCATTAGTGTAGCAGGGGATTAAGTACTTGGATAAATAAAGGCAGTTTTTACATTACTCTTATTACTCTGTTCTGTCATTCTGCACAGTCAAAAATAATTCTGGTTAGGCTTGAACTGCCTTTGTACATCTGCTCAGTTAAGGATTAAAATCCTTGCTTAAGGGCCTAATAGTGTCGGCACAGTGGTGCACAGATGATGCTGATTACATTCAGGCATTTAGCAGACACCCTTATCCGACTTACATTTTTATCTCTATACATCTGAGGGTTAAAAGCTTTGCCCAAAACAGTGGCAACGGGGTTTGAATCTGGTATCTTCCAAACCATAGTCCAATGTTTTAACCACTGAGCTACCCCTGGCCCTAAGGTCAAAGTGGACTCATGTGAATCGATAGGCGGACACTATAGCAGATTTTTTTTTTCTCTTCTACAATTATTGTTTACAGTTAAACTCCCTCTTGATTGTTAACATGCTTATCATTTAGTTGTGAAATAGTGACTAAATGTCAGGAAAATGCACAAATAATATATAAAATAATGGCTCTCACAGAACCTTGGGTGTTTCATTAGATGGACTACTGAAGAAATGCTAAGATTTATTAGTTTTTATTAGCCTTAGCACTAGGTTTAGTGATTAGTACTGCGAAAATGCCTTGTTGATGCTAGAGGTCAGAGGAGAATGGGCCAACTGATTCAAGCTGATAGAAGAGCAACTTTGACTGAAATAACCACTTGTTACAACCGAGGTATGCAGCAAAGCATTTGTGAAGCCACAACACGCACAACCTTGAGGCGGATGGGCTACAACAGCAGAAGACCCCACTGGGTACCACTCATCTCCACTACAAATAGGAAAAAGAGGCTACAATTTGCAC
>QMIH01000247.1:172843-219582 GCA_003987875.1 Clarias batrachus | reverse complement strand
CTCTTCAGGTCAGATGGTATTAGCGTCAGCGGTAGGGATTCCTTAAGAGCTTTTGTCAGAGGTTACATTCTTCTTGATGTCACCGCGTCTCTGTGTCAACAGCCGAATAATAAAGGTCATTGTAGAAGGCTGTGCAGCTTAGAGCAGAGACAGAGATAGAAGGAGGGATGGAGAAAGAGAGCATCATGTAATGTTAGAGGGTGGGCATAAAAACTTAATGGGTTGAACAGAAACAATAAGTATCAATTGAACAATCTGAACATGGTTGATTCTGAGTGTGCACATTTTTCACCCAATTATTCTCGGAACCGTTTCAGAAAAGCTGAGAAAATATGAATGTCTGCGGTATTGTGTGGGTGGGAAATTCAGAGAGCATTTTTCTTTTTTTTTTATTCTGTGAAGGGTAAAATAAAAACAGCTGAGTGTCCACACACACACACACACACACACACACACACTGTGCTGAGACTGCAGGAAAGTGTGCTGCAAAGATGTGTAACCGTGATGATACTGCAGGTATGAGTCAAAAAAAACATTTCTAAGATTCTTATCAAGTAACAGTAATAATCTCAGCGGGAAAGTTTTACACAGAAGTTTATGTTTGTGTGATGGATAGAGAAACTAATTCTGCCCACTTGGGACCTATTTAGGGCTGGAGGAATGTTCTGTCCAAAACTTCATGGGGATTTGAGACAAGACGTCATTAGTACTTATATACACAAAAGGCTGAGTGGGATTTTTTTTTTTGCTTTTCAAGCATCTGTATTTCTATGAGAAAGAAAAAAAAGCTTGGCAGTTAGCCAGTAAGCTTACTCGGATGCCATCTACAACCAATGCCGCGGTGTGGTTGCAGGCTATATAAACCCGTCTGAGCTTTTAACGAGGAAATAGTGTCTCATATAAGCTTCCAAGGCTCCAAATAATTAGCTAATTAAATCCAGAATGAAAAACAAATGAAATATGTGATATAGGTGAGAGCTGGCAGTATAAAGCATACTCAGGAGAACACAGGAAGTCCTGGAAATTCCTAACCGAGATACGGAAATCCGTCCGCTGTTCCACAGAGGGATCGTTTCTCTTTCGAATCGCCAGGTTCCAACATAAATACACGGCAGTCCGAACGCAGAGTTGAACCAAGAGGTGAAGCACACCACCAAATGGAATTATGTCAGTTGGTATTTATGGAAAAAAAAAACATATTTGTGGTTTTATTCCTCGCCAAATAATGATACACATCTAAATACTGCTTTCTCATGAAATGGGTCAGTGAAGATGTAAGTCTTAGGGATTTGAATGCAACTCTGTGGTTTCTCCAAGAGCCTGCGCTTCAGAAACTTTAATTTTTTCAGCATTTCGTCCCACATTTTCCATTTCAGTTTGCTTTTTTTTTTTTTTTTGCAATTTCTCCAAACTCCAAACCACCAGCCTCTCCCATTCAAATGATGGTGTTCCCAGGCATACACTCCTCCCTCCGACTACTGGTCTTCCTGGAGCTGAAGTCTAACGGCCAAAAATTGCACTTAATTGTGCAATATTATGGGAAAGGAAATTTGTGTTTTTTTTTTAGTTTACATGACAAACAAAGTTAAAAAAAAAAGTTCACACATGCTCACACAGGTTTGTTTTTGCTTTTGGAAGAACCTACTCTTGACATAACTCTATTAATGCAGCTAATTATACCAAACCTACAGTACTGTAATTCTAACCTTAACCTCAGTAATCAAACAATAATAAAAAAAAAACATTCACATGCACATACTGCACACACACACACACACACACACACACACATACACACACATACACACACACACACCCAAAGCTAATTACACCATACCTAATTCTAATGTTAACCTTAATAATCAAACAATAAGAAAACGTACACACACACACACACACGCACACACACACACACACACACACACACACACACTGATAAGCTATACTTAAATGAACTCAACATATCGCTGTCTATCATGCTTATGCAATCATCACTATTATGAGCTCCAACACACACCTGGAGACCAAAGGACAACGACCATGACTTCATACCTAGATGTCTCCATGGTAACCAAATAAACCAGACCTCTGACTAGATGCACACAGTATCATTATGTTTGTTCGAATATTAATTATCTAGGTAAAAGTGAACGCTGCAAGGCAGAAAAGGAGCCATGTCGTTTTTTTTTTTTTGTAACAGGCTCCTTGCACAGAAGAACACACACAGCCGCACACACACACATACTGTACGCGCATACACAAACTCAGACCCAATGTGCGTGTGTAAGTGGTTGGCTGCCTTTGCAAATAAGCTCAGGATGCAGGATGTGGCCAAACCCAAGCTCACAGTGCTACCTGTGAGACGCTTTTTCATCTTCTTGTTTTCTTTTCCTTCTCAACCGCTCTGCTCTCGTTTCTTCTACTGATGTTCTGTTCATCCTCCCACTCGGTGCACGAACATAACCTGCTGAGACTTCAGAGGAAATTTGACATCTTATATCAGTAAATGACTCAGATCTGATTAAATCACTTAGCAAATTAATGGGATTTAATGTTTTGAAAAAAAAAAAAATATATATATATATCAAACATTTTTTAATCCATAGCATGCCAATGAGGTATGATGAAATATGTATCCTATAGTATATTACATCCACATAGATTTGTTTTTAGGTCAAAGAAAGTCTACGCACTGTGCAGTTAGTGCATACTGTTAGTTCCTGTTATTACTTATGTTTTAGCAGCTGTGAACAGTCATTCCTTTCTCAAGCCTTCTTTATGTAAGCATTTCATGTTAATGAGATATCACTTCCTCGAACACTCCCCTGTGGTGAAAGACTACAAAAATTACAGCTTTACCCTTCCACAAATGTTAAATACACTGATCAGCTATGACATCAACACTACTTCACCAGGTGAACTAAACAATAATGATCACCAAAATGATCACCAACTACAGTAAACTGGTGCACCCAAGGCTCCCCCATGCCCATGAGGACCACAGACCAGCCCATCTCTACAGAATAGCTAATACTAATATATATATCAGCCAAAAAGTCGATGCTACTGCACATGGGGGTCAGCAAGCAAAGAGCACAAGACTGCAGCCCCAGCCTCCGACCCCCCCAGATCCCAATCCAAATGAGCACCCAGGGAGGGGATGCACCGGTCGGATTTTGAAGTAAAACACCCAGTCTCTTCTGTATCCTTTATCCTGTATCTCTAACTTTGATAAATCTGTTGAAGAAAATAGAAAATCGTTTCTCGGATAAGAAAAATACTTTTATTTAATTTACTTAAATTTTACTTTCTTATAATTCTTGGAAGTATGAAATCAAGGAATGAATTCTAACATAGAAGGAAACAATGTGGGATGCTTTTTTTTTTTTGCACTGGGCTGTACATCTAAATTTTATTAAAATATCTTTTTTTAAGGACTTGAGTTAATAAGACTAGTCCTACTGTTTAAGAGTACCACCAGTCCAGTAATGCACCTTAAATGAATCTAAAAACAATAACTTGAGGATTACCTCACAGTTTCTGTTATGAAGCTTTATGAACATGTGGTGTGCATTGGCATTGCTAAGTGATGATGTGAACCAGAGGGTGTGCTTGCGTTGACTCCCTTCAGTTTTCACCTCTGTGTAATTATCAAAGTGTTTAGGGTCTGGGTATGTGTGTGGAAGAGTGTACATACTAAACATCCCATCAGCCATCACATTAAAAAGCAGAACAAAAAGCCCGATATTGTGTAGGTTCCTTAGGCCATGACTCCACAATACCGCAGAGTTGTCAGGCACTGGGATGTTCGAGGCGGATCCTTTGGGTTCTATGGGTGTTATGGGTGCAGGGTGGGGCTCTGTGGAGCGAACTGATTTGTCCAGAATGTTCCATACATGCTTGGTTGGTTGAGATCTGGTGATTTCAAATGCTGGATCAACAACCTTGAACTCTTTGACTAGACAGGTAGCCATTGCTTCCCATCAGCATAGATGACCCTTGGGTGCCCATGATCCCGTTTACTGGCATATACAGTAGTTAGTGTTGTGGCTGATCAGTCTAAGGCGCGCCTGGATACAATAGCCTTTCTTTGTGGTTTCTTCAGAATGGAGATCCTGCCTGGAAAAACACTAGCAGTCAGTAACAGCAAATCAGTAATAACAAACACACCGTCTCTCAAGAGGGAATCTCTAACGGGAAACTACGGAGTTTGCTATTTTTTTTACCTGGCTAGGGATGGTCACTTTCTGAATATACTCCATTCGTATTCCCAGAAAAAAACAAACCTACGCCAGGTAACTCTGGTAAAAATTTCGTGTGCCGTTTTTATCACATCTAATTCACGCCGTTTGTGTTGTTTAATTTGATTTGATTAAATTACTCACGGGTAATCCGCTACGTGATTAATCTGTCACTCGACCCTGTGTCTTGTGCTAATGACTTCATTCTGTTCTAGTTCTCTGCTTCGGGTTTCTCCAGGCCTTTGTTTTGCCTGCTAAAAGGATTAAGAAGAACATGTGAGAATGTTTGGGAATAACTAACATGCCTTTAACAATGCAAAAATGCCGGGCCACGGTCCCATAACGCTCTCTCTCTCTCTCTCACGCACGGAAGCCGCTCGTGCAAATGTGCTTCGCTGTGTGGCCTTTACCCTTCACACAGTAACACAGACAAACACAAACACTTCTCAGGTTTCGCAGCCTACAGGAGAACAGGTTCTTTCAGTGAAGAAATTCCTAGAAGAAAAAATATATATTCTTATGTTTTCTTTTTGTGTTTTTTGAACAGCACACACACATATACCCACACTCCAGACATACACATATACATACACACACACAGAGTCAAACAGGTAGCGGGCATTAAAAAGGTGTGAAATGAGCACACCATTACATCAGTCTTCCACCAACACATTAGAACCCACGCCACAAGTGTTACCAGATGACAGTGCGAAAAACAGTCTACCTGAATGCAGTGTACATACAACACACGGTGGGAAAGCCCTGATCAAGCCTGTGTAGTGGTTTGAGCCGAAACAAGTATTGACCTATTTATGGTACTGCACTTTAAAGCTAAAAGCTTTGTGGTTTTCCCACACTGGTAATTGTAACAGGGATATTTTGAAACATGATATTTTGTTTGTTTGTTAATAATATTGCTGCATAAATTTTTCCCCCTAATTGCATCACCTTCACGCCCTCCCCCATCCCCAAAAAGTTCACCTCTGTCGTACAATAGCTATCAACTTGGAAGGAACAACGGTTAACATGTGAGTTCTCCAAGACACTTGGATCCAACTTTGGCGACACACTTGGAAAAAAAGCGCTATCCGTCCCCTTCTCCATTAAATGAGCTTGCAAAGGACTATGATTGGCTAATCTCACTGTGACTGACCATGGATGGTTGTGGTATTGTCAAGTTTTGAACTTGTCAAGATTATCTGTTGTCAAGGTGATATGTTGAACAATTTCTTCCTGTACCACCCACACTGTAAACCCTCATGCTCAAAGTAATTAAACATATTGAGTATTGTTAACTGAAATAATTACAGTTAGATCAAATTAATAGACCTTGATGAGTATTTAGAACTTTTTGGTATTTGAGTTTGTAGAAATGACACTTTTCAAGTTAGCTGAATAAATTTGATATTTTAAGTAACTGTCAGTACTTAAGTAACAGTAACTGTCACCTTAAAGTTCCACCAACTTAAAATCTTTCAGCTTAGTGATTTTGTGTCTGATGTCATCAGGGCAATAGGGGCACTGGTGGATCAGTGGTGGGTGTTTCGCCTGCCATGCGAAAGGCCCGGGTTCGATTCCCAACAACTGTATGAAGTGCCTGTCCCAAGCCCAGATAAAATGGGAGGGTTGTGTCAGGAAGGGCATCTGGTGTAAAACCTGTGCCGAGCTTGTGTGCGGACCGGATCGTCTGCTGTGGCGACCCATTGCCGGGAGCAGCTGAAAGACCAACAACAATTTATTTGATTTACAACAACTAAAAAAATTATAATTGATATTAAATAGTATAGTTAGGCTACTCAATAATGCAAGTAAATAATGATTAATATGAATGAGTACAACAAACTCAAAAACTGATAGCTCTGTTTACTTAAAATTGGAAACATCATTACTTAAAAAATTTGATGTAACTGATTACCTCAATTTTTTTTAGTCTTGCCAACTTATTCGGGTTTACAGTGCAGATCAATGTTGTGCAATATGTTTTTAAGACATGTCACATTGGCACCAAGTTAAGAAACTTGTTTAAAGAAAAATGTGAATGTGAATCTATTTTGGTTCATTTGCCAATCATTTTGACATCAGAATTCTGACTTAATCATTTGAGACTCAGACTTCCTTAATTAGATTTGGTGATCTCTGATTTAGAATCCATTTCAGACATGAGCATATGAAACTCAGACTTTGACTCGGCAGTGATGACACTTGGACTCAATGATCTATCAGTGACTTAGGATCCAATTCATAGCTGAGAATCTATAACTCAGACTTTGACTCAGACAAAGTGATCTATGAACTGGAATCCAATTCAATCTTGAGCTTCTAAGACTTTGGACTTTATATATACATCTTGATTTGGATCTTTATAGTAGTCTGTGATAGGAGATCCGATTCACAGTTGAGCTTCTGATATTCTAAATAGGACTCAGACACTGTCAATTGGAAATAATGATATATGATTCTGGATCTGTTTCAGACTTGAGCTGCTTCGACTTTAACTAAAGCATCATCATTGGGAATCGGTGATCTCTGAATTTGGATCCAATTCCAACTTTGACTTAGACATTGTATGTTGGAGCCAATGGTCGTTGACCTGGGACCCAATTCAGCCTTCAGCTTCTGAGACTCTGTCTTAAACTCGGACATCATCAGTTGGACTCAATGATCTATCAATAACTTGGGATCCAATTCAGACTTGAGCAGGAAATGCAGGATCATTGAGTCCAAAATGACTGGCAAAAATAGTCGTAAATCTACAACCTGCATGACATTAAAATGGCGCTTTCCACCCAAACAAACTTTGTACCTTTGCTCTACAACTCCACTTCTCTAAAACATATTATGCAATACAACTTGGCTTCATAATCTTTTTGTGCTTTATTGACACGTAAACAGACTACACAATCATTACTTATCACTCCTTGAACTATACTGCTACTGATGAGTATAGACTGGACTTGTATTCTACATGGCCCAGTGATGATCCGTTTGTCCTTTTCATAATAATAGCATAACAAAACACGAAATAACAGCATGCATAAGACCTAGACATTATACGCTCAACGTTATGAAGCAGACACATAATCATGTCTTGCTTTAATTCTCCCTTTGAGTGTTGTCTAATATGTAGGTACACTTCCTCTTTTGCATAAACACCTGTGTGAATGAGAGGCTACACACCTAAAGCAGGATTCAGAACTCTGACTTGACCTAAACTCTGAGCTAAGGGAACATTATTTGCACATTCTACCGAAAACAGACACAGTAATGCCAACCCCGGCATCACATGCTTTTGGGTTTAATCAGGACCATCTGGAAAATGGGTTTTAGATCCGCACAAACACCACATGCAAAGTGATCAGAAATAGAAATGGCATTTTTTGGGTCTATTTTGTGTTTATTTGCCCTAACAGTTCCCCGAACTCCTGTTATTGCTTGGGTAAAAATAGTTTGATATAGTTAGCAGTCAGAAATGAGCCTGGTATGATCAGTTACAGTTGTTATGTGGTCGAACACAATTTGGTGTTTCCCTACACCTTTTTTTAAAATTATTTCGAATTACCTGGTGAATTGAATCAATAGTCTTTAAGAACAGAAAACTGAGCTGGACTTAACCCCCCCTTCCTCTCCCCCAAAAAAAGGCCATAACTTAGAGTTCATATAGTAGAAATATACATGAGGTGCCAAATGAGCTGTTGTGTTGTGCTAATATTGTAAAAGTGTTAACACAGCCGTCACTTTTTTGCACATGCACTCGGTTTCTCTTATTGAAACGTATCATTTTAGCGAGTTGAGTCTGAAGGCATTGCCATTTGGATCCTCTCTTGTTCTTGCTCTGTCTCATTTGCAGAGGGAGGTCATGACCCTTTCTGACTACCGCCCCGGTTATATGTCTGTCAGCTGGCTACCATCAACTCACAGACAGACACACACTCACACACACACATTCCAGGGCATCTGATGATGAGGTGAAAGATTTTTTTATGCTGAACAGTAGTTGACGGGACTCACTTCACCAGGCTGTAAATATTTTGTGTTATACAAACACTCATCTCCTATTCTGTGTGCTTCTCCTTGGCTCTTATACACACTTATAAACACATAGATAACTGCCTACAAGCTTATCCTTGTACTAGCACTTCCTTCTGCCAAACTACATTTACACACACTTCCTAAAACGTTGTATTGAACAACTCCGCAGAACTAAAGCCAGAAAGAGAAATGGGATATTTTTAGGTTAATGTACGTTTTTCGACTATGTTCAAGAATTTTTATTACAGTGTGTCTTAAGGGGCACGTCTCTATTTCGGACACCAGTTAAATCCTTACAATTAGAAATGCCTCTGTATTATGTTCACCTACTGTACCGTGTACTTATAATCACCAAAGCACTTTGTATACAATTACAATGAATGAAGCTCAATTCTTGCTATGTTTGTCATCACCCATCTCTACCTTATCCATCAGTGGAAGGGACCACAACTGAGCAGATTCATTTGTCCTGTGAATCATTCTTAGCAAACTGACATGATAGTAGTGTTTTTGCAATGCTAGTACAAATGCATGATGTGCATCGGGTCAACTGGTAGACACCAAGCTAATCATTTTTCAAATACAGTCCAAGTTAATCATTCTCTAACTTTTATCTATGTTGGTTTCCATCCACAAGACCATTGGTAGCTGGCGCATAGTTTCTCAGTGAAGGCAGGGCAGTGCTCAAAACGATCATGCATACCATACAGGACATAACATTGGATCTGTGTGATGATATAGTTGTCTTTATGAATAGATGGATGGGATAGAAGTGTGCTGACAATGTATATAGCAGTGCATAGATGACAGATGACAGATCACAGTGCATAGCAACAGCCTATATTAAACTTATTGTGGTATGAGAAGAGGTTTAAAAAAGACAACGCATACAGATACAAAGAAATTATCTACAGTACATTTCTATCTTTTTAAAAGTAGCAAGAACAGCTCTTTCTGTGAAAAATGAATGCATCTCTAAGCGGGGTCTCTCCAGGGATCCATGAATTATAACTCAGAGTCTGCAATTTTCTAATTTTGTTACGGTGGTGGAAACCAAAGTTACTGTGAATATAAATAACATTCCCTGGATTGCAGTGACAGTATCATAATGAAGATATGCTCTATGATAGAAAGATAGATAGATAGATAGATAGATAGATAGATAGATAGATAGATAGATAGATAGATAGATAGATAGATAGATAGAAGGGGTGTTCAAGTCAAACTGGGACCAGTGAGTACATTTCCTGTGAATGAAAGCATAAAACCAATTAACATTTACAGAATACTTCAAGCACAGTACAGCGATGGGACTCTTAGCCACAGGAAAACATTTGAGCCATCTCAACCGGGACATACGGCCTTTTTTCAAACATTTTAATGAAAGCTGTACATCCATGATTGACAATCCCAGCTGAGGTGGCTTGGAGCCCACTGCAGTCGTTCTCGTAACTATTCACCGAGTGGAACACCTGATGAAAAACTTCTTGTCACCAGTCTGCAGGAACTGTACACACAACCACACATATAGACCACTTGCACAATACAGGAACTTGGCTCGGAGTTATTGCCACATCCCGTCTATAGTTCTTGCTTCACTCCATGCCATTTCCACATGTTTGGGCCATTAAAGGAGTTCGTGGGAGGCCAGCGTTTCATACGTGAAGTAAGCAACATGATTATGACTCCGACGTACTGAGAAAACTGAGAATACAAACTTGATGGTATCCAAGCACTAGTTAAACACTGGGATGAGTGCATTAGTGTGGGAGCAGATTTTAAAGAGAAATAAAGGTATATATTTTTTATTCTCATAACTGTTCTGTTATTCTGTACAATCAAAAGTCCCGGTTTAACTTGAACATTCCTTCTAGATAAATACATCTGAAGCATATACAATATACAAATTTAAGATTAGGATTTAACATAAATTTTTAGCGCATATTTATTAAAGAACCATATTAACTAGAGAGGCACATTTTCTGAAGAAACTGTGAGTGGTGCTTGCCGTGACGTCATAGAGCGTCCCACGTCATAGTCATGGATGTAGCTGATGTCACAGCTGATGTTGGTCTCAATGTGAAGTCTATGGGACTTTTCGGGGCAATTAACCGCCGACCCCTTAGAAAAGTCATAGCACCCCATTCCCGACCAAGCCGCACGTTTTGATACCTGATCCATGGGTCTACGACAAACGGTGCGGGAAGAAGAAGAAGAAGAAAAAGAATAATAAGCCTGTGAGATTATAATAGTAGTGCTTCGCTTCGCAAGCACCACTAATTAAATTTTATTTTATGCTATGTAATGCATTCTTATCCTCTCAGTGTTGAAAAGTTTGTGAACCTCAAGAACCACGTGTTTAGTAACTTAACGCCACCCCCTTACAGCGATTGGCTGGTGAGGTACTTTGCAGCGAAGTGGGCGGGGTTATTGGAGTATCGTTCAGAGTGTTTGTGCTCGTGCTTAGTTAGAGCTCGCGACTCATTAAAGCACCCGGAGCGCTGTTGGAGTATTTACTGCTGAGTATACAGTCTTTAATTCTACAGAACAACTCAACGAAAAATAAATAAATAATAATAAAACAAAACGAGTAAAGAACAGGATTTTGGTTTAGGAACTTAACGCTGACTTGAGTGTGAGCCTTTATGTAAACGGGTTTGGACTCTTAATTAATCCGGAACAGCTGCAGTGTCTTTGGTGCAGGACAGTCTGCTCCTGATGGACTAAAGTCGTTCGCGGTTTCAGCGATTAAACCGTGTTTGATTGTTTTGGTTTAAGTTGCCATTCTCAACGCAGCGATGTTGGACTCCGCCGCCGTGAATAAGAACGGAATGGTGACCAAGATCCACACGCGGATCCGCACAGAGCCGTTTAAGACCAACTACGACCTGGTCGGCAAAGAGCTCGGCAGGTAAATCCCATATAGTGCACTCTCTATCTCTCTCTGAGTACTGCGCGCGCTCTCGCCGGGTCTAATGATGAGGTCACAGTAAAGAGCGCGCGTGCACACTGGGTCAAAGGAGATCAACGTAAATCGCGCGAGCGCTTAATGATTTTCATTTTCACGTCACTTCTATAGATTCTGTATGCTAGTCTGTAATCATTAAAATACTTACAGCTTGGGTAACTTTTGGGTCAGGTTATAATGTGTGAATTTTATCCATAATGTGTATAAATGCATAATTCTTCCATAAAGTCAGGTTGAGTTAAGAGTTGACTTGAGTCTACATTGAAGATAATCAGGGGTGCAATTCACATAATACTTTAAACTATTTCCTGTTAGGTTTAAACGTTTGGTTTAGTAGTAATCTTAGTAGGTTAGATAAAAAAAAGGCATTGTCACCTGGGAAAATGTGACCTACATCACCTATGCTGCAAAAAAAGTATGTATGTATGTGATTATATATATTACACACATACACATCACCTCACTGAGACAAACACTGACAAATTTGCAGGTTCAAGATCACCAGGAAGTGACAGTGTGAATTTTTGTAACATATCTGCGCAAACCTGCTGAAAGTCTAGAGAAAAGTGGTTCTAATATAATTTTTTTTGTCATAAATTATGGCTTTGCATTTGTTTCTTAAGTAAAAAGATTTATGTTCAGTGTTGTGGACACTATTCCCTGAGGGCAGCAATAAAAAGAAGAAAGAAACTGAGACAGTGAAAAAGAGAGAGAAAGAGTTGTATGCACTGGATGTCAATAATATATCTGAGATCCCGCATTTGCTATGGTTTTAGGGTTTTTAGATAAGCGCTATGTTAGGAAAATTCCAACACTGGGTGTTAACATATCAAGCATTTAATCAGACAGTAGTGTTTAAACTCAAGCAGAGCATTTCTCTGATGGATATCTACCAACAGATGGGTTTCAATTTATGGTCTGAAAAGATGGTGATAAAAATCTGTTTGCTTTCATAGATTCTTGGAATGCTTTTTTCTTTTTTTTTCGACTGAATAAAAAACATTCATGACCCCACATGCATGTGTCACGGGCACATAGTTCCTTATGTAATGCGTGTTATCTGATCTTCAGTTGAAAGAGAAGTCCCGATCTGAGGGAAGATCGAGCTTCATGATTGCAGACAGTCAAAATATCATGCCGTCCTGCACCCAAACACCACCTGCTTGCATGCATGTGACAAACACACATGCACTCATAGACTAGCTGTAAGGCTTCAGGCTGAGAGGATACCTCAGGGTACTCGTGTTTTGCACATTCTAACCAGTCCTTACTTTGATGTCTGCAGGAGTGCTTCAGCAGTATGCTCATTTGTAGCTCGCTTTGAATAAATGGAAACGAGCGCATGGTTTCTTTTTTCGTCTGACAAAGAAATCTCTCGCTCTCTTCCTTATGTATTCTGAACTGTTCAGGCAATCAGATATCACTGGACAAAATGAGACAGATTCCTCTGCAAGGATGGGCAATCCTTCCTTCATTTTCCTAAATGATGTTATATACAAGTCATTGCAAGTGTCCTACTTTTGAGCGCCGCATAGGATGTTGACCTAATTTGAGCTCTGACTTTTTCTTTTTTCCTTTTTGGTTGAGTGTCATTTTAGGAATTTCCCTGAAGGGTTCTATGAAGGAGCTGATCCTGGCCTTGATCTAGCTTTCTGTGTGCTGATCAGGTACAGGAGTACGTCCAGGTTTTTAGAGATAGGGTGACTATTAAGGAGACAAAGCACACGCATTTGTAGAATTTTATTTGTTGGGTGAGTATTCAGGACAAAATAAACCTGCATAGGAATGATGATCAAATTACAGATGTGAGTTAGGGTGGTCATGCTGTAGTCTTGGAGTGGCCAATTGCAATGGACATTAAGCTCTCCGTTTGACTGTCCATTGCTTTATAATGCCATGGCCATTCAACTGCTGTATCTATTGCTTTGGCTTTTGAGCTGTCCATTGCTGTGGCTGCTGGACTGTTCATTGCCATGGCCATTGCTGTATGCTTGGAGTGTCCATTGCCATGGCCATTGGTCCATTCATGTATCCATTGCAGTGGCTGTCCATAGTTGTATATATTGCCATAGCCATTGGATTGGCCATTGCCATATCTATTCCTGTGGCCATTGGCCTGTCACCTATGCATTCAACTGCTGGAGGCATTGGGGTAGTCATTGGAGTGGTTATTACTATCCCATGGGTTGTTCATTGCTGTAGGCAGTTTTATTGTTTCTATCATGGCCGTTTGGGTTCCTACTCTCATTTCAATTATGAAGCTCATTTTAATGTGGCAAGTGTTTAGGAGATGAATTTAAGTGTTTACTAAGAGTGAAGAGAGACACGCATAATTGCATTTATATTCTTTCAGTCTTCTGTTTCAGCACACGCTCACACCGCAGACGAGCACGTTAAAGAAGAAAAAGAAAAAAAAGTAGAGGACAAGTGTCAGTGTTGGTTTAGTTTCGTGCAGGATTTATAACCACTGCTGCATCTGGGTCATGTAACCACAAAGTGTGTTTCCTGTCTGCATAGTGAATGAAAACATCCTTTTAAACCTTTTAAGGTGGCAGATCAGCGATACTGCGGGGCAAATGAGGATGCTCGATATATATAAAATTTTTTTTATAATTATTTGAAAAAAAATGCTGCATAACTGCCACAGTCAAACAACAGATGCTGAATTAGTGATGATTGCAGCCTGCGATACTTTCGCATGGTGATTATGGTGAATTATGATGGTCAGAGTTGTTCCCTTCGACCTTTTCGCCACAAGACATCATTCTTCTTTTGTGCCTACATGATGGGATGCACCAAGAGAAGGGTGCACTATTAATCAGTAGGGTGTACTGGGTGGTCTGTTGTGTCTCTACCACCCACACCCTGTGCATCATACACACTATAGGCCGTCTTATTGTGAGGACGCAGTGAAGGCGGAGTTACAAGCAAATTGTTCTTTTTATCAGCTGCCAGACAAAGGGTTGGACAAACCAGTGGCCTGGACATTGTGTGTTTAGTGTATGTATGTGGGGGAGTCGAAGTGTGGGCTGGAGATCCGATGGAGGGAATGATCAAGTGACTTAAATGATAATGAGCAAGTGCAGGGGCTTGTAATGTCTCACTTTGTTCTGATTATCAACTTTCTGAAACCGTAAGAGCAGTTTCAAGGTTGGTGATGATGCTGAGAATTTTTTTGTACACATCACAAGAAGGAAATGCCCGGTCAGCTTGTGACATCAAAGGCATGCAGATTTTTTCATCTCGGTAATCATGAAGATGTTTTAAGCAACAGGCGTGAGTCATCGTGGCAAGCGGGAGACCTGCCTATTGCCGAGGGGAAACGAAACACAAAATGTCAACCATTATAGGTCAATACAAGAGAACTTTCCTACAGTTGTGGGTTTACTGGGCAATACATTAATGCAATAGTAATGAGGATGAAGCGATCAATTCAGAAATTCATGGGCAAAAATGTCCCAGATACACTAGTGTATTATAGAAGATTAATTGAATCCTGCATAGAAGCGTCATTTACCTCTAATCACCTTATGTTTTGTATTTGCATACGGACATGTGATTGGCTCGGATATTTTACGACGCTATAACTTGAAAGCTTCTTCTAGTCTCACTTTGTTCTTATAAAAAAATAAACTATTGCCATGTTTTCATTTTAATTATCATTCATGTACTTTATCCTACAAAAGATATTTTCATGATTTTTAATTTTTTTTTTTTTACACATTTTAAAGTAATATACAAACACAAAAATTCGAAAAAATTATCTTGACTATGATCATTAATCCCCTCTCTCTTTCTCTCTCTCGCTCTCTTTTTTTTTCCCAGAGGGAAGTTCGCTGTGGTGAAGAAGTGTGTGGAAAAGGTCACAGGGAACGAATACGCCGCCAAGTTCCTGCGCAAACGGCGGAAGGGTGAGGACTGCCGCGCTGACATCCTGAACGAGATCGCCGTGCTCGAGGCAGCCAAGGCCAACCCTTACATAGTGGGGCTGCACGAGGTGTACGAAACCAGCACCGAGATCATCCTGGTGCTCGAATGGTAAGTTTACTCTAAAGTAATCTCTAAAGGAGGACCGGATATCGTTTTAATGCTACATTTCATTTCACTATTTCTGTGTTGAACCATGCCTGTTCATTATTGCTCAATAAAAATATAAATGGAATAGTTTTCGCCCCAACAACTACTTCTGATTAATTGCATTTGTTATACATGTGTGTGTTGGAATTCTGATGAGACGAGTAGTCGTTTCAACTTGACCAACATCAAGATTTAGTGAAATGCTAACCTTCAAATCACTTCATACTTATGAGAATGTTGTTCTTGCATCCCCCCCCCCCATCTTAGGTTTGTTCAGGTAACAGCTGGATACACACACACATACACGCACAAAAAGAATTAGGTCATGAGTGAGAGAAAGCAAGAGACACTGTGAAAGTATGCGTGAAACACTGACAGAGAGCATGAGAGACTGAGACTTGGGGAGAGAAACATAGAGAAAGAGAGAGACGGGCTGAGAGAGATTGCAATTCTTTCTTCCTTGCTTCTCTATTCCTCCTCTATGCATGGAGAACATGAACAAATCCTCAAGTTCAGACTGATTCTCAGACTCTCTAAGTGGCGTCAGAATGCCGATCTAATAGCTATCTATAAACTAGACTCTAATTAACCCTGAGAAACATTCCCCGAAACGCCTCCTTCAGCCCGTTTCTCTCTCTCTCTCCCAAGCATCCTCTTTGTTCGAATCCTCTTTATTGTACTTTTCATCAGGGGGTTTTTGTGGCTTGTTGTGTCCCTGATTGTCAACGCTGCAACACTTTCACAAACTGACGCACGCAAGAACAACGGATGCTGGTCAGGAGTTTTAAGAAACGCTCGATTGCACTCGCGTCTGAGTCTCGGCAGCACTTCCTGTGCACAGTTCATGAGCTTCTATTGAAAATCAGCTGTACATCAATTAACCAGCCAGACGTAGGCGTGTGTGACTGTGCACGCATGTGCATACGCACACCACGACGTGTGTCATTGCCTTATTAGGAAATTCTTCTGGTTAATCATTCATTTTGACTCGGGTTTATTTGGGTTTTATCACTAACCGCTCTTACACCTCATCATTTGCTCAGTTTATCCTGTTCTGTACTATCTTGTCTCTCATTTATTCGTATTCGTTATTCAGTTTTTTTTTTCTTTTCTTTTTTTTTTAAAGCCCTAAGGCACAAGTACAGCTTGCCAGTTCGGTGATATTTTAGTTTATAATTAAACTTCCGTCTTTCTGTTTAGTCTTGCATGCTGGGACAAAGCCATTCTTTCTCTTCTTTAACACTTTCACTTATTAATTTTTTTTTTTTGGCTCCATCTGCTTCTTTTCACTGACAAAGGAATGAGGGCAAGAAAGAAAAGAGCAGGAGATGCAAAGAAACTTTTTTTTTTTTCCATTTCCTGTGGCTTTTCTAGCTAGTCTTTAACCAGGGCTCTAAAAACAGAGCACATATCTACACATACACACACAAGCCTGCAGCCACAACCACATCCTCAGTACTGAGTACTAAGCGCAAACCCAAGTGATGCGACACCGTCAGTATCGCACACTTTTTACCGTTTAAACTGAGAGCAGAGGCGAAGATTTACAAGAAACTTAACCAAAATGTCATCAGTGCACTTATGTCATCATTTTACTTGCAGCAAAAACCATAGCTGCTGCTTTAATTTTTGTCCTTCTCGTTTTTCCATCTCGGTTCACCCCTTCTTGCTTTTTTTTTATTGCCAACTTTCAACAAACATAAATATAAAGTGTCATATTTTCACTGTGGTTTTTTAACTATCAGGTTAATAACATTTATTTTTCTATTTTTTATTGTATGTTTCTTACATGTTTTAAAGTATTTAAAAACTACTAAAAGTACTTAACATTGAAATATTGTGTAACTTGTGTTACTGATTGTTTAAATGCCAGGTCTCGTACAAAGAAACTTTTTTAAAAAAAAAAAAAAACCTCCAGTCCCCTAGGTGGCAACAGTGCACCAACTGCCGATAAAGTCTAAAAGAATACTCTCACAAAATGCGAGTATTTTTCAAAGATGAAAGCAATTTTATATTACAGAGAGGAATGAGAGAAATGCTCTCTTGTTAAAGATAAAGATGGCCTGGTGTAAATCTTGGACATGCCCAAAGTGGCCCACAAAGCACAAAAAAACACATTGTAAAAAAATTAGTTTTAAATTGACTAGTGTTAAACACAAGGGAACATAAGAAGTGACATTATATTTAATAAACTGCAGTAGCAGTAGTCATGATTACAAGATGTTATGCTTCCAGGTTTTCCTTGTCCGATAACATTCTTGGCTTAAAACCTAAAGCCCAGCCATATTGGATTGACAAAAATATTACACAGCTCTATTACGACAATCCCGCCTCCTGTCCAGGCACATGGCCCGCTCACAGCACTGTTCCACCTTCTGTTCTCCAGTGTGTTTGTGCACCTGAGAATCTGCGAGTCAAAAATTTACCTTGACAGAGTTGTTTGTGTCCCCTGTTTGCGCTTGTCCTACACACGCACTCCTCGTGTTTGTTCAGAATCGAACATCAGCATTGTCACACATTGTCTAGTTTTCCCATTTGTCAGGCGTTCCCAGCGCCCTGCCTGCGGGCTGTTGAAAGTGCGTGCAAGACTGAGACTGAGATCTAATTAGCTCTGAGCTGATGGCCGCTCTGATAAGCCACACTCAGTACCCCAATTATTTACACAGCTGGTTTTCAGGGTTGTGTAACAAATGAAGTGTACAATGTATGCACACGCGCACGCACGCACACATACAAACCCAGGGAAACGCATGAAATCTAAAAATCCCACGCACTTTGCTGAGCTATGAATAGTTGAGACTTGAAAAGCCAGTTTAATAATGGTGCTTATTCCCCCCCCCCCCAAATTTTTTTCTTCCCAATTTGGTTTTGCCGTTTCCTGCAAATTAACAGACGGGCAGGGTGAAGCTGAATACATGCTTCCTCCAGGAAACATTTTCACACCGACACTCATGCTACATTGCCTTGTTCTATATACCCAAGGTAATAGATGAGCCAGGGAGAGGGGGTATGACATCCCTCCTGACAACCTTGTCAATAGTTGGGGGTCATGCGTTCCTGAGCTACTGTATGACCAACACCTTGGTCTGTTCATGCCTGAGACTAAAATGAAGCCGCTCTCTCTCCGTCACAACTGCATTTATTCAGATTTAAAGCTTCAGCCCTATCAGTAGTAAAGCCCACGCGGTTTTACATGTCTCCTCGCCTGGGTTTGAGATTTACATCGGCTTTTATCACAGTCTTGACATGACTCGGTTGTCATGTGTGGTCCGAAATGCACTCCTGCGTATTAAAGTCCACAAATCTGCTATAAATCTGTCTTATTTGGAGCTGAGAGCTAGTGATTTATGGATGTGATGTCTGCAGTATTGGTTCCATATTATTTCCCTGCCAAGGGTATCCAGAGATGTTATGCAATTTGAAACGTGTGCAAGTGTGTTTGAGTGCGTATGGGGTGATGTTCTGCTGCCAGAAAAGCCACAGCGTTATAATGTTCTTGACACCGAGTCCTGGTGGGTTTGCACATTTATTGAAAGAATTTGTGAATCTGTGAATGAAGTAAACGGTGAGTCAGTATGAAAGATGAGTGCAGAGGAGGAGTGTAGAGGAGTCATGCACTGACGGTATTTCTTAAATATTTCTCAAATGTATTTCCTAGGTCTGTATGTTCCTCAAATTACAGTTCCCTACCCGAGACATCGTTGTTCAGTAGGGATTAAAGTATGGAAAATGCTGGTTTAAAATGTTGGTTTTGATAATAAATTTAAATAAATTTCCTTTACAAGTTTTAGTTTTTAACTAAAGAGATTTGTTTTAATATTGATTCGACTGTGAATTTGCAATAAATGCATTAATTTTGTATCTCGTCTCCTCCGTGTATTTCAGTGCTGCCGGAGGAGAAATCTTCAATCAGTGCGTGGCCGATAAGGACGAGGCCTTCACGGAGAACGACGTCATCCGGCTGGCCCGGCAGATTCTAACAGGCGTAGCTTTCCTTCATCGCAACAACATCGTTCACTTAGACCTGAAGGTGGGTAAGATCACACCTGTGATTTAAAGGTCCTATATGTTGCTGTTTTTAAAAAAAAAAAATTAAAGACGCGTCTCCCAAGGTGTGTGCGTTAATGCTCCCGCTGAAAAATCCCTCAAATAATGATTTTTTTTCATACTCCGAACTCACTTTATTTCATTCCTCCTCCACATAAGCTGTTTCAGTGTCTATGTAAATGAGCTGCTCCTGTTCTACGCCCCTTTGGAGCTCAGCAACAAGATCATCTTATGAGGTCACAATATGTGGGATGATCTAATTGAAGACCCATCTGAAAGTTAATTTTGCATAATAAGCACCCTTGAAGTTACATAACACACAGAAGCTGCGAGTTCGGATGAAGCAGTTAGAGTGCAGGGTCTCGTAAACGTTTTTTACTGTTTGCTTTCATGCAGCGAGCACATTTTTTCGATTGTACTCGATACCATTGACGTCTGGTACAAAAAAGCAAAGCAATAAACCTGTCCGATGTGTGGCAGGTATTGATTTATTGTTAAAGATTGGGCTTATCAGATATCCGAGAGTGTTCCGTGACACGTTTTAGGCAGCAGAGTTTAAGTAAGAGTCACGTCCTGAAAGGTTCGTACAGAGGAAAAAGTTGCATCTCATCCTTAAGTCATTTATCAGCTGTATTTAGTCGGAGCGGCCAAAACCGCAGGTCACTGGTAAATAGACGAGTAAAAGTAAAAGCGCACGCTAAACTAGGCCAGGGAATTTATAAAGCGAGGCTGATTTATTAGCTGGTGCAGATGTTCGGAAAAATCCCTTTCACAAGACCCTTTGTTCTCAGGAAGTGTTTTAATTCGACGTACCAGTCCATCATTTTTGCTTAAGAGCATTTTCCTTTCCAAATAATTCCATAACAAGCAGAGGAATTCAAAAGCCCGTCCGTCTGAAGTACCAGAAATGTGTAACGAGTCGTTTCTTATTGTTCCGTCTGGACATGTGGGTATTTACACCTCGTGTTTATGTTTTGTCTGTTCCAGCCTCAGAACATTCTGCTAACCAGCACTCAGCCACTCGGGGACATCAGGATCGTTGATTTCGGTCTGTCTCGGCGTGTGGACAACACATCAGAAGTGCGTGAGATCTTGGGAACTCCAGAGTATGTAGGTGAGTCAGTCGGGTTTATCAGCTTTGCGTTATCTGCAGTGCGAATGAAGGTCACGCGGAAGTACAGATCAGAAATAAAAGTCTGATTTCCCTTTTCCATTCTCAGCCCCTGAGATCCTGAGCTACGAACCAATCACAACGGCAACAGACATGTGGTGAGTAAGAACTGTGTGCGTGTGTGTTTGTGTGTACATTAAGTGCTTTATGATGTCAGTTCAACTGATAAGGCTTATAGCGTGCAATGCATTTCAATAAATATTTCTCAATCACTCTTGCTGCTTATCATTAAGCCAGGTTTGTGTAACACGGTTCCCACAGCTGCCAGGATACATGACTAAGTAAAATGTTGAGCACGAACATGTATGACTGAGCAATAACGCGGCCTATCCTTTCCATGTCAAACAGGAGCATCGGTGTGCTGGCGTACGTGATGTTGACGGGCGAGTCTCCTTTCCTGGGCGAGGACAAGCAGGAGACGTACCTAAACATCTCCCAGGTCAACGTAGACTACTCACAAGACGTCTTCCACGGGATCTCGAGCCTCGCCGTGAACTTCATCCAGTCGCTGCTCCACAAAAACCCTAGGTATGCCGAGAAAGCACGTTTAAAGATCTCTGCTTATTTTCATGAAGCGCATCAGTTACAGGACTTGGGAGACTGTCTCTGTCCTCATTGCATAAATGTTGCCAAATGGGTAAATCTGGATTCAAATGTAACAGCCAGCTAACGTTCCCACATTCGTCTGGTGCCTGTCTGACGCACAGCACCGGCCATGCTGGCTCTGGCACAAGTGACTGATGGCAGCCCAGATCTGTCACCGTGCTGGCTCCATAAGGAATGATGGCAGCCCATGCCTCAGCACTCACTAAAACTTTACAGCCACAGATCATCAGTGATATGAGAGGAAAATGAGAGGCTAAATAAAAGCTGGGTGGAAAAATTCCTCCATGTGCGAGTAATCCCAAAGAGAAGGAAAAACCTGGGGAGAGGGAGGAAAGGAGGGTTAGGTTTATGTCCAACTGCTGGAAAATGGCTTGAGAAAATCCAAATTGACAACAATTGTCCTGTTTGGACATGTGGAAAGGGGTTCGTGGGAGGCCAGCGATTCAGTCATGAAGCAGGCAGTCCCATCATGGCTTCTGTCCACCTTGATGGTATCCAGGCACTCGTGAAACGCAAGGTGTAGCAGGGGATTATATAGAGAAACTCTCATAACTGTGTTCTATTATTCTGCACAATCAAAAGTCTCGGTTTGACCTGGATGCCCCTTAAAAAAAAAGATAATAAATCACATTGTATGATGTAATGCATTGAAAATGGTGAGTAATGTTGACAGTTTGAAGATGAATACTTTCTAATGAATTCCTTATTCCCTTTCTTTAGAGAGCGATCTACAGCAGACGAGTGCTTACATCACCCCTGGTTAAACACCGACCCTCACTCCACCACAACCTCCTCCTCCACCACCACCACCACGACCACACTGGACGAGCAGGAGACCAGCCAATCCGAATCCGAGCCCGAGAGTCCTGACTCATCTCCCGAGCTCCCCGACATCCCGTTGTATCCCACATGTCCTGGACAAGGGGACCTGAAAACCGGCCGGGACACTTTCATTTTTACAGAGTCGTTCCCTACTCGCCCTGAAATGCAGCAGGAGTTGATCTGTTAAAGTAACAGCCATGTTGTCCAAACACAAGGGAGCTCAGTTTTGGGCGACGGGTTAAGCAAAGACACTGGTGTGAGCTGGTCCATTCAGGTGTTTTTGGCCCTGGTGGTGTGTGTGATATTTAGATATGCACTTGTGACTACAGCTAGTAAGAAGTGCCCTTTAACAAGACCTCAAGATAACCGCAAATTGTTTATTATTATTATTATTATTATTATTATTATATAATTATTATATTATTATTATTGTAAAAGGTTAGTTTCTGTCTGCTCGCACACGCACACACGCGCGCACATCAGTGTAAATAGATGCTTTTGTGGTTACTGAGTGCATCTTAGTCTGCTGGTCGGAATTGAATTGTGGGTCCTGGAAATCCTGATCCAGAGAGCTGAACTCGCAACACCAATGAGGTCAAAGACGACAGGTGGACATTTGATAAGACGGCCATCTACCTGCTCCAAGACGGATACTGAGGTGTAAGCTCGGACCCTGTCTTCACCGACGGATCGTTTGATTGGGTAATTCTCTTGGAACCTTCCAAGTTGGGAATTGTAGCTTCTTATTCTTTCTTACAGCACTTTTATATATATTAAAAAAAAAAGACTTTGGTTCAGATGAGCACAGTTTAGCGTTTAGAATTTAGTGTCCACACATGTACGTGTCCACACTCCATCACTGTAACCTCTGAGTGTATCACCGTCTCGCGTGCCACAAACACCCACTTCTTCTGTTCCAGATTTAAGGAGGTTTTGCTGCGGTTGCACAAGTTTTATTGTATAGTACTTATGTTTTACGTGCCATTCTTTTTTTTTTTTTTCCTCGTTCTTCTTTTCTTTCTGTCTTTTTTTTAACGTAATATTTTCATACTCTCTAGAGAAAAATTGGCATTCTCACAAGATATGGTTACATTGTCTTGGTCTGTAAAATGTCTGTCTCTGAATGTCAGGGTTGGAAAGAATTTGAATTAGATTTAGATTTTTAAGCGACTCAATGAACATCGCCAAAATTCTGAAAAATCCATCTGGGGTTTGTGGGAGACGAATACATTTTGAGGAGTGTATATATGAAAAAGAATTTTGTTTTAAGATGGACTATTGTGTAAAATAAGTATTTTTCTATTTTTTTCCCGTTGTATTTGATAATATTGAATATGTAAGAAAATATAAAGATTATCTTAATTTAGGATTTTATGTTTCCTATTTGCTTGTGACAGGTTTGCACTTGTGTTCACCGGACCATCACTTGATGGTGTCCGATATTATTGGCATTGCTGGCAAAGTATTTGAAGAATAATAAATGTGCATTTTGTATTAAAACTGTTTGTTTTTGTTTCTTCCTTCTGATTTGTGTCCATGCTTTGGAATTTTATGTTAAATTATTCAGTTCATTCAGGTTAAAGATTAAAATGTGGAGGCCAGGGGGTCCTCCAGGACCAGAGATTTAGAACCACTGAGGTGAGCCATAGCCACTATAAGTCTAAATTTGTACACAGATCAAGAGAATATGTTGTTACATTGATGTATCCAATGTATTTTTAAGATCCCTAAGGGGTAAGCTAGGGTTATCGTTTGTAGCGAAGAAAAGCTCCCTGGGCCAACATGATGGATTCCTCCTTGCTCTGCTGGGTGAAAATAGAATGTTGTAATTTTAAGTAATTAACATATAAATAAATCCACTGAACACACTACACAGATCAGCCGTAATGTTACATACATGGGGAAATTTCGATGGCAGGTTGGTTGGTCTGGGCGCTTTGCTTGCTGGGCATCGTGTGCAGCGAGCTGTGACGCACTGGGTGTTCTGGTGCCTTTCCATCATGGCAAGCATTAACTGTTTCTGGCACCGGATATCATACCATCTGTATATGGTTGTGAACATGACAAATAAAATTAGAATGAGATTTTTACCACATTGACCAGATGGGGTAGCCTTTGGTCCCAGTGGGCATGGGTGAGTGTTGGGTGATCCTGTTACCAGTTTGCTGGTGGACAGTTGATTATCAATGTTAAATTAAGTTCTTTGTTCTATAAAACCTGCTGAGCCTGTCTGGACATAAAGTCAAAAATATGTAAGCATGTCCTAATACTTTTGGTCACTACGGTATATATACAAAATGGTCTTTCCGTTCCAGATTTAGACATTCCAGATTTTGTTTTAACCTCCACTTGTTTGGAAAGGCTGTACGGATTTGTATTCATTCAGTTATAAGAGCATTAGTGAGGCATGGGGGCGCAGTTCATCTCAAAGTGATGGTCGGGTGTCCACATACTTTTGGTGATATAGTGTGTGTACAGTATTTTTGGTATGAACCTTGATATAAGTATAATCCCATTTGCTCAGTTATGGGAATTGTCCTGTATACCTCGAGGGCAATGAGTTTTTAATCTTGCGAACAAATTACTGATTAATCTGGAAATCTGTCTACAGCCTGATTAGCCAAAGTTAACCAGAAAGCTACAGGAAATTCCAGCCTGTAAAAACACAAATAGTCACAACACTGACATGATCTGTGTCCGTCTGCTTATTTGCACTCTCGTGGAGGCTTCACACACTCTTAAAGACAAAGTCAAACAATAGTAAAGCCTGCAATCAATTTCTGCTTTAATGCGCTTTTCCTGCAAACTTCGGCTCTTCTCCAATGTCTAAACACACGAGTCTCAGGAGTTTCCCTTTCCCAGAAGAAAAGAAGGAACGTCCTGCTGTTTTGCCGTCTGGAATGTGAACATTGTGATGCTTTCTCCCTCTCTCTCTCTCTCTCTGGCCATTTCCACTTTCATGCTCTATTTAAATGTTCATGTTTTAAAGGACTGAAAATGGTTTTAGTCTCAAACGTAGTTTCTTTTATTTTCTTTTGTTGGTTAATCCTGCTTCATGTAGTCATGGAAAATTTGCATTCGGAAGAAAGAAAAATATTCCTGGCACTTAAGTGTTCTCTGAGGAAATATATAAGTGGAAAGCTACAAAACATTGGGCTTTTATTCTGAAAGTTTTCCTAATGACAGATCTTTAGAAAGCTGGAAGCTTTAACCAAAGTTAGTTTCTTTTACATAACAGGGAAAAAAATGAAAAGATTTTTAAGCTTATTTAGCTTAGCTAGCACCATTTCCCCACAGAAACATATTTTGGAATGCTCTGTAAATGGATAGAAATTCATTTATAAGCAAATAAATATATAAAGCATTATAGGCAAATAAAGCTGAAAAAACATTATAATCTTATCAATCTATGGTTATGTGGATAAAAATAAAAAAAAAATAAAAAGCTGACATTACATAGGGATAGCTACAGTAGTTAAATAGCTAGCAAACCTGAGTGATTAGCTATGGCTAAGGCTAATCACTCAGGTTTGCTAGCTATCGAACTAGCCACAGTATCTCACTATGAAGTGATAGCTTTTTTTTTTTTCAGTAGTGATTTTTCCCCCTATCTGTCCTGTTAACATTTCGGCACATATTCATCCTGGTGCCCTGTTTCTGGTTGGAGATCTCGTCACATGGATGTCCCGTGTGTCTCTTTGGGTTGCGTTCGATGTCTGGGGACGGTTTCACTCTACTAGGAAGACAGTACAAATAAAATTGAATTGAATTTAATTGAATTGAAAAGTTTGGAAACAAGTTCTAGAAGAATACTGTTTTTTTTTTTTAACTATAATTGAACACATTATTTACATTATTTGGAATTATGTAATTGAGTGACAACAACAGTTAGTTGATCAGTTAAGACATGAAGGTCAGCTGTGTCAAGTGCATTTGCAAAACCCATCAAGAACCATGACAAAACTGGCTCTCATGAAGACCTTCCCAGGAAAGGAGGCCAAAACCTACCTCTGCTGCATTTAGAGTTACCAGCATCAAAAATCACCACCTCAGAATAGAGCTGTTATGGAGGCTTTACAGCGCATAAGTAGAAGGCACATCTCAATATCAACTGTTTAAAGGAGATTATTGCGTTTTTGTTTTGGGCTCCTTCAGCATTGTTTTACATGTGGAAAGAAATACAAATCAGGACAGACCATGTAGGTGTGTCAAAAGGTAGTGTAAGTTAATGTAAGTTAACTATTAGTTTGAACTGTTTTTCATTAACATGTTAGTCTTCTTGGGTTATCGACAATATGAAACTCCTTACCAATAATTGCACCAAACTAATGATTTGCTTAAACATATTAACTTCCAAACATTCAAATGTCACATTAATGATATGGTCATTAATGACATCAGGAATTGGTGGTTCAGAGGTATGTGTCTCAAGTCCCGGGATCACTAGCTGAGCCTTGACTGTGCTGTAAACACATGATGTAGCTGCAGTGCATTATAGAACAAGGTGGAGTTTTCACGAAAGCTTTCAAGTCAAACTGAGACACAGTTATGAGTCCTGAAACTACCTTTATTTCCTCATATATAATCCCATCCTACACTAATGCACATAACCCAATGTATCACTAGTGCTTGGATACCATCAATATAGAAAGTTTTTTTCAGTATGCTGGCACCATTATACAATAGCCAGCTTTATGTCTGAAATACTGGCCTCGCGGGAGTCAGGACTGTACAGGGGACATGGCAAAATTCCCAGCTGAAATCCTGTAATGTGCAAGTGGTGTTTGTGAATGAGCTATCAACAATTTTCAAGAATCAGGTGCTATACAAGTGTTTTACTGTAGCTGCTGTAAGAGTCTCATCATCATACTGTGCTTGAAGTTTTCTGTAAATGTCGGTCAGTTTTACGCCTTCAAATTTAATCAGCCCTGATTTGACTCGAACACCCCTCACGGCACCCCCTCTGAAACTGAGCTCTAGACTGTAAAGTTTCTGTTACACATATTTTTGTGGTTATTCTTTAACATCCATGAAGGTTCTCCCAAAACTGACACGTCAAGTCTTGTGATTTAACCTTTGTACATGTGAACCTTATACAAGTGCACACTGCATGTGTTTTTAGCAAACCTCTGCTTTTGATCCGTCCCCTCCAAAGCCTTTCTTAACCCGGGTGTTTCATGTGGTCTGAATATTTGAGCACAGTGGAACCACATGGTGTACATAGTTAAATGTAAACTATAGGTGTTATTTTGCAGTGGTGATATATCACCATTGTGGTGTATCACCCCCCAAGAGCCACAATAATATGGACCCTTCCAAGAAGAAAGGATTCCGGATTTGGGAAAACATCCTGAAATAGAAAGCAATCCCAGGAGATAAGTGTGATCAGGAGAATGTTGCATAACCGAAAGACAACAACATGGAAAGAGGAGAAGTCTGTAGTGTGGAAGAACGTTAAATAAAAGTATCTTTATTCAAGAGAATGTGTCTCTACAGACTAATAAAGTCAAATTAGAAGTAGATTTATTTCTTCGATAATAAAATTTGATGAAATAACGCTTTACTCAGAAAGTGTAGGAGGTGAGTTTTCAGAAAATATGCAAAGCTAGAACAGATAACCATCATGAGAATACTTTCTGTTTCTTATGTGTAGGCCTGACAGGATATAAGCAAGTGTATAGGATCAAACATATGTGAACACCTGACTATCACACCCACATGTGCCTATTCCAAAACCATAAGCATGGAATCTGTCCTCTGTGTGCTCTTATAACTTCCATTCTTCTAGGAAAGCTTTTGGAAATTTTGAAGCATGTCTGTAGGGACTTGTCTTCATTCATTACACACAAGTGCATTAGTGTTTTCAGGCACAGTTGTCTCTTGGAAAGACCTAGTATGCATTTGAAGTTCCAGTTCATCCCAAAAGGTCTTCAGGTCAGGACTCTCTCAAGTTCTTCTACATCAACATGGTCTTCATGGACCTTACTTCATCTCACAGTCATGAGGAAACAGAATTGGACCCTTGAGTTCTAGTAAAGGGTATTTTTAAAGCCACAGCATATAAAGACATTCTAGACAATTGTGTGCTTCTAACTTTATGACAACAGCTTGGAGAAGAACCACTCGAGGGGGTCATAGTCTGGTGTTCATGTACAGTACCTTTGACTATTTAGTGTAACTGTATATGGTCCCAAGCAGGGATAAAATGGGAGAGTTGCCAAGCTTGTATGTGCGGATCGTATGGTCCACTGTGGCAACCCCATGCCGGGAGCAGCCAAAAGACCAACAATGCTGATTGATACTTTTGTCTTGAGAATGTACCTTTTCTTTTCCTAGTAAAAAAGTAAAAAGTGTGGGCTGGTGTTGGTCCACAATGCCTGTGTTCTGTCTCAAAATAAATGAACCTGAGTTTGTTACCAATGGATGCCACCAAACTGGACACCATATTTCTGGCATGTAGAGAGAGTATTGTCTTTCTGGATTAAATGTGCTGACACAGAACGCCCAACAAAACCTGAAATCAATGTCTTTGATTATTATGATCAGTCATGTAGGAAAGCCTGCATTGCAAAAGTCTACAAAACACCCAAAGCGTTCTTTACTGTATATAGACATGTTAGTGTTAGATTAACCTTGAACTTCACCGTCATATTGGATCTTTAACCTACATATAGCATTCAATTGCTCAATTCATTCAATTCATATTGCTCCCCAATATTTGGGATACAATGAATTTCCAGAGCAGCAGTTTTTCATAGGTGCGTCACATCAATATCCTCCAAAGCATAAGTGATAAAAAGTGTCCAACAGAAAGCCAATAGCAATATCCAATAATGTTTTCGTGAAGATCACACAGTCTTTGTCAAATCTCAGATAATATTGATTAGGTCAAAGTTCTCCAGACTAGATCCAAGTTTTCTCTGTGTGAACTAGGTTTGAGTGTAAACAAACAAAAACTTTCAGTACACCTCATTGTTCAGTGGTCATCCCTAAGCCATATGATCTCAGTCCTTCATGTTGTGCTTTCTCTCTCTCTCTCTCTCTCTCTCACTATCCCACCTTAATAAGCCAATAATAAGGAGCAGAGCCGTGAAGGAATGTCTTGGTTATACAACACGTCAGATCAACTCCAGAGAAAAGTGACAGAATGACTAAAAGGTCAGGAAGGGAAGCATTGAGAAAAGTGGGAGTCAAGCTGAGCGACAGATGGAGAGGAAGTAAAGTGAAAAAAGGGAGAAAAACATGACAGCGAGGAATGAAAACCAGAACAAAAGAGAGGCAGAACAGAAAAGGAGGGAACACTTAAGACGCCAATGGCTAATCACATGCCACCGGAGTTGGAACCATATGAAATATTCGTGGTTCGAGGATTCGAGGACTCTTTAGCTAATTATTCAGGAATGAGACATAACATGGCACGTTGCGATAGAAAAATAATCAACATCAAAGTGGTGTTATACAGTTTGAGATGAGCACAGTTACTTTGACCACCCTGAAGCACTTCCTGAAGATTTTTAACCCTCTTATCCCACAAAGAATTTATCAAAGAAAAGAAATGTTAATTTATTGATACATTTCTAAATCAGTGTGTAGCTACTATTACGTAACTATGTGGTGGAACATGCGGCTCCACAAGTTCCATGATGGACCAGTACGACTCCAGTGTCCCAGGATTTAAGTCAATGTTTCTCATTTTAATGTTTATCTCTTAATGTTTATCTCTATTTGCTTAGAAATGCTGATTAGTTAGATCAGTTGGTCCGGTCGGGGAAAACAACAAACTCTGCAAACAGTTGTCCACCAGAACCAGTTTGAGAACAAATGCTTTGGGCAAATTGGACCACAGTATGAATCTCCTCATTTCCCAGTACTACCAGAAGCTTTTAATTAGATCGATTCAAATTTTCAAGGTCCATTCAAATGTATTTGTATATCAGTTTTACAGAGATTAAAATTTTAGATAAATTTAAAAAATATATAATAATAACAATACATACTGTAGCTCCGCCTTGTCTGACCCTAATGAGCTCGCCAGAGGTGACGGAAAAACTTCAAGAAGAGTTTTGGAATAAGAGAGGAAACAGATGTATGTATAAAGTTTTACTCATTATAAACATTACATCAGTAACCTCACTCACTCATCTTCTATACCACTTTATCCTGTATTCAGGGTCACAGGGGGCCTCGAGCCTATCCCAGGGGACTTACGGCACAAGGCAGGGTACACCCTAGACAAGGTGCCAATCCATCGCAGGGCACACACATACACACTCATTCACACAATACAGACAATTTGGAAAGCACAATTAGCCTAATCTACAAGGAAACCCACCAAGCAGGGGGAGAAAATGCAAACTCCATGCACACAGAGACGAGATTCGAGCCTGCACCCTGGAGGTGCAAGGTGGCAGTGCTAACCACTACACCCACGTGCCGCCACATCAGTATAGCGTCTAATGAAAATAGGTAGCAGACTGGTATGCAAAGAAAACAAAACCAAGCTTTGTGAGACATTTATTGATTTATATAGCTTGTCTGATTTAACTCGACATCTTGTAGAGGATTTGATGTAAGGTCTGGAACAGACTCAGATCAATCTCATGAACAGCAGCCTGGACAAAAATGACAGTTTATACATCATATGAGGGCCGTACCAAGAGCGAATGCAAAAGTAGGCATAACTTTTTTATTAATTATCACAGATGGTTCAAATTGCAAATGACCGTAGGGTAACTCTATTGGTCTCTCACTGTGTGGTCGGTCCTCAATGCTGGTTTTCCTCATTTTTAAACTTCATTCATCTGTTCAGTTTGCTTTTCTCAACAGTGTTATCTCCACGAACATTCTGAACATTCTGCACATTCAACCGCGACAAAGGGGATTTACAAAGAGCGTTGGAGAGTTGGGTTCCACAATGGAATTCTACTGTATGTTGAGTAGTGCCTTTTTTATAGAGGAAGCGCTACCCTATCATTATGTGAAATTTGAATGGCTTACTGTATGTCAGTTAATTAAAAAAAAGAAAGATTTGATCCATTTTTTGTGTTACTTTCGGTACCGCCCTCATATATTGCAGTTTACAGATGTAGACATTATACAGTATGTCATAGTGTGGACATCATGCATTAATATGGACAACTTTCTCTGCAGTATGGACGTCTTATACTATGAGTGTCAACATCATACAGTATATAGTGATCAGCCATAACATTAAAAGCATTGGCTGGTGAACAAGTGAATAAGATTGATTATCTCACTTTGTTGATATGTACTGTATGTCATTGCCATGGGAGGGTTTATATTAGGCAGCAAATTAACCATCAAAATGAATGTGCTAAAAGTAGGGGGGAAAAAGGATCTGAGAGACTTTAATAAAGACCACACTGTGGAGATCTACAGCACAAACCAGTAGGTCTTCTGAGGCTGTTCCTGAAATGCAGTCTTTAGAGCTGACCAAAAATATTCCAAGAAAGGACAACCAGTGAACTGGTGACATGAGCGGCCAAGGGTCGGTAATCCATATGGGAAGCAAAGGCCAGTCTGTTTGGGCCAATCCCACAAGAAGAGCTACTAGAGCACAATAAAGTTATTTCTGGCTGTGATAGGAAGGCGTTAGAATCCACAATTCATCGCAGTTTGCTGCGTAACCACAGACCTTGCAGTACGGTGGCCGAGAAGTGCAAAACAACTTAACAAAATGAAAACAAATTAACAATTTAAAAACCAAAATAACAAAAACCCAAAACTAATTTGTTGTTTTTTTTTTGCGTTTTTTGTTAATATGTTTTCGGTTTTGCTATTTTGATTTTGAATTTGTTATTTAGTTTTCGGTTTTGTTCATTTGGTTTGCACCTCTCGGCCGTTTAGAAACGAACCGGAAAAGGTAGGTATAGGTTTGCGAATGAAATTCTTACCACTGATTGGACGAGAAATCTGTCACTCAACATATACAGGAAGTACTGTAGCGGCGGTAGATTCGTGTGTGTATGAATGTGCAAACATGTACTGTCCTTATTGTGGTTTCAAATATGGCGTTCTGCCAAATTTTTTTCTTTTAAAAGAGACAGCAGTTTGCAAACTAATCTTTATACCGTGATATGTCATCAGCATATCCAAAATCACGGCATACGAATGTCCGTCCTCAAAGTAACGTTGAATAAATTCCATTTCCTCGCTTTCTAATGAAAAATGTAATTATTAGTTTTTTTACACAGAATTTTTTTTTTTTATGAAGCAGAACACACAAGAAACAAAGTTAGAGACACAATTTCCTACTTCCTGTTTATCTTGAGTGACAGGTGTCTCGTCCAATCAGCGGTAAGAATTTCATTCGCAAACTATACCTACCTTTTCCGGTTCGTATCTGACTGGCCGAGAAGTGCAATACAAATTAACAAAACCCAAAACAAAATAACAAATCCGAAAACAAAATAACAAATTCAAAACCAAATTAACAATTTGTTTCGGGTTTTGTTATTTTGTTTTCGGATTTGGTAATTTGGTTTTGAATTTGTTATTTTGTTTTGGGTTTTGTTAATTTGGTTTTGAATTTGCTATTTAGTTTTCGGATTTGTTAATTTGGTTTTGAATTTGCTATTTAGTTTTCAGATTTGTTAATTTGGTTTTGAATTTGTTATTTTGTCTTTGAATGTTATTTTGTTTTTCGGTTTTGCACTTCACGGCCACCGTAAAAAACCCTGAGGCGTGTCATTCATGTGGATGTTACATTGACATTTAAGACATATCAAAAATGGTTGGAGACCAACTATACCCTGATGGCAGTGGCCTCTTTGAGCAGGGTAATGTGCAAAGAATGTACGGTGTGGACTTGGCCACTAAATTGCCCAGATCTGAATCTGATTCAGCATCAGTGGGATGTGCTGGACAAACAATCCTGATCCATGAAGGCTGACCTTAGGACTTAAAGAGTCTGCTGTTGCCAGATACCACTGCATACTTTCAGAGGTCTTATGGAGTCGCTGCCTTGATAATTCAGTGTTGTTTTGGTGACACAAGACAGACCTACACAAAATTAGGCAGGTGATTTTATTGTTATGGCTCATCTTATGTTTTGCAGTGTGGCTATACAGAATCATAGATTTACAAACACATTTAAACCTTAATTAACATTAATATTATATATTAAGATTGTGATTTAACATACAGTACTATAGATTCATACACACCTTCTAGTCTTTCTGTTTTTACTGTTTGTAGATTTACGTTTATTACATTTTTTACAATCTGATAGACTGAACTCCTCTATATTTGAAAAAACTGTAAATAACAGTCAGTAAATCCGCTTGACGTCTTCTGAGCTTCTGTACCAAGTCTCTCTCTCTCTCAGCCAAGTTCACTAGGAGGCAAACACTAAAAGCGAAAGAGCAGAGAAGTTCACGAAAACAGGTCAATGAGTCTGTCAGGCCATAATGTGTTCCTGATGTGGCTGAAGTACATTCTTTACCTCTCCAAAACATACGCATCTCCTTGCTGTGTGGATGAGAGCGCTTTCCTTGGGGCATGACTGCATTCTTCCAAATAACACACAAATGCTTTTGGTTGCACATGGCTATTTTCTTCTGTGGCAAGAAACAAAAGTTAAAGTGGGTAAAGACACACACACGCAAACACATATGCACACGCACACACACATGCACACGCACACACACACACAAAGAAAAGGCTGAAAAAAGGATTTAAATGTTTTTTTTGTTTTTTCGTACTTCTTCTGGTTCGAAATTATAGCTGTTATTTTTATAAATGAATATTGGGAAGTTGACAAAGCGCTGGAACCTGCAAAGTTCATTCTGTCAGAGAGAGAGAGAGAGAGAGAGAGAGAGTGAAAAGAATTTCTAGACATATCTACTAGTCTGTGCCAGTGGCACTATCAGGGTGGGGTAGAGATACTAATGATCATGAAGGCACTTAGTCCTTTTCCTGTTAATGATTTGTCAGCATTCAGGAATGAAACATTGCCTCTTCTTCTTTTTTTCTTTTTTTCATCATCCATGCCTCAAAATATTCTTTGTGTTAGTGTTAATTAATTTTGTCAGCTTTTTTCAGTTTCAAAATAGACTTAGTCCCGGGATAAATGTCCCTGTTCGTTTTTTAAAAAAATCATGGTTATGTCATATTTTATCATAACTGATATTTTATCATATAGTCAGTCTCATCCTATTTTTTTATTCAAGTTTTAGTCGACTAAAAGTCTGGGTATTTTAGTCTAGTTTTAGTCACAGGAACTGTTAAGTATTTTAGTTTAGTTTTAGTCAATGAAAACGTAACATTTTTTCAATAAGATTATTATTAATTAACACTACAGTCAATCTAGTCTAGCCAAAACCATATTTTTAAGGTTTTTCACACAATAATTATCTTAGCACTTAAAATACAGTATATCTTTTCAACTGATGTTTTCAGCTAATTATATAAATTTTTAATCATCACACCAACTGCTGCATGTGCATATTCTTTAACTATGAAACAATAGGAGCACTATGGACAATACAGTGTTTTGAAACCTTATATATACAGTATACATGAATTTAGTCCAACACTTGGGGATACTATAGCTTAATCATTAGCTAGCCTATTAGCTTAATGTGTTTGTCAACGATTTAACTATAAAATAAAATAAAATACATCACAACATAATTATGTTATCATGTGGCAATAATTACCATAACTAGGCTGTAAAACTGGGTGATTATTATGGTATGCCTTGATGCGTCTTTTCAAGTTTTTCAAGGTATTTCTCCCAGCAATTGTGTGCCCCATTGTTTTCCCCTCTGATATTACTACACATCAGCTTTTTTTCTCAGGTTCAATATGACGAAAATGGGCCCAATTCACAATTCAATTTTCACACATTTTAGTCTCATTTTTTCATCAACAGTATCGCATGCTGATTTTGTCGCTGTCACTGTTTACTGACATCCGTGATGTCTCATCTTTGTCTCATCTTCTTTCTTTTTTTTTCCCACTGGAAAAAGGCGTCAACAAATATTTTTCATCATTCTAAACTTTGTGTTCTAAACAACTCTAACTCAAAATTATTTTCATACTACATATATCCCGTACCAACGTTCATACACATCATTGATTGGATAAGAGCTTGTAGAAATACTGTAGGTTTCAAGCTAAAAATAAGATGATCAGCTTTAATGTAATCAGTGATATTATTATTTCAGGTTAGAGCCTGAACTCAGAACTCTCTGCCTAACTTTTTAATACCAAGAACTAAAATTTTGTTTAAGTATCTTACGCCTTACTCTAAGTTTGTGCTTCTTTCGTCATCAGGCAAATACATTCCCTGTTCGGTAATCAGAGAGTGAAGAATCGAAAAAGTTGATCAGATAAAAATCATATTTCTAGCGCTGTTATTTCAGCGGTGAAAATATTAACTAATCCTAGTAATAAAATATTCAGTTGAGCTTTTCTAATTAATGTTTACATTGAGCAAGTAGCTATTAGTAGTTGATTATTAAATCAGGCACATACAGTAATTATTCATGACATCACTTTTACTCAACATTTGGATTTCACTTACTGTATGGTGCTGGTATTTCACTTCAGGCAAATACATGAGTAGTGCCAAAGTTTCGTTCAATTCTGTCCAGCCAGTTTTGTGCGATACTGTGACAAATTCAGGCTGGACAGACATACAGACATACAGACAGTTTTTTTGTAGACTGGTTTGGGGTCCTCCAGTGAAAATATCATTGAAAGAGCGATTTCTGACCAATGTACAGGCAAAACCTTTTTCTTATTTGCTATATATAGATTTGATGTTATTTTATATTATTACATAACTACCTTAAATCCTATAGATTCAGCTAAACCACAAGAAAAGATACAAGAATCAGTGAAAGCATGGCAGGAGAGTAAACCTCTCTAACCATCTCCTAGAGTCATGTGATACAGATTCGCCTAGAGCTTCCCGGAATAAATCTCGTGCCAAGCGCATTGATGAGTCTTATGGTGTGGTATGGTTATCAGTCAAGACACGTTTTAATTTGCACGCTTGGGATTGGCATGTTTACACATCCTCAGCACTGTCTAGTCTACACTTGCAACACGATGCCATCAACGGACGTAGGCACACGCTCACAAAAAGAGGAATAAAGGAGAGAAAAAAAAAAAGAAGAAGGTGCGGTAATTGTGTACAGAACATATAAGCCCCAAATGATGGCTCATTTACATCCAGCGTTCCTCTTCACGTGCATATTTACACACCCGTATCCAAATCACAGTGTGTTCCAGACAGAACAACCCCTCGTCAGGGTCACACTCCAACACTGCTAGACTGAAGGAAACGATTAAAAAGTCCAACTCACACTCGCAGGTTTCATCAGGAAGCCAAGAATATCATGGGTCAAGAGTTGAAGCAAGTTTTAGCATAATAAAACATCAAGGCGATCACCCATGTTTCTCTTTCTTTTCCACAGAACAAGCCAGTTATCATTGCAATCAGACGTATTTCTGTGTGTGTGTGTGTGTGTGTGTGTGTGTGTGTGTGTGTGTGTGTGTGTGCTTTAGTGAAAATATCTTCTCTGCTTTCTAGAATGGTTTGTAATTTTCCATATTCCTGTCACAATTGGCCTGACATGAGTAAGGTTGCAAGCCCAGACTAAACTTCTCCTTCACTGGTATTAAATCACTACCAGGTTAGGATCAGTGGAATTCCAAGCCTCCGACTCAGGAATGTGTAGAAGGAAACAGCACAGTATTTCAGGCCATTTCTCTCTCTTTCTTTCCTTCTCTGCCTGCTACGCAGAGATGAGGAAGTCGAAGAAATGCCTTTCAGCCAAACTAAACGAGTTTAGTACAGCTGGAATGCACTAAGCCTAAGAAACCTCCGTTGGAACTCCGTGTACTGAAACGTTCATTCCAGTGGGACACGGAGGGCACCAGTGCACTGACACATGAGCAAAAACAACTGTAATCTAACAGTGACTCACTGAGAATACAGGATATGGGGGGTTATGACAAGAGGGTAATTATTGTTAAAAAGTCGACATACAAGCGGCATTCAAGTCGAACCGGGACTTTTGATTGTCGGAATACCATGACATGGTTATGAGAGTAAAAACTCCTTTATTTCTCTATATTAGGATTTAGCACTTAACCCAGCATTTCACTAGTGCTTGGCTACCATCAGGGTAGAACTTTTTTTTTTTTTTCAGTCCGCCAGAGCCGTGACACCTGGCATGGGTGATACCATGATCAAAATGGTGGTTTGTCATTGGACTCCCATGCGAATTCCCCAAATGGAGGAATCTTGACTGCATTCTGTAGTTTCTGATAATCGGGAACCGCATTCACTCAAGTGAATCTTGAATCTTGACAGCATGCTTCAGGTCTGTAACGCTGGCCTCCCAGGAATTCCTTTAACAACCCAAACATGTGGAAATGGCTTAGAGCGAGGTCAGGACTGTACAGTATAAGGGGATGTGGCAATAACTCCCAGCCGAGTTCCTGTCACGTGCAAGTGGTGTTTGGAATGATTGTGTGTACAGCTCTCACAGACAGATGCCCTTCGTCTTCATTTCACGAGGATCCCAAAGTGTTCCACTTGTTCCAATTGTCATTCATGGAGTCTCATCACTGTACCGTGCTTGACTTTTTTCTTTAAATGTTAATCAGTTTTATTCCCTCATTCCCCAGAAATTCCATTACAAGTCCTGATTTGACTTGAACATTTGAAATATAATTTTAAAATAAAATTCTATTCCACGCACCTGTAAAACATTCCTAAATTCCAATAATATGAGGGTTGACAACTTGCTGGGTTATACCTATATATAGCTCCAAAAATGCAAGGTAGGTGCTCAATATGAAATGTTCTTATGGTTTACAAGTCAGGAATGCACAAGGTGTGGTTGTAGCGTTTATCCTTATAGCCCATATTCTAGGAAACCCAATTATGTTTCTAGTAACGAGTATAATATTTGTCAACTGTAATGGATTTAGTTTTAGTTTCATTATGCGACTTGGCTTATGATTCACGCTCGGAAAAGGCTAATCAACGCGCATGCCAATGTGTTGTTGTTGTTTTTTAACAATGGCCGATAACTCCCTTCTCCTTAGTTCTATCGCTGATTCAGGAAACACAAAGTGTAAAAGCCTTGATGTGAAAATTATTGAAACGTTCACTGTCTTGATGCCTCAAATGAGTAAGAAAATGCAGAGGAATTCAGAGGAGGAAGCACAGGGATTTTTCTTTTATCTTTAGATGATGGGTGGTGCTGTGTTAGTGTACCGTATCATTTATCTCGAATATGATGTCTGTTTCGTTTACTGTAGAAGAGCTGTTGGACTGCTTTTATAAGTAGCTTAAAAAACCGTGCCAGATTTTTGGTAATGATATGGTCTAATAATGGATGATTCATGGTCTAATAATGAGGGTACATGAAAAAATACATGAGAAGGACTTGGATTTAGTGGACCTAGTTTGGATTATAATCTCATTTCCAGGTAAAGTCAGCGAAATGATGTCATAGGTGATTCTTTTGTTTCAGTTTTGGATGTGATCTAACTCAAGTTCTGAATACGGCTAATCATTAGCTCCATAATGGCCATGCACAACTGTTCTGGCCATTCTTCCAGTATAGTAGGAACGTCTACTGTTCCGGAGATCGCGAGTTCGATTCCTGGGTGATGCTGTATAACCTCTCGCAGCTGGAGGTCTAGAGAGAGCTGGATTTTTTGAGGTACTTAGTGCTCCCACATTCTCTACAGCCAATCAGGGGCGTCTGTGAGCTCACACAAGCGGAAGGAGCAGATAGCGCTGTCCTCCGAGTGTGTTACGCCGCACTAACGGTGCGTGAGCGAGCAGTTTGAAAAGGTGCGGTCGGCTGGCGTCACGTGGTTCGGAGAAAACATATGATAGTCTTCGGTGCTCCCGACTGAGTGGTAGTAGTAGCCTTAATGTGGTGCCCCCTACTGACTGGGAGGAACTAAATTAGGGAGAAAATCAGGGAAAAAGGAATCCCTACTGTATATCCGTGGTTATTTATGTAATTATTAAATTAGCCTATTATAGCATAATGCCTAAAATTACGCGAATGTACAGAAGGTCTGATTTTTTTCCAGTCATCGGCAGTCCAGTTTTCACAATCCTGCTCCCAAGATGACCTCAGTTCTTGCCTGAACTCAATGTGATTTATAGCCTAATGTATAAACACCAAAAAATTTAATAGAATGTGAGTTCTGAGGTGCTTTTCTGCTCACCATGACTGTAAAGAAAGCGTATACAGTATGAATTACCATGAGTTCTTCCATAACTTGATTTTTAAGGTCGGGGCGGTCGTATAAGCATTTCACGTACTGCATATCATACTGTGTATGACGGTATAAGTGACAAATAAAATTCAAATTCGAATTTCAGTTTGAGTTGCCTTTCTGTCTGCTGGTTGCTCCTTCTCCTTCTCGTCTGCGCTTTCTAATCAACGTGTCAATTTTGCCCAGAAAAATCGCTGTCCGTAAGATTTTTTTTTTCTTTTCACATTATTCTGTGTAAACGTCTCAGACTTTTGTGTATGAAATCCAGCATCTGGTTCCTAAAGATACTGGAATCAGCTCAACTTTGGTCAAAGTCGAAGTCACAGCTTACATTATGGTTTTATCATTTTGATGTTTGATGTGAACATTAGCTGAATCTCTTGATCTGTAGCTCAATGGTTTTAAACACTGCGCTTTCTCATCAAGCTCTGATGTGAATGGCTGAGACATCTTGCTTTGATGCTTTAATGCTTTGATCTGGCAATTCAAACAATATAACTCCATTTTTCGCAGAGATTCTCAGAGATGCTGTAAATTCGATGAAAGGAATCAGTGGTGATGATGATTATTTTACTCGACAGCATTGCAACCCTGACTCTGGAGCAACACCTCTCTTGTACATACTGTATTACTGTATCAATCAGCTGAGGATCGACCCTTCCTTCGTTGAATTAGGCGTGTTAATTGTTTTTTGGTGTGGTGTTTATCTTTGCATAAACGTTTCCTACAGTAATTTACCAGACACCCTGACGCGCTCATCCTCTATTGTAGCTGAGAAATGTTAACGGCCTTACACTGGGCCCCAGAAGTGGCTTCCTGACAGGTCTGAACTTCCAACCTTCCAGTCACTAGCACAGATCCTTAACCGCTGCCCACTGAACCAAAACAAATTTCTCTAAGTGCCTCTGAGGGCCCATGTGGTCGTAATGTGTAAGGCTGAATGATGTGTTCTGTTCCTACCACCATGAGTCACCAGAATAACAAGAGTGCATGAGGGATACGTATCCGATCAACAGTCATTTAGTTGTATTATGGTCATTAGTTTCATCTGTAGCTCTGGACTGTGTTGTATATTCTGTCCAGTTTCTCTGGGGTATGATTCTAACCATTTTCTTCAAGATCGTACGCTGTGTAAGAAATAAAACACATGCTATTATACAGTATATATCAACAATTTCACTTTTTTTGTTGTTGTGGTGCATCCTATAAAAATATTCGCTAATATAAACCTTCTTACCAACTATTCAACCGTGACATACTGTACATTCCTTGAATCCGTCCTTTAATCGTTCTCCTAATGTTGCCTTTTGTGTTATGTGTGAATGTTTGTCGTACTTCATACGAAAGACCTTTCCACGAAATCCATCACTCAAGTTTCCTGAGACCGGCCTGAAAAAAAAAAGGGTCCAGGTGCAAAACTGGGTTTGTTCCCATTAAGAACATGATCACATCAACACCTCCGCTCACTCTCACACACACACACCCACATGAGCACATGACCACAGTAATCATTTGTGGCATATATATAAATTCCAACAGGCTTCAAGGAGCTTTTTCAAGAATGCTGTGATCACAAAGACTTCAAAGTACATCTAGTGACGGCTCTTATGTAAATCCTTTAAATGTTATACATCATTTACCAGCTAACGCAATGTTAACAAGTCGCTACCATTCGTATTTATTTGAATCTAATTTATAAGTGAAGCGTGCCAATATTTATACACAAGACCCAAGGTACTTCTGTATATTCATTTATTTGGGGCCCAAGCATTAAAGGTGATTGATTCTTATTTTTATTATTATTATTACACATGAATGTAATGACAGAACAAGTTCACATACTTCTAATGATATTTGGAATGGTACTTCCTAACAATCTAAAAAAATCTCTTTTCCAATGATGTCTAGAGCCACTGATGGGCCAAATCGTTACAGACATCTCTGTTCATTACTCACTCACTCACTCATTACCTATACCGCTTAATCCTGTATTCAGGGTCAGGGGGGCCTGGAGCCTATCCCCGGAGACTTAGGGCACATGGCAGGGTACACCCTGGACAGGGTGCCAATCCATCGCAGGGCACAGACACACACACATACACTCACTCATTCACACTACGGGCACTTTGGGAACGCCAATTAACCTAACCTACACGTCTTTGGACTGCGGGAGGAAACCGGAGTACCCGGAGGAAACCCACCAAGCACGGGGAGAACATGCAAACTCCATGCACATTGGACGGGAATCGAACCCAGCCCCTGGCGGTGCAAGGCGACAGTGCTAACCACTGAACACAAAAATAATTGTGACCCATCATATCAAGTCAGGTATCAAGTGGCATAAGTTAGGTTTGCGGTTTGGCCAGTATAGTGCAGCAGATGAAATGGATCAAATCTTCAATTTCGGAAAAAATCTATTGATAAATACCTTCTTTTCCTGATTCTTTAACACATTTGAAGTGGTTTTAATCCTAAATACTGTTTTACTCCAGTTGTCATACTGTATAAAACATGCATTTTTGCTTTAATGACTTAATATTGTCTTTATTTTGTTTAAAGGAAAATGCATTCTAATGTGCGATACAATGCTAACTAGCAAACAAATCCCTTTCTAAACCCTTACGCACAACAGCATTCCCTCTCGAGTGATGGCTTAGGCTTATATCTGACTTAAGTCAGTTGATCTTGAGGTTGAGCCGTTTACCAAAGTACTTTTAATTATCTTCAGCATTTGCCAAGGATACCTTCAGCAATTTCTCTCATAATAAAATTTGGTAGATGAGCTCTAAAGGTCCCCAATGTCATCGGGCCAATTAATCTGATGCATTATGGTATCATGAAAGGATGCCAAGCCAGAGCTAATAAGTGCTTTCACCCATAAATTCCGATTAACTTTTTAACTTTCATTGTAGCTTTATTTATGTTGTATTAGTACTAAAATATCTGGTTTATTCATGTAAACTAATGCAGTAAACAATATTAACTTTCCACCCACGTATTTTAAAGGGATATCCAGATGATAGAGGTGAGACAACCACAGCAGACTACACAGGAAGATATTTAGGGTGATTGAAATTAAATACCTCGCCATGATTCATAATTCACTTACAAAATGACCATTATGGTAACACAATGAGGGACGGAGTTCAGGCTCAAGTGGATTTATTTAACCCCAAATACTCACCACTTCAATTGTTTCGATTCATTTTTTGTTGCCACCCACATTCCCCTCTCATGTTTCCCTTTCTCTTTACAAAAGCCTGCTAATCGAGATCATTGTTTGGCAGCAGATTCGTGAAGAATGAAGTCACACCAGCGGGGTGAGGTTGGAAAAAAAACAAAAAAAAAAAAACATGTGAAGGTACATAGCCGTTATGCAAACTTGTTTTGCGATGTCTAGCAGATGACAGAAGAATGTTCCTAAAGCATGTGTACCTGGGAGAGCCCTTGGTCTTTGTATATGTGTGTGTGTGTGTGCGTGTGTGTGTGAGACAGATATGACAATGTTCATAGATGATGTTATCAAAAATGTTACTTTTTTCCAAAGTGCACTTATGAAAATATTATGTCACTTTAACCTTTGATTTCCAGTTGCTGATTAATATCAGTCCTCAAGGGAAATTCTGCACGAAGAATGGAACATAACTGTCCCAGTAAGGTTATGAATAGCTCTTTTGGTTGGACTCTATTCAAATCCACTCTACAGAATAAAAGGAAGTGTTATCTAACCTTATTTCAACAATTACTAAATCAAGTAATTGCAAGTAACATATTGAACCAAGTGCAGTGAAATAAAAAATTTAAAAAATGAAAATAATAGGGATGAGCATACATTGAGTGCATGGCCTCCTTATTTTAAATAATAACCAAGTTAAACACTGCTAAATAAAATGAAATAATAAAAATAACAATAATGAATGGATTAATTAATAACTAAGTCTAACTTCAAAGGGACCATAAAGCCAATAACACACTATATACAGGACATCAAGGTGCAACATTATAAATGTAATGAACTGTGGATGAGCATGAGGAGTTATGTAGATACAGTATGGAGACCTACTTTACAATTGAACTCATTTTAAAGATCTGCTTAATCTGTTTAAATATTAAACAATTATCAATCATTAATGAATCTCCCTCAGGTCATGTTTTTTTAACCATGGCTAATTAAGCTATTCAATTCAATTCAGTTTTATTTGTATAACACTTTTAACAATTGTCATCGTCGCAAAGCAGCTTTACACAATCAAAAGAATTATTTAAGTTTGTATGACATGTCTATGAATCTAAATGGTCAGATAGTCCCTAAATCCCTAGTCCTAATCTCCCTCGACGACTATCGGATCACACCTGCCAAAACCCACGTTCAAAACCAGTCACGGGTGAACTTTTAGCGAGGAAACACATCTGATGTCATCTTAAACAACACTTTAATAATTGCTTCTACGTCGTTCCTAATTGCCTCTGAACCATCCGGGTTGTTTCGCACTTTGACCGCAGCCTCACGCCTATGCTGATATTCAGTACAACAGCACTCCATCTTGTGTGATATTGCTTAATTAAACGTTCTAATGACTTAATATTGTCTTCATGCTTATTTTATCTTGTTATTTATCTTGTCTTGTTAAAGGAAGGAAAAGGCATTCCATGTCGGTTTGTTTACGGCTAGTGTAGTGGTTAGCACTGTCGCCTTGCACCTCCAGGGTCCGGGTTCGATTCCCGGCCAGGCTCGATTCCCGTCTCTGTGTGCATGGAGTTTGCATGTTCTCCCCCTGTGCTTGATGGGTTTCCTCCGGGTACTCCGGTTTCCTCCCACAGTCCAAAGACATGCAGATTAGGCTAATTGGTGTTCCCAAATTGCCCGTAGTGTACCCTGTCACCCAGGGTGTACCCCGCCTTGTGCCCTCAGTCTCCTGGGATAGGCTCCAGGCCCCAGCAACCCTGAATACAGAATAAAGCAGTATAGACGATGAGTGAGTGAGAAAGACGAAGCAGGAATAACTCTTTGAAAGGTCTCAGTTTCAAATCCGATTTGAGCAGGGCCCTCAACTGCTCTGATGTATAATGAGATCAAATAAAATGTAAGTTGCTCTGCATAAGGGTGTCTGATAAACGGTGTGAATACAAGAGCTCACTTATTGTGGTATAATCAATTTAAAAACCATTTAAATACTCATTCATCTTCAGTAAGGTATTCATTCTTCTGAATCTTGAGGTGGATCCAGAGACAATCCCAGCAACACTGTAGAAGACCAGGAGACATCCATTGGAGATAGAAATGGGAATGTACGTGGAACAGGATGCTGTAAAACTGGCAAAGCAAGGAACAAAGAAAAGAGGATCTGGACAAATGTCCTAGAGCAGTTTTGATGACAAAATAATAATAAAATACATAAATAAATAAAAGCATATTTAAATCACACAATTCAATCTTATGCAATCAATATTTCTCATACCAAACATTCTGCAGCTCCTCTTTTCGGTTGTGTTTATTTAAGGGATGGCATAGCAACCATTGTACTAATCAAAAACAGCAAACACACTCCCAACAATTATACCAACCCACTCTGGCTTCAAAAATATGACATAGCTGATCAGTCACGTGTTTCATTCTGCCAAGTCAGACTATAGGACTGTAGAAATGTGCAAAAAAAAAAAAAAGTTCCTTTGCCTGATCCTTCCTTCCTTTGTAATACCCTGTATTAAAAAGGCTCGGATGAGAATTTCGATTAATTATGAAGACATTGAGCACCAGCTGATCACACAGCAAGTCTAAAACCACTCCGTTATGATGAAATGAGGTTCCCATTATTATCCTTGATGGCGGTTTCACAAAAATGATAGCGAAACACCCTTTGCACTCTCCCTTGTTTTCCTGCATGTGATTCTCTAGGCGTGTCCCCTACAGCGCTGTTTCTCACCATGTGATCGATAGACTCTCACTGGGGACACTTACTGTAGGCTTCAGGTTAGTCTTCTTTCACCTGATAATTGATATTATTCACGTGATTGATTCATGATTAGTGTTTGCTCGTGTTTACACCCTGTGTTGATTAGCAACCTGGTTCTCAACACTCCCCATCTGGTGCTTGTTTCTGATCAGTCACTTCAATAATAATCACTGGCCAACAATGTTTTTTGAACAGTAAAAAACCTGGTAATCGCAAATACCATTCCTGCCATCTTGAATCCAACAATTCAGCTTTCGCTTTTGATAAATCGAAATCTCTTGGCGCCCATTCCTGGTCTTGATCACCAATTGTACAGCCAAAGTACAGTTGATAAGGTGAATGCTCGCTTTCCACACCTGGGCATGCCAATATGACCAAAGAGATAAGTGTTCCACAGTGCTCCTGACGCAACCTACAATTTTTTTGGTTGGAGCGATTTCTAATAAATGAAAGAATCTTAAAGACCGTTAAAGATGAGCACAAAGTACGAGGAGTATGATAACATGGTGTAACCAGATCAGTGAGGAAACCCCGTTCTAGATGATCACCTCTAACTGACTGGGCCTGAGACTTCACTAATCTGGTGAAGCCTGTGTCTTTGTTCTTCTACAGTATGTGTAATGCATTTGCTTAGCCACACTGTCGTGCAAATGAGCCGCATGCTGGCAGATTTGATGTTGTTCGTGACTCCGTCCAGGCGCAAAACAGGTCATGTGCGCCACAGTGTGGTAAAAAAGGCGCAGCGCAGCAGGAAGGTATAAGACCCATATTTCTACCAGCAATACAAACATGAATGTGCTGAATGTCACACATCTGCACATATAGTATGACTTTAGTGAAAAGTTAATGCATAGTAAATTATGAAATCATTTTTGTTAATATATGATTATTAGTCTTTTATTAATATATCATTAATTGTAAGCAATCTATCTATCGTCAGTATACTCCTTCATTTTTTTTTTTATTAAAAGAAAAAAATGGATTCAAGAAGGAGAGAAGCCCTACTTTTGTATAAGTGTGGGAAAAGTCATCAAGGTTTATGTCTTATTATAAGACGCCCATAAAAAAACTCACTCACTCATTGTCTATAATGAATCGCTTCACCCTGTATACAGGGTTATAAGGGGAGTGGAGCCTATCCCAGGAGACTTAGGGCACGGAGTGGGGTGCCAATCCATCACAGGGCACATACACACACTCACACGCCCTTTCAGAATATGAGTTCTTTTGGTAACTTTGTCACACTCGCTCCTTTCTGTTTTCATGCAAAACCAAGGAGTCTAATTATTATTATTATTTTTCCCATCTGAAAACTGGTCTGTCAAGTAACATGTCGCTTTCTTTTCTTTACATGCAAATATTCTTCTGTAATGTTATTTATTCATTAATTTTAGTGTAACTTTGTAGGGTATAGTCTTATACATAATAATGCAAACATAATAAACTTATATAATAAAATAAAATGTGTACTACAGATAATATGGCACCTAAGACTTTTGCACAATATTGTATATATATATATATATACTGTATTTATATAT
>QMIH01000247.1:159562-170384 GCA_003987875.1 Clarias batrachus | reverse complement strand
AAACTCATTACTTACAAAGCCCTTATTGTTTACAAATATATTTTTAAAAAACATGTTTCTATTCATATTAAATCAACATAAAAATCTATAATAATTATTAAAATAAAGAATGTAAACCATCAATAATAATAATAATAATAATGATGATGATGATGATGATGATAATGTATTAAAGACAACACAATAGACTATGGATGCAGTGAGAGAGGACATGAAGTTAGTGGTTGTGAGAGAAGAGGATGCAGAGGATAGAGTTAGATGGAGGCAGATGATTCACTGTGGCGACCCCGAACAGCTGAAAGACAAAGTAGAAGAAGAAACACAACAAAATAGACTGGTCAATATGACTATTGTATGCACGATTTAATACTTTTTTCTTAAAAAAAAAAAAAAAAAAAAACCTTAACTTATAATGTAATATTTAATTATTTGAGGAAATTTGTGGTCATGATTAAAAATATCATTCTACCATTTATGTTTACTTAATATTTGTATTATATATGTCCCTATTTAGCTTGTCTAAAATTCTGTGGCCTCTCAAAAACAGTGTGTGTGTGTGTGTCTGTGTCTGTGTTTTAAGTCACTGACCTGGAAAAAGTAGTCTGATGTGGGTAGCTAAGGAAGCAGACGGAGAAAATATATCTCTATTAGTGCTCTGCAATATGACGTTATACACTACATATCATATATCATAAAAAAGTATTCAAGTTTCATGAGATTATATTTTCGCGTTATCCCACAGTGCTGTTTAATTCTAGAATGTGTTTAGTCCAGACATTTTTTTTCCATTAATCCTGACAGCTGTAATTCAAATGTCAGGTTTATATTAATATACTCTTTCTAATATATTTCATTTGTACACTGGCCAAAAAAACAAAAAAACACGGTTTCTGAGAGAAACTGCTGGATTTTGTCAAGCAAAGAAAACTTTGGGTGATTTGAAATTAGTATTACATTAGCAAACCCATACATTAATATTACATTAGCAAACATTATGATGAAACAGCTGTGTGACCATGAGAAAACCACTTGTAGGTGAGACTAATCAGGAAAAAGGGCTTCTGTTTGCTAGGAAGTATAAAGATTGGATTTATGGAGGAAGGGAAAAAGAGGATGTGATCTACATTATTAAAGATAATGTGAATATGGACCCTATTTAAGAATGATGGGTACAATCACGAACAAGGGAAGCTCATGAAGCATACTGTAGTACCCACTTTACAAGCCTCTGAGGTCGTTAGATGTATGTAACATCTAATATTTGTGAAAAAAAAGTTTCCAGTTAGAACGGTCCTTTAAGTGTTCATAAATGTGCACTTAATACCAGCTAGAACTAGTATAACTAGCTAGAAGAGACTTAACAATTAGGATCAGCCTAATCAAATGTGCTAGTGAATCAGACCAGCCTGTATGTGTCATTCCATCCAGTATGAACATCTAAAAGCAGTGTGACCAGCTAGAACCAGTTTGTGAGTGTCAATCTGACAAACATGACAAGAATCAGCATGTATATGTCGCTCTGACTCGCTAGATCCAGCATGATGATGTAGAACCATCAAATCTAACCTGCAAACCTGATCATTCTTGCCAACTGAGCCTCATAACCAGGCAATACCAACTGACTATCCAAGCAGGAGCTTTGTGCTTTCTAAATTCTTTGTGACTAATAACATGACAAGTTATGTTCTTTGTCTTATGAACTGCAAGAGAGAGAGAGAGAGAGAGAGAGAGAGAGAGAGACCTGCTTTGTAGACTTTGTCTGCATAGTTTGTCTGTGTTCAATCACTGTACAGTTTTATGGACATTTTTATCTGTCAAAATGTTTAATCACAACTTATTACCATTGTTATGACAAGTATAATTTGTTCCTTCATTTCAGATTGGAATAACCTGTATGTATAAAAATGTAATGCCAAACAACTGTCTGATGTTTAAAAAGGCTAGAGTGTAAGTCAGTTTGAGGGTGTACTGTCCTAGAGACAAATAGGTAGGAATTATGAAATGTGGCATCCTAATGTTAACAGGAATATAGTTTAAGTTACAAAAAAGGGTAAAACATCAACAGCGTCTAGACTTGGGCTTTCTAAAAGATTTCTTTGTTCTGCTTGAAGACCTGTAGAGAACAATCCTCTAATTTAATGAATGGCGAGCCATTTTATTACACTGTCTATACCGCTTTATACTGTGTACAGGGTGGAAGGGACACAATGTGGGATACAAGGACAGGCTGCCGAGCCATCGTAGTTCACACCAACATACACACACTCATATGCTTATTCACACACTATGGGTAATTTGGGCATGCCTTTTAGCCTAATCTGCCATCACAATTGGGCCCTTGTCAAAGTTATTAAAATCTTTATGTTGCCCACTTTTTCTGCTTCCAACACATCGACTTCAGGAAAAAAAAAAAAACATCCACGTGCTGCCTAATATATTCCACTCACTTCCAGCTGCCATTGTAACAAGATATTAATATTGATAATGTAGCTACTGTTAGAAGGGCCAAATTGTGACGGCTAGAAAAATAGGTCAGAGCAACTCCAAAACTGCAGCTCTTGTGGGATGTTCCCGGTTTGTAGTCATCCTACCAAAGACCTACCAAAAGTAATTCAAGGAAGAAAAACAATGTACTGTACTGGCGACTGGGTCATGGTTGGCCAAGGCTCATTGATGCACATTGGGAGCGAAGGCTGTGCCGTGTTGTCCGAGTCAATAGAAGCCCTTACTATAGCTCAAATTGAGGAAAAGGTTAATACTGGTTGTGACGTACAGTACACACACTGTCAGAACACACAGTGCATCACTGGTTTGGTGGCAAAAAGGAGGGACTTAACCAATAGTAAGCAGCTGGTCATAATGTTATGGCTGATTCGTGTACATAATGTAATTTATTTGTATGTAAAGTGAATTGGATTGAATATTTTCAGCTGTTAAGTATTTCCCAGGCCACTAAATCATATGCAGGCTCTCTTAACAACACACACCCATGGGTTTAAATATGGGTATTTCAACCTTCTTTTTTTAAAAGAAGCAGGTAAACCTGTGTTTCAGGAATAAAAATCAGCAACCTGTTCAGCAATGGCGGCGCTCACCTTGGTCACGTGACCTGCACGGGGCGTTCAGTGACGTCACGCTTGTTGATCAGCTGATCACACGGAGCGGAGAACAACCACGGGATAGACGCACACAGGGACAATTTAAAACGCCTCAAATTACTATATTGTGAGTAAAAAACTATTTCTTTTAATATCTGCTTATTTTTAGGGAATTAATAGTTGTGGTTATAAATTTTTTAAAAAGTGACTTTTGATATGTTTAACGCGTCGCTCGCGCGTTCAGGCAGCAGCAGCAACAACCTGCCCGGGGCGGGACAGGAGGTGTTAGCATTAGCAACAGAAGCTAGCCGAGCGATGTTTATGACTTGAGTAGGTTTATTCACAGCTATAAGTAACTTTAAAGTACGTTGTATTGTGTAAATATGAAATATTTAGCTTTATAACCACTTAAGAATACGAATACCGGTCTTACAGCAACCTGTTGCCATGACAGATGAGGGAACTAACTGAATTTGCTAGCTTGTTAGCCGGCTAATTAAATTTCACCCAGTGTAATAGTGCAGAGTTTATTCCTCTCATTTCTCTTCTCCATCCATGGTTTAGTGCATCACACGTCTCTGTGGCAGTAAAACAGAAGATGAGGTGACACACAGAGGGGAAGCAAAGCACTAAATTATGTAACAAGTCTTTTAGACACTGAGAAAGAGTGTAATAAAATATGTATTAGTTGGATATTTTAATCCTAAAAGTCATGCTGGTTTTTTTCCCCCCGTAGATCATGTGACTCTGATTAATCTGTTACTTTAATCCTGCTCTTTGCACTCTCCAAGCTGCATAGCAGCTTAATAAAACACAACAAACATCATGGGTTGTCAAACCAGAGATCCCTTTAGCTGTAGCATAAATTCCACACAGGTTCTTTCACATACTGTACATATTCAGATAATTCAGTTATTCAAAAGTGTATGGTAATATTCTGGATCATGTTTAGAAAATAATCGATTCAGTGATTCTTTTGTGTGGCAATTTATGCATCGCAACACTCACTCCATAATCGATTTTATTTTTTTGTTTAGTTTATTTACTTTAAATATTTTTGTATTTATATTGTATGTTTGCATTTGGTTTCTCACCTACCATGCGGAAGGCCCGGGTACGATTCCCACCCAGTGCCCAATCCCCAGCCAGGTTGCATCAAGAAGGGCATCCGGCATAAAACCTGTGCCAAGTTGTTGCACTACGTTTCACTTATTAGATATACACACACACACAATATATATATATATATATATACAATATACATGTTATTACTACTCATTACTTGTATGCTGTTTTATGTATATATTACATAAAATAAAACTATAAAGTTGACTTGTCTGTATTTTGCAAAAAAAAAGCTTTGACAGTAATTCTATCACAATCAAAAAAAGTCCTTTATTCTTTAAGTCATCCTGGTGACTTCAGAAGATAAAACCCCTGCCACGTATTTGTCCCTGCTTTGTTCACGAGGACACATATAATGTGTACAGTATGGTGCGTTCGTACTACATCCACATTTTAGACTGCCCCCCCCACCCTTTTTTTTTGCATGGTCTCTATATTAGTTCAGCTCAATCGAAGAAATGTTGAGTCTAGGAGTTTTTATTTATTTATTTTTTCCTTTTTTTTATATGTGGCACATTTAAAAGCGTCAAAAGGCCAAGGTGCTCATCTTGTATGATGTACACAATAAAATATAAGACCGGTCAATTGAAATAATGAAGGACAAATCAAAATGTTAGAAGACTTTTGCGCAGTACACGTATAGACTTGCATGGATATTTAACCTGTATATCTCACAATATTTCAAGACGTCTTCAAAATATAACAATGAGCAAGAAAACAGTCTGGCCGTATTAGGAAAAAAAAGTGTAATTTTTAGTTTTCTAAAACCTTGTAAATTGTTAATAAGAATTTTCTCTACTGTCATTGTCGTTTCTGAGTTGTGAGTTATGATGAAGCCCTGCTTCCTTTTCTGAGCTGTTTATTCAGGATGCGTAGTTGTGACATTGTTCCGAATCTGTCTGAATAGCAGCTGTTTCTCTCGCAGCTATGCGTCCTGTCACATGCTATAAGATTAGTGCTAGCTTAATTGAAGTTCTTGGGTGTGTATGTGTGTATGCACACAGTGTCAGCTTTTTTTTTTTTTTTTAAACCAGTCAGAGGTGAAGATTTAACTATAGACCTGACTACTTGTCCTCTATAGAAAGTGAAGCAAACAGTATTTATAAACGTCATTAGTGCATGACGGGAAGTTGTTTCTCTGATGTTCCTCATCCTGAAATGTAACTATAAATGGATAAAACATTCATGTAACTTAACTGTTGGCAAATTGAAGTGGTGCTAGAGGAATAGTCCACTTCACGATCATCTGATATGGGCAAATACTCAGCCCAGGAGGAAACCTCACCACTCTGTAGTGTTTTTCTATAATAGCATGCCCTGTGATGTTTTAATGTCTGTGTGTGTGTATATGTACATATAAACATAAACCCAAAACATGATCGCATCCATTATAATAACATAAGTATGTATCCAAGAATTATAATTGCTTTTGCTACTTTATCTCATGAGCTTATTATCGTAAAAAAAAAATATTCTCCCACTGCATCAGCTAACAACCAGGCAGTGCGCAGGTTAACAAATGAAGCATACCAAATGCATCTTTTTCATCCAAAAATCCTTATATGAGAGGTGTAACCAAGCGCCCCTTTTCACTTGTGTGAGAATTGTTACTCACGAGTCACTCTGACTGAGGCCGGAGTGTGAGCATGTCGCTTCTCTCTCCAAGAGGAGATACCCTTAGCCTATGACGTATGACGATAGCATCATCTGGGAATCATGAGTATGGAAACTAACATTTAAAAAAAAAATTCTAACATAAACTGCTAAACAACACGATTGAAGAGTTTACATCTCTTTGGCATATTTACAAAAATCTTACTTCATATAAATCATATAAACCATAAATCATCGACAGTATTTATATTTTTAGCACTCGTGTTCTGTCTGTGAAAGGTCACATGACCTAATGTGCGCGCTGTCACCGATGCTAAGCCTGTGCACGCACCGAGCCACTTTACAAGTCAATACGAGCTCGGATGTCGCATCCCTGATGCAGGATTTCTTCTGCGTCATGCTCTCATGAGACTCATGTTGCTGCTCATAGATAACAAAGCCATCAGGAGGTTTTTCTCTGAGGAGCACTGGAAATAATCACAGCCACACCTTTTGCTCAGCTTAATGTTTTGTCTGAGATGAGATCTTGCAATTATCAGAGGTAGCAATTAAATTAAATGGAAGCACAATGTACCAGAAAGAAAAATGCTGGTGTGTGAGTGTGCATGTGTGTATGTGTATAAAGTGTGTAAAAGGCACAATGAGGGTCTAGGTACTAGTGCATATAAAGTGAATGGTGTATTTTATGTTTGTACAGAAGTCATAAGTGGGTGAAATTGTTTTTCTTTTTCTTTTTCACTTTGTTCTGTGGTGTCAGGCCGTCACTCATTCGCTCGCTCGCTCCCTCCCTTCCTGTCTTCCTTCCCTTCTGTGAAGCCACACAGCTCAGCGTTGATAATGCACACTTCACTCTTTTAATTTCTACACAGTTTAGATCTCTGCCTATTTAGGTGTGCTGCTTTCCCGCTGTTCTGTCGCCACTTTTCGTCACTTTAGGACTTTAACTGTTAACTTTTTTTGCCCTCCCCTCAGTTGATCTCCGGTCGTAGTGGTGGTGGTGTGAGCGCTAGAGAAGAATCATGGGGGAGCTCTTCCGCAGCGAGGAGATGACTCTGGCCCAGCTCTTCCTGCAGTCCGAGTCGGCCTACTGCTGTGTCAGCGAGCTGGGGGAGATCGGCATGGTGCAGTTCAGAGACGTGAGTACACGCACTGAAACAATGATGCAGACGTCTGCACGGGATGTGGACAGGAAATGTAACCACTTTTTGAAAGAGGGCCTCAGTTAAGACTGTTTTTGTGTCTTCAATATTTGAGCATTTATGTGAAAAACTCTTATGTGAAAATCGTTAAACTCTTTGTGATACTAAAGATCTGTGGTCCTTTAATGAGCACTATTGTAGGTTTAGTAAACAAGAACCATGTCATGAGTGGCCATGGCCAGAGTTGGAGGTTTATAGGTTAGTAAACAAAAACCATGTCATCTGCTCACCACCCTGAACAACCACAGAACTGAAAACGTGAATAAATAGTGCCAGCAGTGCACGAGTCAAAACATCAAACAGGCAAAAGATATGTAAATTTGTCAATTCTGAAGTGTTTTATTTCCTTAATACTACACCATTCTGCCTGCAGTCACATTTTTTATTAACTTTTTTTGTCATATCATACGTTTTACATCATGCTTATAGCATAATGTTGTAGAACGTCTTAGAGACAGGTTAGATATTGTTGTTGCTCATGTTATAGCAGCTGTAAACAGTCAATCATTCATTAGAGCACAACGTCCTTGCTTTTTTTTACATACATAAATATTAAATATACGTAAATTATCGAGGATTGCTAATTTTTCCAAATTAGCCGTTACTATAGCAACAGTGCCATTTTAACGAACGGACACACTTATATAGTCCAGTGGATTGTTTTTGAGTCAGAACTATTACCTGACCTTTTTTATAGAAAATAAATAAACACCTTCTTACCAATCATTGCTCAGGTATTAGGCAAAATATTACTTTTTTCTATGCTGCTTCTTGCATGCAGTTGTTTCGCTTTTGCTTTACTGTAAGATCTTATATTATTATGACACAGTGTGCAGAAACACTCTCGTACCTCGTACTGCACCACACCAGGTACAGGCTAAATAATTAACCACAGACCTGCATTTCATACATAACTGACTAGGCTGTTGAACATAATACTGCACTAAAGTCAAATGTTATACCAGATATGCTGAAGGCCAAGAATGTTATATAGGTCTATCTGCGTTGAGTTGAAGTAAAGGAAAGATGAGAGATTTCAGTGGGACAGAGCAGAAGTTTATGTAACATTCCTCAGAGTTCTTAGTCACAATAGGTAACCACAGTTTACCACATTAAAAGTAAAACCGTACCAGCCCTTCTTATGCCGATTTGGATGTCTGGTGGTTTGCCTCATATGTGTGGTCTAGTGGTCTAGAATTCGCAGTTTGTATCACAAAGGGCTTTGCAGATGGATGTATTGTAATCCTTGAATTTCTTTTCTTTTTTTTCTTTTCTTTTTTTTAACATATGTGTGAACCACAGCTGAACCCTGACGTGAACGTCTTCCAGAGGAAGTTTGTGAATGAAGTGCGTCGTTGCGAAGAAATGGACCGCAAACTGCGTGAGTTGAAGCCATGTATTAATATGAGCCTTGAATTAACAACTGCAGAGAATTGCAGTTTTTTAAACTTTCAGTTCCCTCCGTATGTGTAAATTGTACTGCTGCCGGAATATGGGAAGAAAGATGTTCGCAAAAATGTAGAACTCACAAAATGCGCCTATTATTATTGTTCACAAAAACAACCATAAAACATGTGACTATGGGCTATTTCTTTGCATGTGTGCTTTTTATTTAATTGACATGTCTGTATAGTTGGTTAAAATAAAACAAATCATATTCCCTTGGTTGTGTACAATAGTACAGTATGTATGTGCATGTGTATATACACCATATATAGCCCTATATCTAATGCTATACATACATACATAGATACATGCATACATCCAAACATACATACATATAAATGCCGGCTACCACTCCAAGTATATTTCAGGCCTGTGAGAAACACAGTATCATTGTTCATCCTCACTCTCTCGTTTTTCCCTCCATAGGGTTTGTTGAGAAGGAGATAAAGAAGGCGAATATACCCATTGTAGACACAGGAGAGAACCCAGAGGTCCCTTTCCCTCGAGACATGATTGACTTGGAGGTACTGAATGGATTAGAAGTATTTTTTGTTTGGTTTATTTGTTTTTAGTGTAAATCTTGAAACATTTTTCCAAGCATCATCAGTGTTAGTGGGAGAAATGCATGAGGCATGCTGTGAACTCTACTACTAGCTTTTCCAAGGAAACATCACACACCATCAGTAAATGCCTCAACATGCTTAGAAGAGAGCTCTAAACTCACATGACTCAGCATCTCAGTGCAAATAAGAGAGGCACATTTTTGCAGTTTTGCCTTAATTTATTCTTATCTTAATTAAACCAAATGACGGCTTACCAAAAAAGCATAATTCTGACAGCCGCAGTAAATAGAGAAGAATTTGAACTTCTCTTCAGGTCTTGAACCCGTTCATGTCGCTTTGTTCTCATCTCATTTTCATGACATAATGATTGGCGATTTATTTACAACAACCCATGGTTTAGGAATTTCTCTACAGCAGTCCCTATATTAATAGTCATTAATAACTAAAAGGTTTAGAGTAATTGCTGAACTATATTATGCTCAATATATTATGCTATTTTGTCTAATCTAAGCCTAATCAACTTTTCAAGCTATAAACAGGGTTTGTGTTCATCCATGTTGAAATCATCTTTCTGCAGGCCACGTTTGAGAAGCTGGAGATCGAGTTGAAGGAGATCAACACAAACCAGGAAGCCCTGAAAAAGAACTTTCTGGAACTGACCGAGCTCAAACACATCCTCAGACGCACACAGCAGTTCTTTGATGAGGTAATCAAAAATGCTTTACAAGCAGCTTGTCCTATTTTGATGGAATTTTATTCAGCTCCAAAGAAAGTAAGATGATGCAGAATAACATTTCCATAATCTTGTGGTGCAATTATCAAGCAAAGTCATTTGTTATATACTATTCAGTTCAATTACATTCTCAAATCTGACTGATCAAAAACTATTGCTAAAATTTGGTAACAAGCAAGTGTAGTCTAATTTGTAGTTTCTATGGTAAGAGTTACACAAAGGGATACGTATAAACGGATTAAAACTCGGTTCATTACAATTATTCATACGGTGAGATTTTTGTTTTTTAGTGTCATGATCAGAGGTAAAGCCATAAATATGTTTGCAGGAGTCATCAGGAGGCCTTTGCCGTTTCTGGCAGCATCTCAGCCACTTTGTCTCATGTAACTTTTTCTGTCATGTTAATGTCAACAAGAGAATAAATAAAACAAGGAGCCGAATTGAGGGAGGAGGGAATTACGGTTTTGTTGACATTCTATAGCATCGTATGTTTGGAATCAGATTTGCCTTTGAAAAAAAGAGGACAAAAATAATAAAATAGATATTTTTAAATACATTTAAACCAAAAAACTGTGTGGATGGATCTTACAGTGCTACTGCTTTTGTTCCTGTGTTACAGGACTATGTCCTCATTGGCCATTTGCTTTTGGGCCAGTGTTACAGGACTATGTCCTCATTGGCCACACACTTTTGGGCTGGTGTTACAGGACTATGTCAGCAAGGCCAGCTGTTTTTTTCTCGGTATTACAGGACTATGTCCTCATTGGCCAGCTGCATTTGGGCCAGTATTACAGGACTATGTCCTCAAGGACAGCTGTTTTTTCGCTGATGTTGTATGACTATGTCCTCATTGGTCATCTGCTTTTGTCCCGGTGTTACAGGTCTATGTCCTCATTGGCCAGCCGCTTTTGGGCCGGTGTTACAGGACTATGTCCACATTGGCCAGCCACTTTTCGGCTGGTGTTACACGACTATGTCAGCAAGGCCAGCTGCTTTTGTCCCGGTATTACAGGACTATGTCCTCATTGGCCAGCCGCTTTTGGG
>QMIH01000247.1:133930-159448 GCA_003987875.1 Clarias batrachus | reverse complement strand
CAGCCGCTTTTGGGTCAGTGTTACAGGACTATGTCCTCATTGGCCAGCCACTTTTGGGTCATTGTTAAAAGACTATGTCCGCAAGGCCAGCTGCTTTTGTCCCGCTATTACAAGACTATGTGCTTATTGGCCAGCCGCTTTTGGGCCAGTGGTACAGGACTATGTCCGCAAGGCCAGCTGCTTTTGTCCCGGTATTACAGCTCTATGTCCTTATTGGCCAGCCCTTTTGGGCAATGTTACAAGACTATGTCCAGCTACTTTTCCATTGGTGTTACAGAACTATGTCCTCATTGGCCAGCTGTTTTTGGGGTGTTGTAACTGTGCTGCATCGTAATTGCCCAGTTTACTTTAAGAGGGTTCTGGATAGGTTTTTATTCTGGAAAATGTGCTAACATTTTGGTTATTTTTTTAATTATTTCAATTTATTTATCTTGTGTTAAAAAACTTTGTTCAATCATTTTTTAAACCAAATCCAATTCCATATAAACCGTTGTAGCATGGAAGGTATAAAATTCTTTAGGATATGCTTTTATTGGAAAATAATCAGGTAACAGTAATCAGGCTGTAAGAGTAACTTCACTTTGCCTAAGACTGATTGATTTATCTTCAAAGCTGTGAAGACATACAGTAAGAGTTTTATTTCTTACTTATATAAGAAGCTAGCATTATGAACGATCATAAGAAAACATATAGAAACTAAAGAGTTGATAGTAGTGTGTACTGCCAAATGCAAGGTTCTCAGTTCATTTAATTGACTTTTGATTTGTTAAGTTCAAGTTTCACTTCCATGCAGATCTTTGACCCAAAAGCACCTTTTGTTCCTTTCTGTTCTGATGAACTTTGATGTTCTTGTTTTTGACAAGTTTCGTCTGTTAACTAAATACCTTGTAATAATTCACTTGTATAAACACTAAAACGTATGACCAGGGTTTTATACATTTTGCAGTGAAAAGTTACGTAAGGAATGCCAGTGCTGATAACTGTAGTGAAATCATTAATAGAGTAACGTTTCCATCATTTGAGATATCAGAGTGCCTGCTTGTCTTTCATGCTGTCTAACCATCCATCCCTGTCTCTGTAGATGGAGGACCCCGCTCTACTGGAGGAATCGTCCATTCTGCTGGACCCGACCGAGGTTGTCCGAGCTCCTCTCAGGCTTGGGTGAGTTATCTGATTATTTTAGTATACATGGAATGATCTGGTCTGGACCATTTTAAAAATCTTTTAAGCATTACATCATAGGCAAGAAAATCAATGTGATAGATTAAAGGGGGAAAAAACATAGAGTATAGAGTGTCGCAGTGTAATTAGCCTTACTTTTAAAGTAGGTGTATGACCCTATAAATGTGCAGTTATAGTTTACAAGCTGTGGGCTGCAGGTATAAAAATAGTTTATGAACATATTTGAAACTCTTCCCGTGTAATGTTAGCCTGTGTGAAATGGTGGTGAAGTGGCAGCAATTTTCTTTTTTCAGGAGTGCACAGTCAGATATCATGTTTATATAACCTAAAGTGTTTCCAGTGTTAACAGGACTGATAACGAGACCAGTTCATTTTACCTGCACTAAGAGAAAAAAAAGTAGGCAGGAACGTCAATTTTTTTTTTTTTTTTACAGTCATAATAGGAAATCCAAAATGAGAACAGATACAAAATGTGGTCTAACTTCTATAGACAATGGAGATGTATGAAAAATCTATTCAGTTAGGTTAGTTCTTTTGTTTGGGAAATCATGCTTTGCCACACTGACCCAAAGTCCAATTTTTTTTTATTACATTTTATATATGTGAAGTAGCAAAAGGTTGTCATTCCTCTATAATCCTGCAAGTCATGCATTCACACAGCCCAACATCCTGTGAATGCTATGAGCAAGTCATTCGCAGAAATTTGTTTAGAACTGTGACAAAAAATGTAACATCAGATTGGGAAGTTTATAAAATCTTTATACCTGAAGAATCACAATACAAATTGAATCTGCACCAAGGTGTGGTGATAATATTGTATCAGAAGGGACCTAGCCAGTTATTGACCCTAATAGTGCATAGCTGTTAGTTTAGCACTAAGTGAGAAATATAATATTAATAATAATAACCAGGAGTCCTGCCCTCTTGTAAACCTGCTACTATACCTCATTCTGACATACTGATAAGGCTACGCCACAAAACTAAAACACCACAGAGTTTAAATAGGAAACTAATTTAAGAACTCAACAAAATCTCTTAAATGTGATCAAATTCAGAAAATAAGCTGAAACAAGCTGAAAAAACAAAAGATATGAGTTGAAACATCAGATATACAGTAGGAGTCCGGAGGGTGCAGATCGTCCAGGTTCCACCATTTCATACCCATAAGTGTCATTTTATAATCCTATGTTAAACCAAGTGGGCTTATGCAGTAACTGTGACATTCCTCACAACTCGAAGCACAACTCTAATCCCCGCTCTCAGCTTCGTGGCGGGCGTGATTGGTCGAGAGAGGATTCCCACCTTCGAGAGGATGCTTTGGAGAGTCTGTCGAGGCAACGTGTTCTTGCGCCAAGCAGACATCGAGGACCCCCTGGAGGACCCCACTACAGTCAGTGCCATCCCAGTGCACAAATATAGACACGTTTATTAACACTTATTCTGAATGACAAGCACACAGTTTGGTATTTGGGCAATAAAAATAGCACTGACTGCTGCTTCTGTTTGTTTTGTGTGTGTGTGTGTGTGTGTGTGTGCTGTGCTTTCACAGGGTGACCAGGTGCACAAGTCGGTGTTTATTATCTTCTTCCAGGGAGATCAGCTGAAGAATAGGGTGAAGAAGATCTGTGAAGGGTAACGGCTCTCTCTCTCTCTCTGTCCCTCTTTTCCTCATTTTTTTATCTTTTGTCCTCACGAGTCCTTGTGTGATTCCATGGCCATGATTTGTTTTCTTCACTTAAACATTTTATTTCATAAAAAACTGAACATTTAGATTGCATATTGCACTTTTTGAATGATGCATACATTATTATAAAGAGAACATCTGCAAAGTACACTTTTTAAGACATACTTTTTTCATGTGTTGTGCACAAACAGAGACATGAGGTGGAAAACATCCCCCCCCCATCCACCTACACACACACACTTTTGTATTTGCCCAGGCTTAAATTTCCCTTCAGCATGACCACATAAAAAACAAACCCCGGCTCTTTGCTCAGATCTTCTGTGGAGCATGTCTCAGCAGCAGCGCATTTACATAGACATTGGAGCACCACATTTTAGGTCGAGGAGCATCCGTACTCAACTTGCAGTTCTTGAACTTGAGTTCAAACGAATCATAGAGCATGTGGATTTCTCTACGGCTGCATTGTGTTATCTCTACAGTTCTTAAAAAATGTATACAGTATAATATATTTTTTTTAGATTAAAAACATAATATTTATGTTACAAAATTAGTCAATTATATTGTTCTTAATAGTTTAGTGTTAAAACGCATAAAAACTATACATTGTCACACAAGTATAGTCATATTTGCGGATTCCGCGATATCGTGTAACAATTATAAGCAGTGGGGAGAAGGGGGGTCGTCGACTATTACTTTAGTTTAGCTTCTATCTTGAGTCATGAAGTACTCAAATGTGCCTTTGTTCACGTAGACTATGCCTACTGTGCAGTAACTGTTAAGTGTTCATGTTGTAATCTACAGGTTTCGGGCTACACTTTACCCCTGCCCCGAGACTCCACAAGAGAGAAAAGAAATGGCAGCCGGAGTCAATACTCGTATTGAAGATCTCCAAATGGTGAGAGAGAAATACATGCATACAAATACTGGAGAAAAAAAAAACGAGTCTTTTGACAGAGCTTGGGAGTTTTTAAAGAGCATACATAACATGGCCTAACCAGTGAACATAGTACTGAAGAGCCACAAAGCAATAGGATGCAATTTCCTGGCTAATAAAATGTTTTTACTGTTAATTATAATGATCAGATATGTAACAGTATGTGGCCTTTTCAGTAAGTATATAAAATATACAGTACATTTGTAAATATGCTTTACTCCACTGAGAATCATTCTACTGTACATGCAAAGCATTTTTGGGTTTCTTACCCCAACACTCCAATATCAGGTGCATCTGTGAGATGCTTCAGATGTGAGGCCAGTCTAAAAAGTTCTGACAATGGGAGGTACTTGGTATCAGCAAGTACCTTGATGGAACTATTTGTACTCTTACTTCGTCTGGGAAAAACGTGGTATCGGTGCATGCCTAGTTAAAGCGATCCTCGAGCCATCACAGTCTCTAAAATCAGATTTTCCAGGGTCAGGAGCCCCTACAGTAGTTCAGGGTTCAGAACCGCATGTGTCTCTTTTATCCCTGTGGAAATTAATTTAAATTTATTTTATTTTAGCTCATTAGTTGTTTTTAAATGTAATTCTAAATTTGAAGATTATGGTGATCTTCTAACATTAAAATCAAATGTGTTTAATTTTTTGTCGCTCAAAATATACGTCACAACAGTCGAGGTGCGACACCCGCAGGCAAAGGTGATATTGAACAAATAGCTCCTTTTCTGCTGATATGTGATGCGCACCAGGAGATAAAAGGTTGACGGCACACAGAAACAAATGCCATTTTTTTGTTTGCTACAGGTCTATAATTTAAGTTTGGCTTTGTATTTCATAAATTGAGAATTTTCGGGGGTTCAAAATGTTGTTGTTGCATGCAGAAATAAAATTTAGTTTTCTCTGTATCAGCTCATTGAGTTCATTAATACAACACACTATACTTTTTTTAGACATAGCATGCTAAAAAATAGCATGCATTTTTTAGACGATACATGCAGTGTTCTCTTCATTTTAAAAATGTCAAAAGGGTTTTGTGACCCCTGGTGTTTCCTTTTTTTCTGTGGCAAACGCGTCCAAATGGCCCTTTGAGAGTTTAAGTTTGCCAACCTCCGTTCTAGTCTGTGATTCAAGGGTAATGAAAATAATGAATGGTGACGAACGCCTGGCACGGTTGTCCGTTGCAGCCAGAGAGGGCTTTCAGCTTTTACAGCTCTCATACTTAGGACGTCAGTCTGCCTAGTGGTTGTTTAAAGAATACTTATTGTTCTCTGTATGAGCGATGTCATTTGTACCTGTGTGTGTACAGTATATGTGTGTGTGAATGTGCTGTACTTGTGCAAACTCGGTTCCCTGTCTCTGTTGTCTCTATGCGTGGGTGCTGAGTTTTGATGCACACAGCTGCCTGCCCTTTTTATGTCGGTTTACATTAGCCTTACTGGATGAAAGCGCTTCCCCGTACATGGTCATAAACAGATACGCATCAGCTTGCAGTACATTTAATCCAAACCACAATGTGTCCCGACTAATATGGTACAAACGAAGGGACCAGTTACTGAGACAAAACGTGGAAGCGAAAACGGACGAAATCAATACGATCGATCGGACACGTCAGAGCTCATGAGGGGTCGATGCATCCGTCCAGTCTCTATAATTAGCCCGATTTACTTTTGCGAGTGAAATCATGGGCCTGGAATGTTAACGAGACCAGATTAAATTGCGTAAAAACATGCATGCACATGCTACAATAAACGTACCACAGCGTGACAGCTGCAGTGAGCCCTTTTATACAAACCTTTCCATGTTTGCTCAGGCATTAGGTGACTGAAGGGTATCAAAAACAGCACAACAACTGAAGAAGGAATGAGTATGTTAATACGAACCTGGCATTTTAATTACCGCTGGCAAGATTGAAAGTTTTGATGCAAATCTGTGGTGTAAAAGGAGTGATTACACTGAGCCTGCAAACCTTGTTTATTGGTGCAATATTATCACTATGAAAAGCTATCTTTAAATGTGGGTCTACCCTAAAACCCTAAAAAAAATAGAGACACTACAAATTAGGCTTATGCAAAGAAAAAAGAAGAAAAAAATCATGATGAAACTATCATGTTAGTCTGTCTGAGATTCTGCGCCTGACCCATATTGGGAAATCGAAGGCTTAATGTCACTGGGTGTGTGCTGTCTGCTGCCGTCCACACACATAGCGACCATAGCTCCAGACACCCACTCCCGCGCTATCCTGCACACACACACTCGCTCAGAGGGTGTCGCCCTCACACCTGCTCGAATTCATATACGCCCACAGAGAGAGACATTCGCCAGGCAGCATGTTGGATCCGACCCAGCGGCAAGACTGACACCGCCACCTTGCCAACGGTCCCTTGTGTTCTCATCCTTCCACACAACACACTCACAAACTTACACACACACGCGCAGACATCTCCAAATGACTAAGTACTCTGGAGCGTCGATGGACCTCTGGTGTCAGATTTTAGATTTATAAAATAGTTGTAAGTCAGAAGGGTCGAATTATCGGGCTGCATTAAGCAAAGAAAACAACTGAGGAGATTTGAAATGACTGGGACTGGATGAATAAGTCTTTAACACATTTTAGGATTGTTCTGAAATGTTAACTTTGTGGAATAAATGTGGTATGGGGGGGGGGACTATGAATGGAAATCACTTAAAAAAATCAACAGTTAAAAAAACAGAGCTAGGTTTAATAGTAAAAGTGAGAGCATTTCCATGCACGCACATGGGGTGATGAGTACTCACAGCTGTGTGTCTATAAGGAAACCACTTGTTGGTGAGACTAATCAGAGAAAAGGCTTCAATAGAGATTGGACTTGGAAACAATGGGTAACGGTCACATGGTCTGTTGAATCCAGATTGACCCTATTCCAGAGCGTCAGGGTAACAAGAGGAGTGCATGAAGGGATGCACACAGCACGCATAGTGCTCACTGTACAAGTTTCTGGAGGCAGTGTTATGATCTGAGGTTGCTCATGTCTAGGCTTGACAACGTGATGTGGCAATCACATTTGTGGAGTTTTTCTCCCCAATCAAGGACCATGGTGAAACCATCTCAGGAAAATAAGACCAAAACTCTGAAGTTCATTTACAGTCATCAGCCTCAGAAATCAACGATTTACAGTACAGACCAAAAGTTTGGACACACATTCTTATTCAAAGAGTTTTCTTTATTGTGTTCTTTATTGTGTTCTTTAGCCCAAACGCGTCTCTTCTGCTTGTAGTCTGTCCTTAGCAGTGGTTTCCTAGCAGATATTCTAGCATGAAGGCTTGATTCTCCTCTTAACAGTTGTTCTAGAGATGTGTCTGCTGCTAGAACTCTGTGTGGCATTGACCTGCTCTCTGATCTGAGCTGCTGTTAACCTGCGATTTCTGAGGCTGGTGACTCGGATGAACTTATCCTCCGCAGCAGAGGTGACTCTTGGTCTTCCTTTCCTGGGGTGGTCCGCATATGAGCCAGTTTCTTTGTAGCGCTTGATGGTCTTTGTGACTGCACTTGGGGACACTTTCAAAGTTTTCCCAATTTTTCGGACTGACTGACCTTCATTTCTTAAAGTAATGATGGACGCTCGTTTTTCTTTACTTAGCTGATTTTTTCTTGCCATAATACAAATTCAACCTCTTTGAATGAGAAGGTGTGTCCAAACTTTTGGTCTGTACTGTACATCACCTCAGATTATATGTGAAGGCTTTACAGAGCATAAGTAGCAGACACATCTCAAATCTTGCATATTATGGACGCCTTCAGCATTGTTATAAAATGTAGAAAGGAATAAAAAATCAGGGAAAGACCATGGAATTAGAAGGTGCGTCCAAACATTTACATGGACCCTAATGTTCCTCAAATAATTTGCATAAAATGCTTCATGTTACACAATCCAGGCTGAATAAGTAAAGAATATGGAATAAATATATTATTTCTGTGCAAATTTGCCCCATGTAGGAGTATTTACTTTGGACTTTCACCCACTGGGTCTCTAAGAAAGGCGCATCGATTGACTTAAATTTAATACAATCATAGACGAGACTAATTATTGTTACCATAATGCGGATATGTCCGAAAACATTAATCATTAAAAAGCTTAATCCAACCTCAAAGTTGTTTTTTTTGGCAGATTAAACCTTCAACCACTTTGTGCATGTCCAAAGAGTTATATTCCAATTAATTGTGTAGCGTGTGTAAACATGCACCTTATCTCAATGACTTTGATCGCTTTGAAGAAATAATATCTGTGTAAACGTACCTGTAGCTAATGTTAAGTAAACACGATCTTAGAGAAAACTTCACCACATGGTGAATTACGTGCATTTTGAACAAAAGTTTACTCCTAGCTAACTGTAACTAACCTCACACCTCTGCTGATTGTTGAGTGACTCACACCAGGCTCCTAACAGCATTGTTTACTCCTATATGAATCATGGATTTGGAAGTGAAATGAACTGAACCTTTAAACGGATGAGGATCCTCCCTGTCGCTGTGTGTGTGTGTGATAGCAGGGCAGTGCACTGAAGGCAATGCACTCCATTGAGCAGAGAGCTGAGTGTATTGGGTGTGTGTGTGTATCTGTCTAGCAAGGTGCAATCCAGGTCTGGGAATTAAGAGCTGTCTGGTATGTGCTGCACAATCTCTCCCTAACTATCTCACATTCTCCTCCTCGCTCCCTTATACACCAGCCAGGTCCTATAGGTAGAACATGTTTCCTCAAAATAGACTCCACATGCGCTGTACTGTTTATTCAGACTCAGCCCAGGTCTATAAGCGATGCCTGATGAGGAAACCAGAGGGGCACTCTGTTTATAACCGTACATGGCCCCTGAGCAGCTGGAGGGACGCGTGCCTTGTTCCAGAGGATCATGGGAGAAAAGGATAGCGTAGCACCTGTTGAAATATTGATTAACTTAAATTAACTCAAAAGGTGAATGCTTTCTTCTTCTTTTTTTTGTCATAGCCCTAACGATTAGGCATCAAGGATAGACATCATCTTTGCACTTATACTGTATCATTTATTCACGATTTCCTGTTAATTTCTCCGCAGTGTGTACGCTCTATATGCATTTAAGATGTGTTCATGTAATATGACATTTTATATTTCTCTCATTTCACAGTTCTATATGAGAAGATACACTTTTTTTTACTTTTTTTAAACAAATCCTCTCATACTTTTCTCGCTAATATTTTCCCAGGTGCTGAATCAGACAGAGGATCACAGACAGCGCGTCCTGCAAGCCGCTGCCAAGACGCTGCGCGTTTGGTTCATCAAAGTGCGAAAGATGAAGGCTATCTACCACACACTCAATCTGTGCAACATCGACGTGACCCAGAAGTGTCTGATTGCTGAAATCTGGTGTCCCTTGTCTGATTTGGACTCCATTCAGCTCGCTCTGCGGAGGGGCACGGTGAGGAAATGACTCACACATGCACATACACACGCGAACTTGTGTTCTTCTGTGTGTAAACCTAGTTGTAGAGATTTTTGTCTTTAAAAAAATCTGTTGAAAGGGGTGTTCAAGTCAAACCGGGACTTGCGATGAATTTTTACAAGGACAAAGGCGTAAAACCGTTTGACGTTTACAGAAGACTTCTGACACGGTACAAACACCTTTTAAAGAAGGCCATACGTCCGTAATGATGATCCAGGCCGAGGTGGCTCCGAGCCCATCGCATTCATTCCTGTGAACTTTCAGCAAGTGGAACGTCTGATCAAAGGGCAACTTGTCACCAACTTGCAGAAGAGACGCATCTGTCCGATCCCGGCTCTTGTATACCAAGATAATTTTTTTTCTACCTTGATTGTATGTAGCAGGGGATTATATAGTAAAATAGAAATAAAGTCAGTTTTTAGTGTTCTGTTATTCTGCAAAATCCAAACTTTGAAAACCACTTTTTTTTTATTTATGTCTTTAAAAATATATATATTTGTGTGTATATATTGAGTGCATGAACACACATATTTAGCACATTATCACATACAGTGACTCATGCCCAGAGGGGTAGGAAGGAATGCCCACATGCTCAGAGTGTGACTCATGAGTGCACCGAGATCAATCTTTATTTCCCATTTCCCAGTGGGAAGAGTGTCTGGAACATAATCGCTCTGTGTGTGTGTATGTTACGGTATTAAACAAATGATTCTGCACAACTGGTGGACAGATCTGGTCAGGAGTGAGGAATTCAAAAGGACAACTGCAAGCCTTTAAGGCCGAACATGATGGGCGGAGGGAAGTACTTAAGGCTTAGGAATGATCAAAATTCATTTAAACTTGGGTTTAAATGAACGTGAAGCAAACCGTTTTATTGTTCTGCTTCTAGTTCTGCGTAGCTTTAAATCTGTTTCATTCTTGAAAATGCTGTAACTAAGGAAATCGCACTTCCCTTTTTTTTTGTATGCAAGCATTTCTCTTTGTTACTTTTACTTTCAGCATTCAAGCTCTAAGATATAATGTGGAGTATAATTAGGCTGATGTTAAAAGCAGACCTGTCTGTTGAATGGCATGGTTGCACTTTTTTTTGAAGCACTATTAGATCCAGAGCCTGGCTTAAGCTTGTAGATATTTAAATAGATTAACATTTAGAAATAGCATTTGGCTTGAAATGATCGTCCTCTCAGTTTATACCAGTGTGTGTATATTAGAGTGCCTGTGTGTGTGCCTGGATTGAGATTCTCACACGTTCCTGTCAGCACGATAGGGAAAACACTACGCCCTGGAATTCCCTCCCACACACAGATTAGCAGATCACACATTAGGCTGCTCTGTCGTTGTGGTTCTTTCATGCACACACCCCTCTTCAGCGTAACAACCTGAAGAATCTTACACATGGCTAATTCATGATTCATGTCATCACACCACAGTATTTTTTTTTCTTTTACCTGGTAATTTCTTGTTTTTCAATTGTCCAATATTTTTTCAGTTGTCTCTCTTTTTTTTGCACCTCAGGAGAAAAGTGGTTCGACCGTTCCCTCCATCCTCAACAGGATGCAGACCAAACAGACCCCGCCCACCTATAACAAGACCAACAAGTTTACGTCAGGCTTCCAGAGCATTGTGGACGCATACGGCATCGGCAACTACCGAGAAATGAATCCAGGTAGGGCTCCGCCCACATAGCGGTACATATTTTACTTGATCTGCAAATCTCACGTGAGCCGATTGTTCTGGTTTGTGTTCAGCACCCTACACTATCATCACCTTCCCATTCCTGTTCGCCGTCATGTTCGGTGATCTGGGCCACGGCATGCTCATGACCTGCGCCGCCCTTTATCTGGTTCTGCGAGAGAGGCGGCTCAGCGCCCAGAAAAATGACAACGAGGTAACGCACACCCACATCCGTCCATCCAACCACCGTCATCCTCCTCACTCTGTTATTTTGTTTCAGTAGAACAGGATTCTTTTCTGGTTTAAACAATACAAAACCTGTGTCACGTGAATTCATTAGACAGATGAAAAAGTCAGCGTCGATACTTTTCCCGTGATAAACCGTCCTAGAGTGCAACTTCAAAGTGCAAAAAGCAGAAGTGGTTTTTAAAAAAAAATGCTGAAATCTTATGTGATCTGTTTTTTGCTCCTGCTATGTTCATGGTATCAGCCTGAAGTCAATCAAATCCTTTTTTTCTTCTTCTTTTTTATTTATTTATTTATTTATTTATTTATTTTCCCCGATTTTCTCCCTAATTTAGTCGTGTCCAATTCCTCCCCGTCACTAGGGGGCTCCCACATTAAGGCTACTACTAYCACTMAGCMGGGAGGGCCGAAGACTATCATGTGTTTCCTCCGAACCATGTGACGCCAGCCGACCTCATCTTTTCGAACTGCTCGCTCACGCACCGTTGGGGGCGAGTTCACAGACGCCCCTGACTGGCTGCAGAGCCGTGATTAATGTGGGAGCACTAAGTAACTCTCATCCCTCCCCTCTGAGAGAGCTCGGCCAATCAGCTCTCTCTAGACCTCCGGCTGCGAGAGGTTACAGCATCACCCGCGATTCGAACTAGCGATCTCCGGATGATAGGGCGAGCGCTTTTACCACTGCGCCACTCGGAGGCCCCTTCTTTTTTTTTTAAATGTCTCACAGATCTTATTTATTTATTTGTTTATTTATTTATTTATTTATTTTCCTTAGGGATGTCTGACCAAACAAATCTTGAGTAAATGGTCTTAGATTAGATGTATATCCAATATAAAGTCATATGACTTGAATAAGAACAGGCAGATCAAAATTTTATTCATGTGACTTTTTGGTGATCGCTGATGTCTTCATTTATCACCAGATTTCAGTGCTAAAGCTTTACAGCTGTTAATGCTTTTGCTTTAGCTTGCTTTCTTACTTCTGCACCGCAACCAATACAGTCAAGTAACTGTTTGTTATCCTCCAAGGCAAGATCCCAAGAATATTTTTGCTAAAATTGCATCCACTGTTTAAAATGTTATGACATGCGAATAAAAGAATTGAACAATTTGGCTTGTAATGTAAACTTGGCATAAATGTTCTCACCAATTAATCTCAGGTAGGTTAAAAAAAAAAAAACATAGGAGTTTCCCGTTGTTTGTTAAAGCCGTGCATTCTGTGTCTTTTCTTCCTGCCAGATGTTCAGCATGATGTTTTCAGGCCGTTACATTATTCTACTGATGGGGCTTTTCTCCATGTACACGGGGATCATCTATAACGACTGCTTTTCCAAATCGCTCAACGTGTTTGGCTCCAGCTGGAGCGTGCGGCCCATGTTCGAGAACGGCAACTGGACGTGAGTCTTTCTCACACACACACACACACACAAAAAAACTTGATGCAATTCTGGTTTCTGAGATTATATGATACAGTGAGTAGATGCTTGATAATGATTGGTCAGGAGCTTGTAAGGTAAATCCCAGGTTTTAATAAATTTTCTGTTTCTATAGCAAGATCTCATTCACTGTTACATGTATAGTGGATATAGTGGATAGGAAAGGAAACTGTTTTTGCTAAACTGTTGAAGAAAGGAATATCCAGTTTAGACAGTCGTCAGATCTTCCAACGTGAGAATGTTTTCCGTTTTTCTATACGTTCGGATTTCACAGGAATATAATATACGGAGTTGTTTTTGGTACCGTAGGTCTTACTGCCTTCAAGAGAGAAAAATAGAAAGGCAGGTGAAAGGACGATTACCGTTGACTTTAATTGCTTAATATTTGAATTATCGAATTATAGCATACATTATGTCGTGTAAGACGAATTGCACACTTCTGTTACCTTTAATTCATTCTTTTTTATTATCTTGTATATAAATCTCCACACATATTTTTGGCGTTTGCCAGGGGAAACAAAGGAGAGGAAATCATGAGTATCATGAATGCAGGATGATCACGTGCACGCAGTACTTAATGGCCCCTCTTACTCGGCAGGTTTGAGGACCTGGAGGGGAACAGACTGTTGCAGATGGACCCCGCCGTGCCAGGAGTGTTTGGGGGACCCTACCCCATCGGCATCGACCCGGTATCCATCATCCTCATCATCATCACCATCACCAGCTATTTCTTTCTGTCTTCTTTCAGCTGAGCGCTAAAGGCTTTTCTTTATTCCTTTCTCTTATTTTTCATAGATTTGGAACATAGCCACGAACAAGCTGACTTTCCTGAACTCCTATAAGATGAAGATGTCCATAATCTTAGGAGTTACTCACATGCTCTTCGGAGTCACTCTCAGCCTCTTTAACCACATGTATGTTCACAGTTTTTCTCTTTTTACAATCTTCAACTGTACTTGAAAAACAATCACATTCACATTACGTTCCTACCTTTTACCCCAAATGTAGTCTTATCAGCTAAGATCTGCTTGATGTACGGCGGTTATATGGTCATAGGGTTATACAGTAAAGTTCTTCCACACCAGACACGCTCATCTATGTTTTTATGGACCTTGCTTTGTGCACTGGTGCGCAGTCATGTTAGAACTGGAAGGGGGCCGTCCCCAAACCGCTCCCACAAAGTTGGGAGCATGAAATTGTCCAAAATGTCTTTGTATGCTGAAGCATTAAGAGTTCCTTTCACTGGAAGTAAGGGGCCGAGACCAGCTTCTGAAAAACAACCCCACATCCGTTCCAACATGACTGCGCACCAGTGCACAAAGCAAGGTCCATAAACACATGAATGAGCGAGTTCTGTGTGGAAGAACTTGACTGGCCTGCACCTCAACCTGATAGAGCCAGGTCTCCTTGTCCAACATCAGAACATGAGATTCTGATTTTTTTGTCTGACCTCACAAAGAACGGTACATAAACACACTCCTAAACCTAGTGGAAAGCCTTCCCAGAAGAGTTTATGCTGTTATAGCTGCAAGGGGTGGGCCAACATCGTATTAAATGCTATGGATTAAGAATTGGACGTTATTTAACTTCATATGCATGTGTAGGCAGGGGAGCGAATACTTTTTACAATATAGTGTATATACATTTTAAATTAAGAAAAGTATTTTAAAAGTATTTTTGATTTTGGAGTCAAAAAAAAAAATAAGCATGATACCTAACTGAAACGATTTTTTCCCTACCCGGTTGAACCTGGCTGTGTGTAGCTACTTTAAGAAGCCTCTGAACATCTGGCTGGGCTTCATCCCTGAGATCATCTTCATGAGCAGCCTGTTCGGTTACCTGGTGCTGCTGGTGTTCTACAAGTGGACCGCCTATGACGCTAAAACCTCCAAGGACGCTCCCAGTCTCCTCATCGCCTTCATCAACATGTGCCTCTTTAATTATAATGACCCTACGAACAAACCGCTCTATAGAGGACAGGTAACGCATGCACGCGCGCACACACAAACGCACACACGCACACATTCATGCATCTCTCTCTCTCACGTCTTTTTCACAGAAATCTTCCTCTCTCTATCATTCCCTCATTTTCAATCTCTTTTCCTGTCTGTCTTTCTGTCTTCCATTCTCTCTTTTCTTTGTCTGTTACTTTTCTCTTAAATTTAAAATTAAATTAAATTTTCCCCTCTCTCTCTCTCTCTCTCTCTCTCTAGATGGTGATCCAGTGCCTGTTGGTGGTGATTGCTCTTTTGTGCGTTCCCTGCATGCTCATAGTAAAGACGTTGGTTCTGCGCAGACAATACCTCTGGAGGAAGCACCTGGTAAGACCTTACTCCCAAAAACACACTTGAATAGCGGTTGATCATGCAGGTCCATGTGCGCACACGCACTGCGTCGAGTAGCCCCTGTTGTCCTCTGTCCTCAGGGCACGCAGAACTTCGGGGGAATCCGGGTGGGCAATGGCCCTACAGACGACGAAGCCGAGATCATCCAGCATGATCAGCTCTCCCAGAACATGGAGGAAGAGCCAGAGGTGAGAGACTTCTCTCTCTCTCTCACACACACCGTCTTTATCTGTTTATCTTCGTTTTGTTTTATATCTTTCTCTTTAGGTCTCACGATTTCTCTCTTTCTGTCCCTTAGTCTCATTCAGTCTGTTTCATTCTCTCTTTCTCTCTTTTTGTATCTCTTTCTCTCTCTCCCACTTTCTATCCCTCACTCGTAATCGGTCTCTTTAACGCATTGTCTCTCCCCAGCTCATTCCCCCTTCTCTCTTTCGTCTCTTTCTCTCTCCATCTATTTCTCTTTCTGTATCTCTGTCTCTCCATTTTCTATTCCATTTCTTGACATCTATCACCCCCCCCCATCTCTTTCTCTGTCTCCTTCTCTCTCCTTCTCTCTCTAACTGTCTCTCATCCCTCTCTCTCTTTGTTCCTCTCTATTTCTATCTCTTATTTTATCTGTATCTGTATAATCTATCCCTCTCGCTATCTCTCTTTTTTTATCTGTCTTTCTCATGTTCTTTTTTTTTTATCTTTATCTCAGTGGTTCTCAAACTGGGAATAATTTCAAGGGGTCGCAAGAGGGAGGGATTAAAGAATTATGTATTTTTTTGTGATTATAATTACACTTTTCAGTATTACAAGTAAATGCTATCAATAAATGTTTTCTGATTTGTAAAGATATTACTGCTTGAAGAAAAATTTTTATTCGCGACTCAAAGATATAACATCACTGTGCAGCGACTGGCTCACTCATTATTGCTACAGCGCACAACTGCACGTTAAAACCGAAACTGCCGAGATGGATAAATTTGTTATTCACAAATAGGAAACGATTCCTTGAGTAACTCAGTTACAAAAAATGATCGAGGCAAAATCTTCTGCCTCAAAGCTTCTTTTAATTCATTTTAAAAGCTTGCGTTAAGTTTATGCGCAATTATTTGTTTGGCGTGACACAGCGCGCTCCTGGCTGCAAGAAGAAGAAGCGCTTATGTCATCCACAAAGCGGAAGGAGACGCAAACAATCAGCTGTGTATTGATTTGAGGGAGCGTTCTGTTGCAGGCTTCAAAATTAAAGGGAGCAAAAAAAATTTTATTAAAATTTATTTTAATGTGTGCCCTAGTTTTTTTGATACTTAAAGTCATTTGAAACACTTTTTTTTTCTTTTTTTTTTGCATCTGAGAAAAGGCTTTAAAATAAACATGCATGGCTGTAATGCACTTAATTCATCTCAGTCAACTTTAAGCTCTTCCTTGTATTGTGAATAATGACAATGTTTCTTTTTGATCAAATGCTGTATGCATTTAAAAATAAAAGTAGATTTTTCTAAAAAGAAAACCAATTAATCTTTGTTTCTCTTATATATTTTACATTGCTGTTTGATTAAGCAAGAGTACATTTTAGCCGATTAATCGATAAAATTTTTAGTCGAATACTCGATTAATAAAATATTCGATAGCTACAGCCCTATTAGCAAATCTAAAAATGTTGAGGAAATTGTGGACAGTTTGCCTGAGTCATCGGCAACATGTCAGACCAAAGTAGGAAACGTCGGAAATATCAGGAGGAATTCATAAAGTATAGATGCAGCTGCTCTACTGTCGACTGTCGAAGCTTTTGTGCAGACAAAAGCAAGTACACCCTTCCCATTGAAAGGTGAGCCAAACTTATTTTGATGTATAGTAAATGTAGTCAAAATACTGTGAACAGCATGTTATGTTTATTGCTTGTTTTTGATAGTGGGGTTCGCGAGATCTTGTCGATCTTCAATTAGGGGTCGCTGGCTTGAAAGTTTGAGAACCACTGTCTTATCTTGTGTGTTTAAAACTATGTAAAAAGTAAGATATCGTTTATAATACAGAGTTCACTTATTATTTTCTAACCATAAGCTTCCGGTCCATGTGTAGGTTTGCACAATGAAATAAACTGTGTGTGTGTGTGTGTGTGTGTGTGTGTGTGTGTGTGTGTGTGTGTGTGTGTGTGTGTGTGAGAGTGAGAGATTGGTAACACTCAGTGCCATTTGTTACATTGCAGCAGTATTCAGTGTCAGTGCTTTTCCTGTCTTCATTACACTTTATATGTATTTTTGTACTTTGTTAAGCAACTGCTTGTTTACTAGGCAGCAGACCCGCCGCTCCGCCTCTTCTGTCACACGTCCGATATCAGATATATCAGATCTAAACGCTCATTTCCAGTAAAGGCTGCCGGTATCAGAATGGTGAGTTAATGCCGCTGTAGTCAGCAGTGGGTCGGCCGGCGTGCGTTCCCGTCACTGAGAGGGTCTGTCCTGCATACCAGCGCTGCGCTAAAGCGGGCTAGCCCGCTAGCTCCTGCGTCTCCAGGCAACCAGGCTCGCAAACACAACAGCCTCCCAGCCTGCAGGGTTACACAAGCAGATATTTACGATTGCGATTACTCGCTCTTCTAAAAACAGCTGCCTTTTAATGAGATTCTGATTTATTATATTTTTTTCTTCCGAGGTTCACTTCCACCATACGCCATCTTGTCACATTCTCCCGCGTTTACTCGTCCTTTTGTATTAATCCACTCGCATGCATCGAGTTTGAGTGTTCCTCATTTCTCCTGGCACTGTTAATACAAACCTTATTCTAATCCTGTGTGTGTATGTGTGTGTGTGTGTGTGTGTGTGTGTGTGTGTTCGATCTCCTTCAAGCAGACAGAAGAGGAAGTGGTAAGAGCTGAATTTTGCGTACACCATCAATTTTCTTAAATCCATCCCCAGTGTGTGTTGGTGTGTGTGTGTGTGTGTGTTGGTGTTGGGTGGTGCTTCTTCGGTGGCCTTCTTAATCTTGGTAGATATTAAATCTCTGTAGAAGTCTCTGTGATTTAATTTTTTTTTATATATATTTTTTTTTATTTACAAAAAAATTCAAATCCATCTGGGTTGAAATGAAACCAATCAGTGAGCCGCTCCACACCCCGGTGATTGGCCGTGTCCCGTATGATGATGTGGTGAATGAATTCGAACCAATCAGAATACTGCTGTACATGTCACACCTCATCTCCTGATTAAATAAACTGCTCTGATCTGTCTGTGTAACTTGCTACCTGTTTTTTTTTCTGCTATCCTTACTTTTTTCTTTTTTTTTACCTTCTTCCTTCTACTTTCCTCCTTTCCTTCCTATATGTTTTTTTTTCTACTTTTCCTCCTCTTTCTTTCCTTCTTTTCCCCTTCTCTTTCTTCAATCTTTTAATCATCCCTTTCTTTTATCTGCTTTCTCGTTCCTGCCTCTTACCTCCTTTTATCGGTACATTTTTCCTCCTTTCCTTCGTTTCGTCCTCGTTTCCTTTCTTCCTCTTTACTTTTGTCCCTTGCATGCTCCCTCCTTTTTTTTTTTGCTATTATTTTTTTCCTTTCTTCCCTTCCTTCATCCCTACACTTTTCCGTTTCTCCCTTCTTTCTTTTTATCTCATTTTTCCCTGGCCTACCCATTCTTTCCTTCCTTTCTCTACACTTTTGGCTATTTTCCTTCCTTCCTTCCCTTTTTTCTTATTTTTCCCTTGCATGCTCCATACACTTTAAATTTTTCTTCCCTTTCATCTTATTTTTCCCTCTACCTATTTCATTCCTTCCTTCCTCTCTTTCTTTCTATTTTTCCATGTCCTTCCCCTCCACCTGTTGATTACCAACCCCTTTTCCCACCAATCCCCTGTTTTCAAACCCTCCCTTTTTTGTTGTTGTTGTTCTTTCATTCTTCATTAAACATTTTCCTTCCTTCTTGCTTTGGCTTTTATCCTTCCCTCCATTTATTTACTGTTTGTTCTCTTTCTCTCTCTCTCTCTCTCTCTGTAGTTTAACTTTTCAGATGTAGCAGTGCATCAGGCCATCCACACCATAGAGTACTGCCTAGGCTGCATCTCTAACACAGCTTCCTACTTGCGCCTGTGGGCCCTGAGCCTAGCCCACGCACGTGAGTACTCCACACTCACACGTGCACGTTTTCTCTCCCTTTTGTACGATTTATATTTGTATATACTCAATGTTCTCGCGCTCACTTTTTGAATTTTGCACAAACATTAGGGTTTGGAGAACATTTATATATTTTTTAAACATTGTTTTTTTTCCCTAAACAAATTACCACTCTGCTGTGAATTTTATTTTCTAGAGCTGTCGGAGGTCTTGTGGTCCATGGTGATGCACATTGGACTCTCGTTTGGAAATTTTGCCGGCTTCTTTGTCCTCGTTTTTATATTTGGCTTCTTCGCCGCACTTACTGTGTTTATCCTACTTATAATGGAAGGTCTGTCTGCTTTCCTGCACGCCCTTCGATTACACTGGTAAGTCAAAACTTTGTTTTTAAAGGTAATTTTTTCCCCGCAAAATAAGACACAGTGGGTTTATATATATATATAGATTTTTTTTAAAATATAAATTCAGCAGTTTACAGTTTATATGACTCACTGTCTCCCCCTGTTGGTGAAACCAAGAATGGGTTCTCTCTAGTTGTCTCACAGACAGAAAAGAATATCACTGTCTCTGTCTGTCTCTCTTCTCTCTCTCTGTCTTAGGGTGGAGTTTCAAAATAAATTCTACACAGGTCAGGGCTTTAAGTTCATGCCCTTTACCTTCGACTGCATCCTGGAAGGAAAGTTTGATGACTGAACATTGTCCGCTTCCTCAGCCTTCCTCCACCATCACACCCAGAACTCCATCACTAAAAGCGCCAGTCAGAGCAACAGTAGCAAGACAAAGAGATATGAGCTCCATCAGTCAAATATATCTCAGGTGAAAAACAATCATGGGCGCTACATAATCTGTGCATTACGCTAATTCCGCTCTCGAATTTAAATTCCATAATTTATGTTATTGTGTTTTGTTTTGTTTTTCTTTTGTTAACATGTGACATGGCTTCATGAATAAGCTAGTATGCTTGTTGAGGAATATTTAAATGACGTGGTTGTGTTTGTCTTATAAGCAGTACGTTGTGCTGACTGTTTCGTGTGGATTTCTGGCCTCAGTCTGATTTCACTACAATGTTTCTCTCTCTTATCATTGTTGTGTACTTATTTGTGTACTTCCTTATCTGTTAGGTTGAGAAATGTCTGTTGCAACCCTGTCATGCCTCCTCCTTTTCCTTTTCCTGTCTTTTTGTGACAGGGACTGGATGCAAAATTTCACAACCTTTAAAATGACCTTTTTATTATTTTTTTTATTTCTTTTCAACGAAGGCATTCACATGTTTACGTCTATTTATGTTTTACTTGGTGAACAGTTTTGTTTATTATTTGTAAACATATACAACATATCTGTATGTATAAATCCATGCATATTTCCACTGGCTATTAGTGATTTGGTTGTATATCAGAAAACTTTATACAAAAAAATAAGACTCCCATGTTTTTTCTTTCTAGTTGTATACTGTACTTTGTTTCTGAACATTGGCAGTAAACTACAGAAGTCAGTTTTAATAAGTTAAAAAGATAAGTCAGTGTCATTGTGTGTCATTTTGTTGTTGACCTAATCTCATAGCTCTTGCAGGCAGAGCTAAAACACAGCACAAATTTGCAATGTCAAATTTGGCAAAGGAAATTGATTTAGATGTTGTGTATGTTTGTCAATAAAAGGCGAGGCTGGGAAATTCTGTTCTAGTTTGTCTGATCTTTTTTTTTTTCTTCTTCTTTTTTTTCATTCTTCATTTATGTGATTTCCTGTTACAGGAAAATAATCAGCAACAGCTTGGTGTGAAGCCATTACCGATCTTAATCTGATTGTTTTCCTGAAGAAGAAAAAAAACGCATATAAATGTTTCAACATTTCCCGTTACAAAATTGATATCCTTTTTTAATCTGTTTATATTTACAGTTATTGTACTGTGCAAAAGTCTTGATCCCCGTTAATTTTTTCATATTAAATTGAATAATATTGATTAATTTAAAGAAACAGAAACAAATATTTTACTGTGTCAGGCTGCAAACATGGCGATGGAACTTAAGAAATTTGCTGTTTGTCACTTTTTTCTCAAATTTCCCCTCTTGTCTGTTTCACACACTCAGCATTCAGCATCACCAGCTTGATTATCTGCATCTTTTTCTCACTAGTTCATGCCTCAAGTTAGATGTTTTTTTATGTAAAAATGATTCATAAGTCACGGTGTGGCTTAACAAATAAAAAACATTCCTTGAATTTGGTCAGCTACAGTGACAGGACTGAAATGAATTCCTCAAAAGTCAATTAAACCATCGCCTAGCTTTTTGGAAGAAATTATGGGTGCCTCAAGACTTTTCACAGTATTGTGCAAATTTTTGTAATGTTCATAAAATGTAAAAAATAATGTTTTTGTTTGTTGAGTTATGAATCATTTAAGTATAAACATCCAACTTTAGGCATGAACCAGTAAGTAAGAAACCGGTGCAGATGATTAATATACTCACTTTATAACCGCCATCTCTTCATTATTTACGGAATTTAGCATGTGTCCCTTATCCAGAGCGACTTACGGTTTTAATCTCATTATAAATATGAGCAGTTGAGGGCCCAACAGAAAGAAATAATGTCTTTCCTGTGTTATAAAAATCTCTGAGACTGGTGACTCCTTCAAAAAAAAAAGAAAGAAAAGCAAAATACCAACAGTACATCAAGAACTAAATATTTTTTCTTAGGCTTTGTATTTTCCGTACAAGTCTCTGTGTTCATTTTCTGTTACTATAGGAACACTAGTCTATTTTGAGCAGTGCTTTAAAGGCCACATGTTATGCATGTAAAAATAAGAAATGTAGGAGGGGGAGGGGAAGTCATTCCCTGCTTTTTATCCTTTTTTTTCCTTTATAGTACTGGCCAGTGTATAAACAAACACTTAGATTTCCCCCTAATTTGACCTCATATAAGAAGCTTGTTGCTCAGCGGGCTTGGTAGCTCAGCTCTCCTGTTATCTGGAGGGGTTCGGCTTGGTAGCTCATTTAGATAGACACTGAAATGCAGCTGGAGTTTGGGAGTATAAGATGTGTATCCAATGGGGATTTCAGCTACAGCTGGATTAGCGCATGCTTCGCGGGAGCTCTGAGACCTGAAAGTGAAATATTACGGTAAAATATGGGACCTTTAATTTTAATAAAGCTGTGATTTTCCAGTCGAGTGGAGTGGCTCTACTGACAGAGCTGCTGTTCTAGTAAAATGAATGAATGAACACTTTCTGACCAATCAGATTAGAGTATTTTTGTTGTTGTTTGTTTGTTTGTTTGTTTGTTTTTACAGTCTGATACAATTTATTAATACATGTCCAGCAGGATATTCTGAAATCTATGTTGAAGTGTATGTTATGTATTTGAGTGTGTGTGTTTGGTTCTCTCTCAGTGCCTCTCTGAGGCTCCGGAAGTTCAGGGTCTATCTGGAGATGGTCAGTGTGGGTGTGGCCTTACAGTAAATGACAGTGTTAGGAGGAGGGACGTAAGAGACAAGGGGGAGTGCTTGACAGGAGCCGCTCCACAACAACCCGTGGCATTTGAGCTCGGTGCTGAAACAGTCTGCACCCACTGGCTGGCCTACATCCTGGCACAGAATCGCCTGGAAAGAGTAGGGGAGAGGAAATGAGTGAAGGATTATCTGAAAGGTAGAACGTTCTATATTGATGTGTAGAAGAAAGACAGGGCTTGTTGGGGGAAAAGTCAGGAGGAGATTGTAGTAAAGTACAAGTTGCAAGGATTCACTCTGCTTCCTAAGTGTCTGCTGTCATCAGGCTTTTTTTAGGGCTTTATTTTTACCACCAGTCTAAGTTCCTACAGCTTGGCCCAGAACTTCGAGTCTGATAGTACGCTGGTGTGTTGAGGTTCTTTTTTTTTCTGGTGTGGACGCGGCCATGGCTGAGACGAACCTCAAACTGGATCGTGTGGCTCTTAGCGAGATCTCTGACGACGACGACGACGAGGTGGCTTTGGTCACGGCTGCGGCCAAACCCTCAGTTACTACTCCGGCCACCAACCGTAAACGTGCTGAGGACGAAGATGAGGACGAAGATGACGAACCAGCCAAAGATATGAAGGATCTGAAGCTGGGACCGGAAAATAGCGACTCCCAGAAAGCTGAAGCTCAAGCTACGGGCATGATGGTCTTGGCTCTCTTGGACAAGATCATCGGGGTTGTGGATCAGATCCAGCAGACGCAGAACGGCCTGGAATCCCGACAGGAGAGCATGGAGAAGAACATGGCGAGCATCCAGAGCGAGATGACCAAGCTTGCCAACAGCCAGGGTGGAACAGCGGGCACGGTCACCAAGCTTCTGGACAAGGTGCGCAAAGTGAACGTCAACGTGAAGAGCGTACGGGCCGACCTGGAGAAGCAGGCGGGTCAGATTAAGAAGCTGGAGAACAACGAGCAGGAGCTGCTCAAGAGGAAGAATTTCAAAGTGCTCATCTTCCAGGTAAGCAGATAAGAAGTTTGAGATTGACTTGTAATGTTTGGTTTTGTGACCATTGGCGCATCTAAAATAGAAAATAGGAAACATGGACTTTTTTTTGAAAGCAGGATGCCAAGTGTCTGCTGAACGTGTTTGGTAATTAGGACATGACATAATATATGTGAGGGAGTGCGTGTGATCTTTCCAAACTCCCTTTAAAAAGCACACGGGGATTCCTGTGCAGGGTTTGGCCTTGCATTCCACATTCGGCATCAGAAAGTCTCAGCACTCTGCCAAAATTTAAAACAACCGTTTGAACTGGCTCGTGTGTGTATGACCACTCCGCAGGTTTCCCTAAAAATTATTCGCATTAAGCTGTGAACAGAAGCATCCCACATGCACACTCATTTCATTCTCTTTCAAGGCTCATGCATTCAGTTCCAGGAAGAATAAACACTTCATAGAGGACTATACATAGGGTTTTTAAAAAAAAAAAAATTAATATATATTCTCATCAGCTTTTTGGAATGGTTATGATTTTATTTAGCAGGCAATCTCTGCATTAGTTCAGGAAGGTTCTTCGGCAGACATTGTATATGTAATTACTTTTTTCAGGGTCGCTGATTTTCAGATATCTCAAGGTTTAATTAAAGCCTTAATTTTTATATTAACATCTTTTTTTTTTTTTTTTTATAAACACCCTGGAAGAAAAACCCTAGCAAAGGTTTGCTTTCAAAAGGGTGTACTTCATTAGGATCATAATTACTTCACCTCTATGCTTAGAATGGATTTTGCAAAATTTTTTTCACTTTGGTTCAAACTAAACATATATTTGTTTCCTTTATAGATTCTTTTCCTGAATTTATAAGAATAAAAAGTATTAATGAACTAAAAGGAAAACTGCTGTGTGTCTTAATATAACTTGTAACATACAGGGTGGCTCACATGTCTGGATCTCCATAGACAAAGACGTATTTCAAAATATACATTAAAGCAAATGCTCAACATGACACTTCTTCATACATGAAATACAAACACGCTGAACAATTCTTAATGTATCAGAACTGATGATGTTGCATGCTGAGGTGGTGATCTCCGCCTTCAGTGCAGTGATTGTTTTCTGCAGAATCTTGTTCTCAGACTTCTGACTTCAGTCGAGTGTCATTAGATCAGGTTCTGTTCGATCTTCTAGTGTTAGTTTTGGGTCTGTAAAATAAAAGGAACCGAATCAAATTCAAATTTGAATCAAATGTGAATCAAATCAATTAAAAATTTTATCACGAACGCAACCATACCAACCGTACACAATACGACATGCAGTGATCTGCTTACACAATTAGCAGTGACCAGAAAAATAAAATTAGAGTGTAAGTTAGTTCAATCAAATCCACACTAAAATAAAATTGAAGGTGCAAAAGAAAGCATAAAATGTACATAAAATTTAAATAATAAAATAAGAATAAAATGTGCAAGTGTGAATTTTGCATTTAAAGAACTAATTTAACATTTAAATCTACTTGAAAATTAACTATTAGTCACCACTTAAGAAACTAAATGATATATTAATAATAAATGACCATTCATACAGATTATGTATTGTATAGGAACTGCTACATTTTGCCACCTCAAATGCAAGCATATAAAATTAATTAGGTTTTTATTTTTATAAACTGTTTTTGGAGTCGGTGCGTAACGTCATAAATTCTTCCCACATCTCTAATTAATTTTATTGTAAATAATATATATTTCCACATAGTGGTGTTTTTACGTTATTTAGTATTTCATAGTTTTTCATAGTTTTTCATAGATTCAGTATTCAATACTGTTTTTAAAAGAATATTGTGACACGTGTAATACAATCTTAAATATACAGTATTATTTCAATATTATAATACTTCATATTGTTTTAAAATATTTTAACAAAATTGTTCACTCTAGTTCATCACTGTATTATTTGAATAAAGAAGTTCAGGTGTTAATAACTAATATAAATAATAAACTGTTACATATTAGCATCTACAGACACACACATACATATATATATATATATATA